>VYXC01003637.1:720899-778195 GCA_013397175.1 Platysteira castanea | reverse complement strand
GGGGGGGGTGCTAGAAGTTAAAAATAATTATGTTCTTTTTACCTTAGATAAAAAAATCACCAACATTCAAGCAATAAACAGCATCAAAAACAATTAGTAACTTTACAACCGGAAATCCTACCTATGTGCAGGCATGCATTATTCGTATTTCAGAATGACCTCCAAATGCACATGGCTAAAATACCTGAATTACGCTGACTTGCTTTCTCCCTTGTAAACCACCAAAAGTGAAAGCAGGTCCAGGTACTACGGTGAGAATTACGGTCACTAACTGCCTGTGGAAGGATGTTCTCTGCCTCTGATCACTAAACTCTGGGAATCGCACCATCAGTGCCAGAATGGTAAATTTATAGATAAGCCAGTGTGCTAAATTTCTCTTCAGTGTCCAAACTCAATTCTGTAAGGAGACGGATACCTGCCAAACTGCAGGGAGCTGAAGGAGCCTTGTGCTTTCCAAGTGCCCCTGCACACATTTGAATATCAGGGTAATTAGGAGGCCATGCTCCTTTCATGCTGTCACGAAACATAGAATATTTATGTTGCTTCAGCTTTAATGATTTTAAAATATGGAAGATCATTTCAGTAGAGTAAAAGTGGGTCCAGTAATGCTCAGGTATATTTGCACTCTGTTGCTCAGTGTGGTAAAACTAATTCAGGGTAAAGGTTTACTGCTAAATACTTGGGGAGACAGCAAATAGGCAAGTAAGCAGCTCAGAACGTGCAGGCTCAGAAGTCAGCTCAGTCAGGAGCTATTTTCTACCCAGTGTGACAGTGCCCAGCATAAGGAAGCCCCAAGAATTACTCCAGTTCCCAAGTAATACTTTCACCAAGCAGAAAATTACAGTGTACCTAGTGGGGCTGAACAACTTTGAAGTATTATCTCGAGGTCTGCCAAAGCTGTTCCAGATGCCAAGTTTCAATTTAAGCCCATCTATTTTTCATATCCTTCTCCCAGCCTGCCATCTCCCTGGTTTAAAGGAGGACAGCACGCTACTTAACCCTGAGAAAAAAGTTCCTACCATTGCTCGGGAATGACTCCCCTCCATAGCATTAGGAAATCACACTGCTCACCTTGCAAGGAAGCCCCACTCCACTCTTTGCTCACCCCATGATGGACGCTCGGCTGTGCCAAGCTGAGGTGCTACAAACAAGCTCCCGCATCAGCACTGGTTATTTCTGCACTTGGGAAGGAGGGGTATGTGGCCTGCCCTCTGCACTCTGCTCATCACCATTTCTCCATGCATGGATAGGATTCCTCCTCAACTCTTCCCAAACTAACAAATAAGTCCCTTAACCAGACAGGAGCAATGATGGCAAAGAGCCTTCTACTCCAAACTCCAGCACCAGGTCAGACAAGAAGTAAGGAAACACATCCATGTCACAATAGCTGAGCTATTGCAAACAACAGCAATCCTTTTGACTTAACCAGAAAGTGCCCAACCCAATACTAGTTTCCAAGTGGAAAGGCTGCCCTCCACTTACCACACAGACTCCAGCAGAGCTGGATCGCCTTCTCAAATATCCCTCGTCTGCCACATCAGTCCAGCAAACACTGCCACCTAATCATTCCCACAGTACATGAATCCCTTCCTGGCTTGGCACAAGGTGAGTACCAAGTTTTTGCTAATCTTGCACTTACAGTAATTTCCCCCTCCCCGTCACATCACGTGAATCATCCCCGTTTCCAAGCATCAAAGAGTTAATGGAGGAAAGAACCACCCTACCATGTGCTTCACTCAAGGGTAAGTGGACTGGCCAGACACCAAAGCAGATTGTTAAAGACTGCACTGAGCTCCTGATTTTTTTCTCCCAACAGCAATAAATATAAGAATTGAATGTGGACATAAATGTAAACCTAGACCACATCTGCTGATAAAGCAAAGCCTTTGTACTTGCACAACTGCTATTAACTGTACACAAAATACTTAAATTTCATGAATTCTCCTATATTCAAAAGCTGACCTGCAGTCTGCCCGAGGCAGCCAATGTGAACTGCAAGCTCAGCAGAATTGCACATTAAAGACAGAAGGGAAACAGATTATAATACAAAATCAGACTGCTAGGAAAGCGAATCATTTGTGCAACTGTTAAACACTCAGAGTATTTTGGGCACACTTTACCACACCACATTAAAACACAGCTCTGGTGGTTCTCTTCTGAAAGGCAGTGTAACAGGTAACAGGTTTGTGTTATTTGCCCCTTTCATCACAGGCACAAACAAAACCAGTGCCTTCAGGACTCTGTCATATTCCAGTATTAAACTTTTCTTTTGAATTAACTGAAGCTACTTTGCTATTGGAAGATTTTTACCTTCCTATAATTGCATTAATAGCTTGGAGCAGAGTGTACATGCATATGCACAACATTTCTTCCCAAGTGTCTCTCAGGGAACTTCAGCTGTGCATCTTTGCCATAAGCATTCACACTTCTTCTCATAAGATAACTTCAATGTAGTATTCTAATTCTAACTTATTTCTTGGTAAGGTACTTCCACCTTGAGTTCATACCTGTCAGACATGGATTGTGGAGTTCCCTTGGTTAAGTATTATCAAATCATCTGAAGGTTTCTCCATCAGCAAGCAGGTATAAGCAGCTCTCCTCAGGTATAAGCAGCTAGGACCTACCTAACAGGACTCCATCTCTCGACAGTTTCATTTTGAATGGCATAAATTACCTTGGGCCAGCTTATTTCCATTGGTTCACGCTCTGCTCTGCTGTGACCTCTAAGGAAAACAATTCAGGGACCCATCTGTCCCAAAGTCACTTGTCTCCTTTTTTAGATTCCTTCCTATTTCAAGTCTACTGTAACTGGCCTATAGTAATGAAATCCACTCTGGGATGTGACTAGTGAACTTTTCTATAATTTATATTAACGTGATTATTTATATGATCATTATTAACAAGAGGAAAATATTTTAATTTACACTGCTAGCAAATTCAATTTTCACATCTATCATCAACAGAATCACATCTACAAATAGATGTTTACTCTTACGTGGTGGGCTTACATGATGTATTTCTTAGCTATCCCCATGGCATCTATACCTAATACTGAAATCTCAAATTAAGAAGTAGTCTGTGGTAACCCACTCTTTTTTCAGTTATCCAATACCTTTCTAGTTCATGAATAGTTTAATTTAAAAAAGGGGGGGGGAGGGGAGCTAACGATAAAAATTCATACCCAGATTTCAAAGACCTAACAGTGTTGGAAGGTGCGCAGTAGATCATGCTCAGAGTACTTCACGCAAAAATATCAATCAAGAATTCTTGGTTCTTCCATTCAAGGTTGCTTAAATTTGTGATTCGTGTGGGGAGCCATTGCTAACAACAACAAGAACAACAACAACCTCTGCAACAAAAGTGTAGAAACTACAGCTGGATCTTTGGGCTGAGAAGTACAGTGATTTTGCACAGGAATTGCACACACCCCATCTACTGGCTTTTCAGAAGACTGAGAATTTTAAGTTTACCTTGCATTGGAATTATTTACCAACCAGTGTCTGTGAGGTTAGTGCTTGGTGAAGGTACAGGAGACCATCACCTATCCCAGGAGAGCCACAAAGCAATCCAGAGCTTACAAAACTGTTCAGAGCCTACAGTGGTAGAAATACAGGTCACAGGCTAAAAACAGTAACACGAATCATCACAGCACCTTGTACATTGTGACAGAAACCTAATAAAGAATCAGAGGAAATGTTCCAGCTGACAGAGGTGTTAGCCATGCTGAGTGCCTGCTGTGAGGCCTGCCTTGCTGCCCTTAAGAGCAGGGGACAACGTCCAGCAGAAAGGCAGGAAACGTGCACCCACAGCAGAGACTTCGGTCAGTGCTGCTGTTGTGCCACCTATGCAGCACCCAGGGAGCACAGGCATTGTAATTTTTAATTCAAGAAGGTTGCATACCACATCGTTAGCAGAATTCACAACAAACTTCAGTCACTGAGTCAGAAATGGAACTCAAGTTACACTCCGTCAATCAGGATGTTTGATCATAGCAAATCAAAGAATCTGCTTAGCTCTGCTGAAAGCTTCCCAAAGCCAGTGTAGTCTCCCACTCCTTTAGTAGTCTGCAATGCTTTCATAGCAGATGGCAAAAGTACTGAGAGTAAATCCAGAGCTAACAGCAGCTGAGAACACTGATAGTTTTGCCATTGGAGTGTCAAATTGTGACACTTCTGTTCCCATCAATTTAGTAAAGTTAATATATCCACACTGCCATGTCAGTGATACCAGCCAGACTCTGCCTGTTCATTTCTAATTCCATAGTTGCAGGCAAGAGCCCACAGAAGTGGCCAACAGCCACCATAATGTCAATCTATGGTCTTAGGAGACTAAATACATTTAAATCTGTCAGTACACTCTTTATATGAAACTTGCATCAACAGTAGGCTGTTACAGGTTACTGACAGTTGTGTGAAATATATGGTCGTCCATTATATAAATTAGGGGGATTTTCAATGCCTGTTCACTTTTCACCTTGGATTTCCAGTGAGTTTCTTTAGGAAGCATTTAGTACTAATATACCACTGCCTTGTCACACAGATGCATCATGGACATAATTTCTAGTAAAAGCCAAAAGCACAGAAATTTTATTTGCATATAGGGTGAGAGATGTTTTGAAAACAGACTTTTCAGTTATCTCTAACATTTGGAGGAACTCAGTGTTGCAGAAAGGAAATTATGTTTTTCCTTCCCTTGCTACTGTCCACCTCACAGACGAAAGCCGGCTCTTGCATCCAGTGTGACTTCAGCAGAGTGGACTGGGCTCAGAGTGATGTAACGCATTAAATGTCCAGTTTTCAAACAGCAGATCAAGTTTTGTTTTAAAATGCTGTCTTTACTCGGAGCATTTAAAACCAACTGTTTGATAAGAGGCTACTGTTGCTGCTGACCCCTTCTTTCCATCTTCTGTGCCAAAGCTGTGAAGGTACAGTACTGTTTTAAGATGTACACCAGCCAAGGAGAGTGCAGTGATGTGAAACTGGTATTTGTGTGTTGTCAGTACCAGCAAAGGTGTGTCTGCACAAAGCTGTGCTAACTGTCAGCAGCTCAAAGCAATTTAGATCTTTGCTTGTTTGTGTGCCAGGCAATCTTAAAGAGCTGCAGAACTCTCTCTTCTAAGCGTTAAGATCTCAGTAACTTCAACTACATAAACTCCTCAAATTAAAACAGCATATTCATCAATTTCTAGGAATACACCACAGTTTGGATGACACATTATTCCACTGCTCAGATTCTTCTGGACTTGAAGGTATCCCAGAGGCCTTAAAACTCAGCCTTTCTTCAGCTCCAACTGGAGCCAGACCAAGCGTTCAGCACTGGCACCAGACCCACTGCAGCGCCAGAGCATTTCAGAAACTAAGCCAAGAGCTGGGGAGGTGTTTTTAGGAACCCTTGCAGAAGGCACCTCTGCCAACAAGGTTCAATGAGGTTTCTGCTGGTGACTTGAGAAGACATATTGAATGTCAACTGGCATGTTTATCGTCTTTAAACACTGAGCTTCCTTTCTAACATCTAATAGGGCAGATTACTGGTTTAATACTAATGGAAACTGATCAAAAGACCCTAGATTATTTGGCTGTCTTACCTTAAAACCTTTTCCTGCTTCAGTTTCCATGGAAAATATATCAAAACAGTATTCTTATGAATGGAGAGCCTATCAACTAATCACTTCAGGAGATGAGTAAAACTACATTTTAAACTGAGTTATGGATAAAAATGCCAAAAACCTCCCAGACCAACTGAAGGACCTGCTCCACAAATTTTCACAAGGACTACTTTGGAAAATAAAACCTAGAGAAGCATACTATATAAGGCCATTTGAAAATTCTATTCCTTATCTACAAAAGGCAGTTTCTTCTCAGTTGCCATCATGGCTCATTTGTTTAGGGACAAAAGCAGCTGGCAAACTAGCACGAAAAAAAGGAACAAGTAAACACTGGCATTTTAAGTGTTGTCTATAAGCGAAGACAAACAGCAGTGATCAAATGACAACTGACCAGGTTTCTTTCCATACCTATTTGAAGGGATAACGGCTGGGAACAACCTTGATCAAGTCTATCAATCCATTTAAATGTAGAAATGCTTTCATGATTTCAAGGCAGAACAAATATTTCTTTTTGTCTGCACTTTTTAGAAGACATGAACAGTAACCTCAGAACATAACATAGATGCCTGTTAACAAAGCCAACAACAATTACTGCTATGTCGAAGAATCAACAAAAAAACCACCAGTGTATTCCTAAGGCATTCGTTCCCAAAGCAAACTCACTCCACGCAAGCCCAAGCACAGAAACGTGATAGTATCTCATGATTTATGTTCTCTCAGCAGGTTGTACCGGGTCCTCCAGATTCCATGCTTGCCTTTGAAAGCAATTAAGTTTCTAGCACTTCTGGGAGCGACAGAAGCTCTCACTATGAAAACCTGCATGCTGCACTCGTGCTGAGTCTGCAGCTTGCCAGACTGAAACAAAAGCACCACAGGAGGTGTGAACTTCCCCCACTTAACTGATCTGGGAGCATTAGTATGTGAACGGCCATCTCTAAACTTTGAAGCTATTTCCAAATCATGGCTTTGTCCAGTGCCCAAAGAGCCAGCTGCCGCTGTGATTTGGAGAACATTTCCAAAGCCCCCCTCAGCCTGGAAAGAAAAATACCTTTTCTCATCAGCCTGCACACAGGAAACTCTACAAGTTCTGCTAATGTGAACTATTCTAAATGCTCAGCAAGACAGAGTACCCTTACTTACATAACAGCATGTCCAGACACCACGATGAAACCTGGGTCCTGCTGTGCTATGCACTGTACAAACACCTGCTCCATGGAGTTTACAATTTGCAGAGTAAACTGTACCTAAGGGAAGACAAGGGCAAGAAGCACATGTAGAGAAGTAATCAACAGGCGTTTCACACAACTAGTGTGTGAATTCTGCTTCTGAATTATTATAGTACAGGAATGCTGCCTGATCAAAAAATAGATCTGTGATATGTCCCTGGCTGAATAAAACAAACAGAATAGCAGCAAAGTCAAACTGTTAAACACCCTGGCGCCAGCAACAAAAGCCCCTGTGCTGTTCAGAAAACAGACCGCCTGGACAAGGCACATCTTTTACCTCCTCAAGACAGTAAAAAAGCCAAAGCCATTTCCCATCAGTGTTCTAATTCTACCCATACTGCAGGCAGGAGTGACCTTGTGAAGCCAGAGCAGAGAGCTGAGCGGTGTGACACACACGGCGGTCGGGCGCACGGAAGGGCGTGTGCCAGCGGGCAGCCGAGTACACGAGGGAGGGCAATTCCTTCCAGGCAGGCGAGTGAGCCACCTCTTGTTTACAGCAAGGCACCCTGGCCTGAGAGCGCAGCCAAGGGCAGGTACTCAGGGACTGCTCTTACACGTGGACTTCACGTGTCCTTTACTCTGTGGCAAACAAACTTGCCAAGACGAACGTTTTTTCACATCAACTTACTTTTGCACCTTAGACTTTGCATGTTTGGTTTTCAGAGTTAATCTTCATAACTCAAATGAAATCAGCTGGGGTGATGCATACTCAGCACCTAGTATTCTGTAATTCTGTTTTTTACTTACCAGTGTACCTGTTTTCGTCTGTTATACAGTATGACACCCAATTCTGTGCAAGTAAATTAATTTCAAATACTGTCATTTTCAAAATTATTTAAGCCTAGTTATGACAGTCAACCTGGCTCTGTTTCCTTTTGACAACATCTGTGGTTTCATAACTTTAGTTTTTTGTACCTCTTGGTCACCTGTTACAAAGCAAGGACTTAAAAATTCAGAGAAATTATTTATCAGGGAGATTTGCAAGAAATGACCAACTGTGATTTTCTACCAGATTTAGAAGAACATTTCTCCCTCTCGTCTCCTTCACTTTAAGTTGCAATCACTTTTAAGAACCAGAGGTAAGCACTTTTGGAGACAGAAATGTACTTAAAGACACATAATGGCAAGAGTGTAAGATGCTTCAATGTCCTCTAAGCCCTCTTTAAAATGCTTGACGTCTTAGGACAAAAAGTATAAGCAACTCTGAGCTTGGTCACAGATAGCTCGTTACACATACAAACATATACAGACATGTCAGAAATGTTAAGCCAGGAGCTAAAAGGCAAGGAAATACCAGAAATGTGGCCAATTGTGTAACATTTAAACTTTATTCTTAATTTAGTGATCACACAGGGGTTTTCTTCCACAGGAAATGGTGCCATTCATGGTATAGTAAAGCTGCTATTACTGAATAAGCAATCCTCAGTAGTTTGCTTCATTCTCAGTATTAAAAATGGCCCTAAACGCTATGCTTTAAAGAGAGAACAACTATTTCCTTCTAGGTTATTTTCTGGCTGTCACCATATTACCTAACTGCCTGATTTACTAAAATTAGCACATGTTCACAACACCCCAGTAAGGAGGGTTTTTTCCCCCCATCACAGAGACAGAAGTGAGACTCAGAGAGACTGAGACTGTGGACAAAGGTCCCTTCCAAACCCAGCTATGCTGCTTGATGAGATTTTCCTCCCACACATGTGCTCGGCACCAGCTGCCCCTCTTCCTGTGCTGACTGTCTCCCTTCAGAAGTGCTAACAGTCTGGTGTAAAAGCGTTTTGTAATCCGTTATGATGAAAATAAACTGGAGCAGCTACAAACTACTCTTTAGGCTCTTTTATGCTAACCCAGTTCTGCCTCCAGCCAGCTGGGGAGCACTCACCAAAGAGGGTCCTTTCCAAGGGGAGGTGCAGTGAGCATGTGGGAAGCTCGTGCTGACAGAGGCAGGCCCAAAAGAGGGCATCCACACTGGTCAAAGTCATTACCAGGGCCGAAACTTTTAAATGAAAACAGACCTCTTCTATTGGAGGAACAGAGATAACCGCAAGCTATCAAGGATCTCATGTGAACCAAAGCTGTAGCGTTAAGACCCAGTTTGCATTCACAGATTCATGCTGACAGCACAGGGACAGCAAGATTAAGGTGTAGGAGCAGGTGGAAAGAGATGCATTCACACGAGGTACTACTGCCAGCAAGACACTTGTTGCATCCTCTTGATGGAGATTGCTTTTCCACCACTGAGCTGCTCAAACAAACTGGATGAATGCTGCTCATCCACTTCAAGTGTGAAGTTAGACACTTTGAACAGACTTAACAGCGGTTTAAGCTAAACTGTGCATTTTTACACCAGGGTTTTTGCACTGATGCAGAGGGACAGATTGCATGAGTCAGTCTGCTGTCTCAGTAGGGCTATGAGGCTGCATCAAGCACTTGGACTACAACAAACCATAGGTGAAAGTATCCTGTATCTTCACACCAGACAGGACAAGCAGCATCCAAATGCAGCCTCAGGGAATTACAAACTCCATATCAATGTATAAAACAGAGATTTCCCTTTTCTGTGGCTTCAGTTCTGTTGCTTCCCTCCTCAGACACATCACACACTCCATCCCTGACAGTCACACCAGCTCCAAAATGCTGTCCCCACACTTGGTGCTTTTAGTCTTAACTGCCTCTCCATCTCCTGGTTCAGTCCCATGTTCCTCACTACTCCTGAGCACATCCTCCACAGCTTGTGTTTTCTTTCCATCCTTTCCTTCTACTGCACCCTGTCTGGGCAAACAACAGCTTTGCTGAAAACACGGGAGGACGATCTCCTTTCTTTTGCCTCCTATATGTGTATATATATATATCTCCTTTTGCCTTTTGCCTAGGACCAAAGCACTCCTCAGGAGACCAATGCAGAAATATCAAAGAAAGTTCTTCAGCTTTAAAATACAGCATACTCAATGCTACCGAACAAGCTCCTGCTGTGTGGGTACAAAAGGAGAGATCTCAGAGTTTATAGACTGACTGATTATGGACCAGTTTTTATGCAAATGAGAAGGCAAATCCCTAATATTAGGGCAACTCTACAGCCAAATTTCAAATATTCACTCCCAAATGTGAAGGTGCTACACAGGTACTCAAATGAAACAGCTGACCTATTTTTTAAAAAGGTACAAAAATGCAGAGTTTTGTATTTTGTTCTCAAGACAACCTGAATCATTCATGCTGAAACGTAAAAAGAAAGAAAAATCAACACTAAACTGACACTGCTTTTGGAAAAAAGTAATTTTAAAAGGTTATCCTGGACAAATCCTGAATGTTGTGCAATGCTAATGGTAGGCAGTTAAACCTGCTTTTCTTATGTTACTTGCAATTTCCTACAGCTATTGCTGAGAAAGTCCCTCAAACAAATCCATGATGTAGAATAAAAATGAAAGATTATAGGCTCCAGTGATGTCTGGACACACCTCAACAGGACAACTACAGACTATAATAAAGATGCCTATTAGTGAGGCAATACACAGCTAACACAGAAGACAAGACAACACTGTGTGCAGTGAATTTTTGATCCAGATATGCAAGAGACAGGAAATGTAAGTGTCATGGTCCTAGCCTATTTACAAAAATTAGGAGGAGATGTTGATTGGTTTCTATAGACACAACACTGATATTGACACTTGACTCAAACAACTGTTCTTATGTCTGAAAGCAAGGTCAATCTATGATCATTGTAGTTCAGCAGACAAAGAAAGATGGCAAGAAAATCTTGTTGATACATAACCTTCACCATCTAAGAGGCTGGTGACTTGGCTACAAGAAAGCAAATAAAATTACTTTGAACCAAACATTTAGTTCTTTCTTCATAAAAATACATAGTTTTTAAGAAGATGACTTAAATGTGAAAGTTTGTGGTTTTTTGCTCTGGCAGCCAGGCGGGCTGGATTCTGATCCACTATGCAAATGACTCAAGTGTTTTTCATTTTCTAGGGTGCCAGCTACACTCCTGAACCCTCTGCAAAGGGAACCACCACGGCTGCTGAGCCACACAAGAAAAGAGCAACAAGGTATGAAACGTTTTTTCCTCAAAGATGACTACCACCCAGTTTTATGGCATGACAGAGAGGAGTTGTAAAGTCACTGTCTCCTTGAGTAACTCTTTTGAAATAGAGGCAAAAGGTCTAACTTTCTAAGTTCAGTGAAAGAGAGGCAGGCAGGAATTCTACCATGGAACATTCCAGATCTGGGCTTTGCAGAGCATCTCTTCAACACTGATGCTAAACCTCTCAGATTTTCAGAAAGATGTACAAGCAAAGGAAGAAAAAAACCCTGCAAAATAAATCCCACTTAGATGGGATCCTTCCTTTTGTTGGATGGGACCTTCCTGTAAGGACAAACTTGACTTGCAGGCCTTGGTGCTTCCTACTTACTCTCCTCCCCAAAATGAGAGGCTAAGCACGGGTTTGCAGGGGTGATTTAAAAACCAGAATAGTCTTAAAGAGCAGCAGGCAGGCAGCTTCCAAATGCAGGGGTGGAGCAAAGCTACAGATGGGCTGATCTCTCAGATGCTCCACTGGAAACCAGGGAGCTGGGAACAGGTCTTGAAAGGGACTTAAAGCACTGCTGAGACTTTCTGAAAACCTCCTAAGATAAAAGTCAGGGATCTAACCCCATCACACTGTATGACACAAACTCTGTCCTGTTCAAGTGTCTTCAAACATCACAAAACCCACATATTTCTAGCAGTAAATATAGAAACACCTGACTTTTACTGCCCATAATAAACTACATCTACACTGGGAGAGTCTGAAGCATTACTGCCATTATCTTTGTAACCATGATAAGAGCTGTAGCATAGAGAAAGCCTGGGTGTTTCTGGGTTTTTTTTCGTCCCATATAGACAGAGCTCTAAGTTGCTGACTTCTGTATTAAGTTGGACTTCCTGGCTCTCACCTATCTGAATCAAAAAAAACCAACCTCTGCAAACATCACTGTCTTGTCTTCTGCGTTCACCTACTGCATAGGTCTATCATGTGGACCAAGGTGAACTTTTTTTTCCTCTGAACAGGTAAACAGACATGGGGAAAAACCAAAATGCATGTATCAGTATCAGGCTTTCATGGTAGTCCTAAAGAGTTAGGCAAGGAAAATTGAAGCCTTCCTCCAAGAGGAGATGAAATGAAACTAAGCCAGAGTGTTCTACTACTCTCATGGTGAGTGCTCTGGCTGGAGAGCTCCTTTCCTCCATCTGGTGAATTTATCTTGACTACAGAAAGAGTAACACAGTACAAGAGAATGTAGCTGCAACCTGGTGTGAGTGCCAGGCTGAGCAAAGGGTTCAGCCAAATCCTCTCACTTTCAAGCAGAACTGCTACAAGAAGAAGCATGCCACGTCCAAATATGTGCTTATTTTCTGAAAATTTGTAACTGCTCAGAGCACAAGACGAAACAGAGATGTGTACAGCCTGATTTTTATTTCATGCAGCATACAGAAGTTAATTCTGATCCATGTGAGTTTTGGATACCCGATCTAATAACATCCACATCCCTTAGTGTCAGGCACTGAAGTCAGAGATTGAGGCAGGTAAGCAATAACAACTCGGTCACCATGTCTTAAAAATCATCCTGATTTTCCTTTGAGTCTTCCAGGAAAATCAGACATACAGATCTCTCATCCTCACAATTCATCATTCTCTAGACTACGCAACAAGTCCCCATAATGTTCCACTTTGGCTTGCAGAGCAGTGAACAGCTGTGGAAAAAAATTCACTCACTAGTGAAGAAATTCAGGGCAAGAAAATACACCAAAATTAACTGGACTGTATCCAGACCTCTTCACAGTTTTTTGAAGAAGAATGTTAGGAAGCAGAGGATACATGCTTTGATTTCAGAGACCCAGTACCCCAGCTGCAACATGAAAAATATGGTCTACCAAGGGGTGTGAGGAAGATTTCCATCACCATACTTCACTAGATAGTGCTTTGGTGCAAACCTACAGGAGTTTTTCTAGGTTGAAGAGCTATAGCAACTTACATTAGATAAGAAAGTGCCTCCCAATATCTAAAGAACCACAGTTATTTAAGGTTCCGATAGTTACGGACTTGCCACAACAGACACCCTAAAGCATGAGTAAGTTTGGAACAGGACATCTCCAGGGACAGTCTACCCAGCATATATGAAACACGCACAGGGCGGTGGAGCAAAGGGCTCTGAAGAAAAGAGAGGTTTCCTGGAGCAAGCGGGAGTGAGCATCTGGAAAAAGCATCCTTGAGCTTGAGATCACACTGGATGCAATACAGTAGAGGTCTGGGCTCTTCCCCTCTCCCAGGTAACGTGGAGAACCTTGAACAAGAAGAAGAAGGTCTCTACTCATATGTAGAACACAGGTGAGAAGAGCCACGTACAAACTCCCTGTGCAGGAAAAACAGCCCAGGGTTTAACCTTCACTTCTGTGCTGTAAAACAGCTTTTAAAAGCTGTAGAGAGGAGAGAGATTTGGGACAAATGGCTTGATTTATTACCCATGATTTTGCTAGAGGTTTGTGGTTTTTTTAGACACCCTAGCTGGCAAAGAGAGAGAAAAGAGAGAAAAATAGTTAACGTGAAGAGTCATGTGAAGGTCTAAATCTCCTGACAACTGCTGTCTAAACTTGGAGGGCAAGGCAGTAGCTGACAGAGAAATGAGAAAATAAAAAGGAATTTGTGTCAAGTGAAAGTTTCATGGACAAGCACTGTCACTTCATTTTGTTTTGAAACAACAAAATAATACAACTAAGTGCAGAAGCAAAATGCAGGGGGTGTGCTGCAGCTTAAACAGTTGGACTTTAGGAGCTGATACACAGACAGAAGTCTGCTCTAGAGCCCCAGGGCAAATTTCACTCTCTGAAGCAGTACTGTAGAGGGAGAAAGTGTTCAGTGATGTGCCACTGTCTCTGAATGTAAAAAGGCTCCAAGTCAAAGATGCAAGTTAGCTGAGGTAACTGAGCTGTGACCACACTGAAAAATGGGAGCAGAGAGAGCAAATCAATGACAAAAGAATGAAAGAGCAAAATTGAAAACAATGGGGAAAAGGATTCAAGCAGAAGGGTGACCTACAGGATAAAACAGTTACAAATGATTTGGCAAATTTATGAAGTCAACCCTCAGCATCACTGATCTCTTATGAGTCTGTCCTTCAGCCTTTCTGTACCTCATCTGCAAAACTGTGCCAGTAGCAGCCAGCAGCAGTGAGAACAACTGGAGGTGTGCCCAGGTAGAGGAACTCCTCCGCTTAGTGGGAGAGCTCAAGGAGGAGTAGGTTGAGGAGAATCAGTGAGAGAGAGATAGAATACTGAAACTTCACCCTACCTGCCTTCCCTGGGACAGGCCCAGCAGGCAGTCAGGATACACGATACAGAAGATTCCCTGTCCTCTCTCTGCCTGGCTGAACACAGTGACATAAGGGACAGGGGGCAATGGTGACAAGTTCCTGCCCGGCACAGCACGTGCGTTCCCTGTGTGATTGCCCCACCTTCCCAGCTGCCCTGGCATAACTGGAATGGGGCTATCCAAGTGAAACTGAACAACAAAAAGGATGATAATATTTCATCTATTGAGGGCAATTATGTTTAATGTCTTTACTGATGGTCTGGACAAGGGGATTGAGTGCACCCTCAGTCAGTTTGCCAACAACACCAAGTTGGGTGGGAGTATTAATCTGCTGGAGGGTAGAAAGGCTCTGCAGAGGCATTTGGACAGGCTGAATCAGTGGGCTGAGGCTGGTTTTATAAGGTTCAACCAGCAAAGTGCCAGATCCTGCACTTGGGTCACAATAACCCCATGCAATGTGACCGGCCTGGGACAGAGTGGCTGGAAAGCTGCCCAGTGGAAAAGGACCTGGGGGTGCTGGCCAGCAGCTGAGTGAGCAAAGGGCAGTGTGTGCCCAGGTGTGCCCTGGTGGCCAATAAATCCAATGGCATCCAGGCCTGTATCAGAAATAGTGTGGCCAGCAGGACCAGGGCAGTGATTGTCCCCCTGGACTCAGCCCTGGTGAGGCCACACCTCAAACCCTATGTTCGGTTTTGGGCTCCTTACCCCAAGAAAGACATGGAGGTGCTGGAGCGTGTCCAGAGAATGGAAACAGAGCTGGGGAAGGGTCTGGAGCACAAGCCTGATGAGTCTGAGGAAGCTGGAGTTGTTTAGCCTGGAGAAAAGGAGGCTCAGAGGGGACCTTATCACTCTACAACTGCCTGAAAGGAGGCTGTAGCCAGGTGGGACTGACGTCCTCTCCCAGAAGACAAGTGACAGGATGAGGAAAAAGCGTCAACCTGTGCCAGGGGAGGTTCAGATTGGAGATTAGGAAAAATTTCTTCATGGAAAGAGTTAACAAGCATGGGAACAGTCTGCCTAGGGAAGTGGTTGAGTCACCATCCCTGGAGGTATTTAAAAAACATACAGATGTGGCACTTAAGAACATGGTTCAGTGGTGGACTAGGTTAGGTTAACAGTTGGACTCAATGATTTTAAAGGTCCTTTCCAACAGTAATGATTCTGTTATTCTAAACATGAGTGAGGGCAGTTGCCCAGCTCATGCAAAGCTGCAGTAATGAAACCATAGAAGAGAGCAGAACACTCAGCAGCTGGTCTCACGGATCAGGGAAGAAGAGTTCCTCACACAACTGGAACCTCTGCCTGCCAAAGAAACTTAATTTTTGAAGTGGTTGCACCCCTCTACAGAAGCTTGCTAAAAAATGAAGATCCATGCTTAATCCCTGAAGCAGAGTGTGTATGAGAGGTTTTCTGGTTCCTTTGGCATTACAGAATTAAAGTAATTTCCTCCTTTTCATGACTTTCTCACAACTTCAACTATCCACATCTAGATTTACTGCCCATTTAGAAAAGAAATACTACTGAAGGGTCCACATCCATCAGAGTTCTTATTTCATCCCTCTGAAACTTGAAATTCTCACTAAGATACAGCATGAAGGATTTTCAAGCACAAGGTCCTCTGAACATAAAGAACCAGTCATCTTAACTACGTTTAGCAGACTATAAGATCTTACACATTAGAAGTCCCCTAGACATTCGACAGTGTTATATTAAGCAAATACTGAGGGAAAACAGAGGACCTGAAAAGTCCATAAAACAGGGAACTGTATTTCAATAATAGAAAGTACATGCTCACGGAACTCAAAAAGAAATTCTTGCCTGTAATATTCATTAGTTTCAAACACTAGCTACCAGAGAAAAGTCTGGCTCAGAGAAAAGGGGAAGATACAGATTCTGACTGAGCTACGCCTCTATGATTTTCTAAGGTCAATTCATTGCAGTAATTAATTAGTCAGATTACGCTTTTATAGTCTTCTTTATTAGGTCACAAATCCATGCAAATTTCTTCCACTACTTTTAGTAATGATCTGCTTGAGAAGTTGTCTTTGGTAAGTTCTTCAGTTTAATACTTATCTTGCAAATGTGCCAGTTGACTAAGAAGAGAAGAACAAAAGAATAAAAAAAAAAATTCTCACACAAAACAGCAAATGTTAGGCCAGAAGAACATTAGTCGTTAAGAAGAAAATACCAACAGTAGAACCAAAAATAGCTCTTCAACCATTTGTCTTTTCAAACCTGTTTTTTCTTCTTAGGATACATGCTTCTCATAACTGAATGTTTCTTATGCTTGTACTGAGGTCTCTCAGAATCTCTTTCCACTGAAAGAAAAATATGTCTTTTTCCCTATCATGTTATTAACAACCATCGCAAGTGGTTTTATTTCTTTTATCTCCATGACTTGATTAAGTTCTGCCTACTGTTTATCTAGATGCAAAAGGTGGCGGCCAGTGCTTGTCTCTTTTCTTTTTTATTAAGTATTCACATGAAAAGTGATGCTACCTCTTACTCAAATGTGTATTTAAGCCATCTCTACTTGGGCAGGGAGGAACTAGGCTTTCCCATTGGCAAAACTTCACTATATATTCTCCTCCCATCTACCAGACTGGCTCCTATCACATACACCTTTACTTTTTCTTTTTTTTTTCTTTTTTTTTTAAGATGTGTGACTGGTTACCAAGCCAAATCTTTTCCTTCGGCTCATGGAAGTCAGGTTTTATGCTATCTTAATGTAAATTGAAATGACGGCCAAAGCAAAAAAAGCAACAAAATCATCAAAAGTCGCCTGTCAAAACGGGAATATGTAACTGCTGGTAAAAGTCAAGATATGCTGTATCTTTTGTGACATGCTGGCATTTTGTTGTAGTTGTTCCTCCCCAGTAATTATCAGATGACAGTTTAGTTTTAAAACAAGGGCATTTTATAATCAGTGAACCATCTATGTTACTCAGCCGTCTGATTTGTCTCAAGGTCACTGTCTTCAGTAACTGGGTAAGAATTACATCATCTGTCCTACTATAGGATGGCAATTACATCACTGATCGATACCTGAGATCTTAGTGTGACCAACAAATTCATGCTAGGGATGAGTTACAACTGGGCAGATACCACAGAATGAAACTCCTGTTTGCTTCAATCCACATCCCCATTAAGACTAAATTATAAAACTATCAGCGCTCTTATTTGTAGTACAGTGCAAGCTAGGAGCTAAGCAAAGATGGAGTACGGAAGGTGCCACAGTGGCATGCCTTTTGCAAAGGCAGATTAGATTGTCTTTGCTTAGAAGAGTTTACAGCAGCCTAAAGTGACAAGAGCAACGGAGGGTGGAGGAAAGATGTGTAAGCAGATGGCAGCAGACCACGTTATTTTTAAGCCTTTAGTAGCGATGCAGTTTGAGGCAGTCACATGTTCATCTTCAACAGCAATAAGTGTTTTAAGCTATTTCAGTTCCCTCTGCCTTGAAAGAGACCTGGAGCAAGCAAGCAGCAAGCTCCCGTGTCTCAGTGGAAGATGTGTGTATGCTTAGGTATTCTGCTCCCCTGCAGCTGGTTTGGAAGTGAAACATGGGGTTCTGCATTCTGTGAGGAAGAGATCAACTGAATGAAAGGAGCATGAAGGAAGGTCCACAGAAAGTGGATAAAGATGATGCAGCTAAGAGTGAAGTTGAGTAGAAGAGGCTCAGGGAAGAGAGGAAAGCTGGACCAAACTACAAATCATCTTAGGGTAGAGATTTATATGCAGTTTGAACTCAGTTTGTCTTCTGGCTGCTTTTACCACTGTGCCTCTTCTGGCTCAAATCTTCAAGAAGGGGCAACTCCCTTGATCTCCCTTACAGGAACCTGTTGAAGAGGAGGAGCTTGCTTTGCTCATCCAGGGCTCAGGCAGCCCTCAGGACCAGGGTAACCTGAGCAGAGCCCACTAAAATGTTTCAGCAAAGCACCTACAGTAGGATTCAGCAGAGGGGGGTAACTCACCCATGGGGGTGGATGTATAATACACAGCAGTACCTACAGGCACTGACCTACTTGGCTTCTGTACTGGCATACAGTGAATGACAGCTCCCATCTCAAATATAAGAAGCAATACACAGACTGGGAGACCCAGGGAGAGAGAATACTAAGCCAACATTTTCACCCCTGGATACACTAAATTAGGTACCAATCCATATTTTGGGACCTACATAGCTGGCCTCCTTCGCAGTAGTGCTGTGTGCACCCAGAGGCCCATTAAAATGAAGTGGAGCATTGCAGGAGACTTGCCTGCTGTGAAAATGAGGCTGGGACTAACCAGATTTGATAGCTCTGACCTTAACAGATATAGTTGTGAAACACAGACAAGACTAGCACCAGCAGGAAAATAATATGAGGTTTCTAAAACATTAATTAAACGTTGAATCTTGCAAATACATACACTGCAGCTACATCTCCTGTACCACCTGTAAGGGCAAAAACTGACGTGGCCATTTAAAATGCTGGCTTTTAAAACACTTGATTTTGCAGGGTGTAGGTTGCCTGACAGACATACAGCCTTCTTTGTCTCCTAGTGTCAGATACACACAGTGGATATTTAGTGCCTATCACTCTGTCTTCTCCCTATAAATACAGAGACACAGCGTGGTTGTCTTTAACACAAGAAGTCAGTAAAAGCATGACATCAGAGAAGAGAGCACAACATACTCACCTTAAAGAAGAAGTTTTTATTTCAGGTTAGGGCAAGGTCGTTAATAACTGTGTTTTTCTGATAGGGCCTACTCTTACACATCTCTCACCAAGAGGCAGGTGAACTCCCTGGCTTTCAAGTACATAGCGAGGCAAGATTTGCCTCTGTGGGGCTCATTACAGGCTATGGGCATTAGACCATTTCTCTTGTAACAAATCCTTGGTGTATTTTCAGTAAAAAAAAAAAATTACTTTTAAAGTTTTGTTTAAAGTACTTAAAGTTCAGTGTTCAAAGCCTCAGATCACATTTGCAATAGATTTAATAGGGCAATACTGCTGGCCTCCAGAAGGTACTTCTTACCATTGCAGACGAAAGAATAATTACACACAGAGAGGCTAATTCTGACATCCCTTGTACCAGATTTATGCTGAAATAACTCCACTGATGGATGAAATTAAGATTGAACGAGACTACAATAATCTAATACTGAATCAGGCCATAAAAAATATAATCTGCTTTATCAAAAATGTAGTTGACTCGAGATTTCTTTTCCTTGTTTCCTATACAGAAACACTCTTTTTTTCACATAAGCAATTTTTGAAAAAGCAATGCCTGTAGGATTCTGGGTTCATCACAAAGTTAAGTGCAAATTCCTTACAAGTAACAGGAAATTAAAAGACAATAGGAAAATAACTTGTCCATACAGCTTTCCATGTAGCTTATCAAGCAGATAAATATGAAGTTAAATAAAAACTCAAATGCTCCTTCAGTTTCATGACTGCTAGCTCTTCATCCATGTCCCAGAACCCAGCTGTGTTCTGTGGAAGAAGAAACATGTCAGTGCAGCTCATTTCACCTGCAATGAAAAGTAATTTATTGTGCCGAACTGTGAAAAGAAAATTGGTATCATCATCTAGGAGTTTGTATCTCACAAGAGTTGATTCTCTTTTTGCCCTTTTGAAAAAAAAACTGAGATTAGAATAATTATATAAAAGCATGCAACTAATTTTAAATTAAGCTTGAATGCATGAAAAGTTGCTAGATGATAAAGGTTGGGACGGAATGTATATATGGCACAAAAAGAAGTACAATATGATTATGAAAAATAAATCTAATTCTTATTACTAGTGAGATACCCTAGTAACAGATATCACAAAAAATTCCAAGAAAAATAATCTTTTACTCTCAAAATGTGTTTCTAGATAGCCAATAGTTAATCCAAGAAATAATGCAGGAAAGAATGAAAGAATTGATCATTATTTTTTCTGTGTTACTGAAAGGCAATCTGCATGAGCACAACTGAAGGGGAATAAACTGAGAATTGAACCTCTATCCTGAAGCAACTCACCACTGGATTCTCTTAAACACACTTTAAAATACCATCATTTTTCCTAGCAACATGGATGATAGTATTTGTTTTTTGCCACTGGAGCATTAGCTAGTTAAGCTTAAGAAAACTCAAAAGAATAGCCTAGGACAAGGGTTAGAACAGGAATTGCATACAACTCTGAATGCTCACACTGCTTTACAAGCCTCTTGACTGCACAAGAGGGGCAGAAGGTGAGACCTTTCCAACAACTGGTTTATGTCTGCTGTGGCAGATCTCTTCACTGTGCAGCTACTCAGTTTCCAGAGAGGTAAGATATAAAGCCCTGAGCTCTTATTAGCACATCAACAGGAATAAACTCCAGTCTTTTACACTGCTGAAGTATTATATACAACAACAGAGACTCCTGCTTCTCAAATCCAGTGCCAGCATCTTCTAATACACTTGCATTCCACTCTCCCCTCTCACTCATTCCTACCTGACATTTTCAGTTACCTTGTACACACTTCACTGATGCTCCACCTCCCATCTACACTACCTTCCCAACCCAAGCCTCAACCTGTAGCTCCTTCCCATGTTACCCAGCTTTCCTATTTATCTTCCCAACACTGGTAACCATCCCACTGCTCCTTCCCTCTGCTGATAGTCTGTTTTTAAAAACAGGACCTGAGATTTGTTTTCTCCCTAATACCAAAAACTCAAAAACCCTTTATAGGAATCTATGGAACTGATAACAGATCAAAGCATTGCCTTTGCCTTTACTTCCTTTAGAAGGAAGGATATGAAAAATATCATCAAAGGCACAGATCAAATTTATAAAAACAAAGCAGTAGAAGGCAGCTGAGCTTTCTAACTTAACCTTGGTTAAAGAAAAACGCTATATATCGGAGCCAGGGGAACTGTTCTCTGTGGATGCATTTTCTGTTGAGGCTGGGGAGTTGGGCTCCTCTGGCCACCACTTTCACATGACTGCATCTCCACAAATTGCAACCTCCTCTCCCTGGATAACCTTCATCACCAAATGCTGAACACATTGATAAAGCTGATGAACAGTAAAGTGGTGTAGCAGCTTAACTGATGGCTGATACAGCAAGTGTGTTGCATCACTTCAATGATAGCAGCTTAAAGCATGAAAATTACTCTTCTGACCCTTTATTCTCTCCCTCCCCATCAAATGAGCACCTTCCACTTGTGAACATGGCAAGACTGACTTTTGAAAGAAGGACCTTGGGCAAACCAGAATTGCACACTGGTAGCAGTGAGCAGGAAAGAAATTTGCCTTGCAAAATGGCTGGGCCTCTAAAGTCCCAAGTGTGGCAGGGCACAGACAGAAAGATTACAACCAGGTTCAGCAGCACAGAAAGATGTGTCACGCAGGCCGCTTCAGCAGCAACAAGAAACTCACGTATGGCCAAATAATGCTGTGGAAACCTTTGTGCAATGGGTAGGGGATTGGAAAAGGCCTTTTTTAAATGAGAAAGCAGGGAAAATGGCACTCAGCAAGGAAACAAAGGTGAACAAAGCAGAATCCTCTGTCAAAAAAGACTGATGCTCACTGGTTCTGGAGAAGATCTGTATCCATGTTGTACACAGAGGATGTCCAGTCTGGGGATCCAGACTCTTTATAGCTGCCAACAGCAGACTGCAGCAGAACCAGTGCCTGTGCTTTCTAGCAGTAAATGCAGGACCAGGGGTATATTCGAACAGATACTGATGCTACATGCTCTCAGTTTTATTCCTGAACAGCAGAAACTGTAGTAGTCAGGAAAGGCTTGTTAAGCATACACAAATGAAGTCAGAGTATTTCTACATGCAATTAATCATGATTTATTTGAAGATACTCTGTTAGCATTCCCATTTTCTGCTTCCTGAAACTTCAATTAATGAGGGCCAAGCCTCAATCTGAAAATGTTTCATTTCATGAGTTGAACAAAAGCAACAAAAAAAAAAAGTTATTATCTAAACCAACAAAGTGTTCTGACAAAAAATTTCTTCGCAATTTTGAGCAGAACAAATGACTTAAAAAGAGAGGTTGGGCAAACCAGATTAAATAAGTATAGCACTTAAGAACTTGGAAGCAAAACAGTTTTTATTTAATAAGCAGCTAAGTGGTGTTTCTGCCATCACTGCTATTAGACTTCTGCTTTCTCCTCTTCAATGTCTGCAACTTATGATCTCAGAATACAAGCTAGTTTAAAGTGTCTCTGAAGCAAATGAGTGAGGAAATAAACGTGTCTTGTTTGTGATAAATTTGCTACATATATTTTTGAATCTATACGTTTGCCTCTATAAAAATACTTCCAATGGCTCTTTTGCACTTAGAGGAATAAAATCCACTTTTATTTTCCCTAATATTTCAAGTGCTTAGGTATGAGAAAACCCAGGTTACTTCTTAAAACAGTTTTGTCCAATTTAGCAGAAGATGAGGTTGGTGACACTGCATGAGTTTCTCACAACATATCTAGTAAAACACTTCATCTGTCTTCCCTAAAAACTTCATGCCGTTACAAAGGGTAGACCCTCTGCACCAGATCCTGGTGAACGTACCATACCCATGGACTGTTCGTTGTAATCCAACAACACAGTGTGAAAGCAACTGATCATAATGGCCTTCAAGTCACAAGTATCCCCAGAAACTGAGGGGGAAGCTGTTTTTATAACATAAAAAAGGCTTTTTATAGGCTTTCATGGTGAGATTTCTAAGCACTGCATTTTGACACGGTATAAAAATCTGTAGATATTTCAAATACTTTCAGAATACCTTTTCCTTACGTCAGTCAAACGGGCTAGCTATAAATACTTGTGCTGTACAAGCATGTTCCTTTCATAATACGCTAAGTGCTTCGATACAATGCTGGTTGTTATTTCAGACCCTAAGCCAGGTTTGTTAAAATCTGCCCAAATATCACATACAGAAACATGCAAAAGATGAAGGAGCCGTGCTACAAATAGAGCAACTGCAGAGGCTATGGCCCTGCCCACATACACTCTAGTGTATTTTTACACAAAGCCTAGCACTGCATCATGCGGGTGCCAGCTATAGCTTGTACCATGCTGCCAACAAAACAGGATCCAAAAACAGATAACAAGGAAAATTCTAGGGCAGTTTCTGTGTACTAAGAGGAACAGAATTTGTTGGGGTTTTAAGAATCCCCATTGTAATGCATTACACAGACATTGAAAGCATGGATGCAAACAGCACTACAAGCATCAGTCAGAAATTATTTCAAACTCATCAGTCTGACTTACTTCTCTCCTCCTTTCAGGCTTTCTGAACCTGAAGAAACACTGCCTGGCCTTCTCTTCGTGCCAGAACAAACCATGTTCTCTGCCACTTGGACTTATCACAGTAAACTTCTAGATATTGACACAAGAAGACAGAAAACAAAACAAAAAATGCTACACAATCTTGTGGAAGAAAAACATCTGAATTGCTTGCAATTTAAAGCCTTGACTTTCTATTTCATTAAACAATAACCAGAGTTTATCTCAGAATAGAAAATTACAGCTTGAGCTGCACATCCACAGCTGAACCCAAGCTGTAGACTTGTTCAATCATTTACTTTTGTAGGGGTTTGAAAGAGTCAACAGTTTGCGATCCTGCAAACATTTTTGTCCTTTATTTCCCTTTATTCCAGCTGAATGACGGTGCTCTGTAGTAATGTTCTTCTTGGCAGAGATACAGAAGAACTAGGAGTCTCTTTGTGTTGCTCTGTGAGTATGCAGTGGAATCACCTCAAGAGCAATGTGACAAACGCCTCCCAGCTTCCCTGTGGTTGCTGGTGCCATCCCTGCAGCAGCCAGTGCCCTGCTGAGCTCACAGTGACCCCGGGCTCCTCTGAGTGCCACCAGCGCAGCTGCGGTGCCAGCTGGCACCTGACAAAACGTAGGAACATGAAAACTAAAACGAGGGATTGAGAGGAGCAGGCAGTGCTCACAAGGCAGCTGGTCTGAGGTTGGCTCTGAGCAAACTAAGGATCAGAGCATGGGGTCATGCTAGAGAAGACCATCTCAGCAGCAAGAAGTACTTCAGATGCAAAGCTTTGGATTATACAAGATACAGTACCTCCATGGAAAAAAAAAGAACACCCAGGCAAACTGCAGATTTTTGCCATTTTACGTGCAGATCTTTACAACATTATTTATGTGCATGTTCAGAAATATAAAGCAAATTACAGTGTGTCCCAGAGATTATTAATTCCCTCAATAATGTAATTCCATAGCCCTTTGGATCCAGAAGTACCACATACAGTACTACGCCCTAGGCTTCCAGGTTGCAGTACAAAATGGAGGGTGGTGAAGGGAAAGGAACACACAACACTCACTTTCACAGCAGATTTTATACTGTGGGTTACAGGCCAAAGAAACGGCTGGGAATCCATCTCCTCTCCCCAACCTGCATCCCAAGTGGTCTCTGAGGAAACTTGCCCTCGCTCTTCCACTATGTCTCTTTGATCACATACATGGCACAGGCTGACACTTTCCTCACTGCAGCCCAGCAAACACCACCATCTTTCAGGCCAGCCAAAAATAATGACCCCTCAAGTGAGTCATAGAGCACATTGCCATTTATTATCTAAGACAGTTGTTTTAATAGTGCTACTACACTGGGAATTCAGTTAACCCACCCTACAGACTGGATTTCAACAATATTTAAGCTGCTGGATTTCCACCAAAGGCTTAAAAGACTTGATGATTTTTCATTTATTTTTAGTTTTTAAAACCACATAAGAAATGTCACTTGACAAAATTTATGGCTAGCCCAGTGGCAAGTCTGGTGTTGGTATGTAAGGTTCCTGATGAACCCTACTTCTTTAAAAAGTAAACTTAAAAANAACTTAAAAAAAAAAAAAAAAAAAAAAAAGCTATTGCAGAGTAAAAACATTCCTAGCAGAAATGACAAGTAACTTTCTCTAGAGATCAGGCTTACCACACTTTCGTGTGTACTGAATACTTTGAGTTTTTTAATCGGAAAGATATCAGACAAACTTTCTTAGTCCTTGTTTTTTCTGCTTTCCACCAATTTTTTTCTTTCTGCTTTTCACTGATTTTTGAGGACTGTGGCTGATAAATACTATCAATTTCAGTCAGTAGCTCAGTCCTAATCAGGTCATATCACAGTTCACTGCCTGGGGTTCTACCCAACAAGTAACACTGACCCAGCAGAGCCATCCTCCTCCTTTGGTTGCCATAGATACTCCTTGGTGACCTTCTGACACATTTACTTGGCTGGCAAACAGAAACTGTCATCACATCAAGTGCTGGTCCCTCTTCTTCTCATTGTTATTAATACCACCCCTTTTCCTAGTGGCACCAAGATTGCTGCATTCATATTCACTCACTGACATGGCTGTACAGCTTCACAGTGAGGTCTGAACTGCCTGTAACATGCCTCCTTCAACTGCTTCAGCAACTGAAACCACTCATACTAACCCAAAACATACACCAAACCCTCTTAGAAGACATTGTGCCAGTGGAAGGCTCCAAATTAGAAATACAATTTCAAGACAAAACCCCAATCACAAAGAGTTTTATTAAATTTGGGATTTATTACGGAAGGGCTTCAAATTTCTTTCTTAAATTATTCTTCCCAGCAGGCTAGCTTTCTTTTACACTGCCTTCCTTTCCTTCTAAGGCATTTTAAAGTCTTTATTTTTGCTATAATCTCAGGAACAAAAGAAGTCACTAATACTTTTACTTGGTTTGTATGGTTGGAGATCATCTGGACCTGAAAATGACAGCAAAAGAAGAAAAATTTCAAAAAATCCCACCATACTTATATGAAGAAATGAAGGGTTTACTTTTCCTACGAATATTCAAGTTGGAATACAAGGATTGGAATTCAAGTTGGAATATTCAAGGAAACTACAGAATATCAGAGTTTTCCACAGAATAAGTGATTCAATTTTCAATCATGGAAAAATAACTATATTTAGAAAGCCATAATACATTACTTTTTCTTCTGGTAAATTTAGCAGAATTAGGAGAACCAGATGGCCACATATCTATGGAGTATTCATCTCTATCATCCTGATGTAGAAATATTAGAAAGGAAGAAATCCTACATGTCTTGAGAGTAGCCTGAGCAGACCACATAATAACAAATGAGATCATTATGCACAGCCTCAAAGCAAACGGTCTTTTGACTTTCATCAATTTATGTATGCTGTGAAGTGTTATTATCATTTTTTCTGTTAAAAAATGCTTGAAGCACCATCCTTCCAATTTAGCCCAAATATAATACAATGATAAACTTCTACTCCCAATAAATAATCATTCAGACACTTCGGTTATCACAGAATTTGAAAACACTGGTGTTATGAAACACTGGTTTATTATTTAAGTGCAAGTGAAGAATGAAAAGCACAGCTCCAAATCTCAATCTGAAAAAAGGAACACGCCCAACCAAAGCATCACTGATGCACACAGCAAAAAAAGCACCCCAGCAAAAGCAAAACTTTAATGCCACTTTAACACTCTTCAGAGAAGAAAACTTCCTGGACAAGCTGTGTTGGCAGCTTCATAGCATCCTTTCCCAGCGTTTCACTCATGCAAGTCGATGGCATTGAAAAGCACATTTACAGCCATCGCTCAGGATTAAAGAGGTCTTTAAACTGCTGAAGAGAGGAAGGATGGTGCCGTGCCGAGAGTCCTTCAGTGGGACTTGGGAGACCCAGCCTCAGCTCTCAACAAAAAAAAAAATTGGGTTACAAGCTACCTCCGGGCTTGACTCTGCAGTCTGAGCAGTGGAGGCACCACTGAGGGGAGCACAGTCGGGACAGACCCAGCAAAGCCTGAGAGGCATCAGGTAGCCATTGACATGCTGCACGCAGATTCCCTACGTGGGCTCTGGAAAGCGTATCCTGCATTTCTGTGTTCTGCTTTCACCAAACAGATAAGTAAAACTGGAGGAATTGGAAGGAAGCGAGTTAACTTTGACAAGCACAATGAGATTCTGCCAATCTTTCCACTTGAAAAATTACTGATTTAGACACACTCCAAAAATAAGAGCAGTTCTGTTGTAACTTCACAGCTATAGCTATGGTAACACTTTCAGTACTACCATGTTTCTTAAATACAATCAATGATTATTAAAAACTTTTCTTAGAATAGTTTTGAGGTGAAATCTAATGTTCTGTTTTCGTAGACTGCAAACAAACGTGATCAGTGCTGACATGAAAAGCATTTGAACTGTGCAAACACTATTTTCTTCTATAAACACTAACAGGAAAGCACCATCCAGGACTTGGTCTAGCTGATTACAAACTATTTCAAACACTGTCTCTATACATTGTGTTAAAAATAATTTAATCCTTTTTTTAATAACACAGAATTGTAAAACATGATGACAACTGAAGAACCATTCAAAACATACGCTCTGGTTTTAAACTATGTTCATGGCATGGAGGATCATAAGCAGATATTATAATACTACTTTTCTTCCCCCCACTTCAAAAAAACTTAAGTATTGTAATGTCCTACAATGACACATCCCTCAAAGGATTTCCCTCCTGCTTGCCCACAAACTGTCCAGCCCCCACAAAACTGAACGGATTGCACGTCAGCCCAACTAATTAATTCAAGCTTACAAATAGCTACCCAATCACTGAAGGCTACATACCTACACAGTGTTTTCCCACACACATTTTACTTGGGTATTTTATGTTTAGACAGCCTAATATTTTAATCAGTATGAAAAGAGGAAGAAGGCAAATTGAACTGTATGATTTACACATTGTTGAAAATCTTATTACTTGCCTCAAGCGTGTAAAGTGGCCTTTATGTGTATGAAGATCAAACCTTGTGAGTGGGTCAAACCCAAAATACTGGTGGTTTTGACTTCAGCAGTTGCAGTCCCTAAGAAGGAAAATATCTATATTTATAGATATAGTCCCGAAGACCAAATGGTTCTTCAATCAGTAGAGATCTCATTCTAGAAGACACTTATGCATTGAACTCTCTGAGCTCTGAATAATTCTCCCAAGAACACTACTTGATCAGGCCTTTAACACAGAAATAGTCTGAGGATGGTCTTTTTACTCTGCCCTCCTCTTTTTTTTTTCCCCTTTCTTTTTACATACATTTTCTCAATTCACTGAATTGAAGCTTACAGTCATGAAATCCAGTTGTCATTAATTGCTAGTAACATCACAGCCAATAAAAAAACATTGCTGAAAACTCAGTGTATTTTTTATCTACACGTGTAACTACAAACAACTTGACACCGGATATGCCATGCATTCTGTGCCCACCACTGCAGCTTCAACCATGAACTTATCTCTGCATAACCTTTTCAAACTCAAGTAAGCTGTTGTATTAACAAATAAAACAAAACCAAAACCCAGAAATCAACCTCCTTGTGGTTTCCCTAACTAAACTGCAGCATCTTTCTCATCAAGGGGAAACCTCAGTGTTTGTTTACCTGTGAATTGGTTTTGCAGTTTCTGTAGTTAATTCAAACATTTCCCCATGCACATCACCCAAGCTGTGGCAGACCAGGTGTGCCCATGGCTCACCCAGGGACAGCGCAGGGAGCATCTTCCCTATGAGCCCACCCACCCCTACACAAAAAATCACATGCAGCTCCGTTAACTAAGAGGGGCCTTTGGCACACATGTGGAGAAACCTCTAAACTCCTGTCTTTGTGACACAGTACATGAAGTTCTGCACCACATGCACTCTGTAAATTTGATACCAAAGCTGACTGGAAAATATCCACCAGCACTACCCTTAGCTCCACATTCCCACAGTCAGCACCCTCTCCTAGCTGAAGCCACGTGCCCCTTCTCAGCAACATGTGACACCTCACCCAAAGTATCAGCCCCTAAGCAGAAGGATCAACATCAGCAAGCCAGGGGTGAGCTTTCTGGGTAGGTGTTGGGGTTTTTTTTCTTGTTTCGTTTGGTTTTGGGGGGGTGGGGGAGGGGTGGTGTTGAGCCAGTTCTTCTGCATTGTGATGGTAAAGCAACAGCACCAGTGTTAGTGAGCCCAGTGCAAAATGGTGTTGTCAGCTTTGGTGCTTTCCTTCTAGGAGGATAAGAGTACCTTGACTTAATGTCCAAAACATTAAATCTACTTTCACTAATGGACAGAAAACGATACTTAACCTGCAGCCTAAGTAACAGCTCTGTATCTCAATCACAGGCCCAGCACAAGCAGCCACAACTCACAGTGCCCGTAGCATGTATTATCAGTACCTTGCAGACCTGGAGAGTTGAGGTGTCATTTCCACCCTCTCCCTCAGCAAATGGTCAGTTTGTCAACAGAAAAAAATTCAGCTAGGAAATGAAGAGATTAGCAACTCACTTACATCAAATCACTGGGCAATAATAATAAAAAGGGTCCCAATTTAAAGCAGCTTGCTAATACAAGCAAAACTCAGGTTAACGCACATCATTTCAGAGGTGTAACAGAAAAAGGAGATTTGTCCTATTTAGCTATAATCAATGAAGACCAAGCACAAACTTGCAGTTCTGAATGGAAAGGTCTCAACCACTGGGGAAGAGGTCTTCAGTCAGTGCCACCCACTTCAGTGACAGATGAATTAGGCTGACAGAGTGTCCGTGTTTTGAACTTTCTCATATAAAGGATAAATATAAACAGTCACATAGAGCAGATGGACAGTCAGACAGCTATTAAAAGCTCCACAGATAACCCTCTGGCAGTATCACCCACATAAAACACAGATACTGAAGAAATTTCATGAGCAATAGTTCTCGAGCTCAGATATTCTAACGCAGTTAAGATCCAAAGAATATGCTTTTTAACTTACACAGATGATTGTCCATTTATTTTTTAAGAGGAGGCCAGGCACATTCACCAACACACTTCTTGAACCATTAATATAGCAGAATTCACTTTTTGCTTCTTATTTGTAGTACGCACACAGAGAAGGAATTAGTGGCTATTACTAACCAGAGCAATACCAGAGCTTGTTAAAGAGATCCGTTCAATTTCAAAGTATTGCTCTTGCTAAAATTTACCAAAAATATTGTCCCTTCTGATTGCTTCTCACAAGAGTCACTGTAGCAGCACAAAGCTGGGCAGAGGCAGCTGAGCTGACACAAGTTGCAATCTCTGGCACTCTGTGCTTTTTAACACGGCATTTTGAACTAGCAATGGAAAATAAGTAATTTTTAAGCACATTTCACTGAGCAGCTCCCAAGAAAAAGGTTGTAATCACAGACTTTTACAGATGTTCAAACCTGCAATGCTTCACTCCCACTATTGTTCTAAATGCCGAGTACACACCCTCCACTCCACACACACTCTCACGCAGACACACGTGCACGCTCACATGCACTCAGTGTCACACCATGTACTTCACTTCTAATAGTAAACCTGACAGAAAGGAATATTATTTTTACACTTTCACACCTCCCACTCCTAATTAATGTCAATCAGCATCTTCTGCATAGTACACACTGCAAATATACATGGCCTTATCTGTGCTCTGTGCAGGGCAGGGGCAAAAATTTCCACTCCTGATAGAAATTGAGTAGGCTCTATGTGATGGATTCACACAGGAAGAATCTGGAGATGTACAACCCCCCTTTAATGACCCTCCTAAGGGGTCAATTTAAATGCTCTGACTTTCAGGGGAACATTTCTGTTGGTTGGTTTGTGCTTTTCATTCCACAGCTATGAATAGGAAGCAGTTCTCCAGTTCAGAAGAGTTGTTGCAGACTTCCCGAGGTGCAAGAGGGCTCAGGGACTTGCCAGTACATCTTGACAGCTGCCAGGAACAGTGGCAGCAGTGGGAGGGACAGCAAAGGAATTTTGCCAGTGACTTCAGTAGAGCCAGTCCACACTGTTTAGACAACCACGGACCAGAGCCAGACAATTAAAAGCACTGGTAGTTACAGGATAGGCACCTATACTTGCACTCCCCAGCTGTCCCAATAACCACCACAGTAGCAGAAGTGAGGGTGGGAAAATCTTGCTCCCCAAACCCAAAGCAGACGAACTTGGTGTCCCAGCACACACACCATTCACTTCTTTTTATAGACAGCTTTTCTCTCGAATGCAAAAGTAAATCCAGCTCAGATGATTTCCCTGTCTTAACTTTTGTACAAGAGGAAGACAGAAAGCTAAAAAAGGAAAATTAGACACTTCATGAAATCCGTGATTAAGACACCGAAACTATCAAGACAGATGGGCTGAAACATTCAGGGAGCTTCAGTTCAACAACCCATGTTTTTCAGAGATCTACAGTACGCTATTGTCTTCTCCGTTTAGAGTTTTTAAGTCCCATCTTTCATTGCAGTAATTTAACACCATTTCTAAACTTGGAGTACTCTTATTGGGTAGTCCAAAATAAACCCCAATATTTACTCAACTAGCACATGGCCCTAGAACCTAACTACACGGTTTTTCTCCCCCTTCGCTCCTTTTTTTTTGGGTTCAGGTAATGGCCACTGCTGCTGGCTCGTGAGCTTACTGGGGAGGCAGAGCAGGGTGACTACAGATGGGGAGGGAAATTAAAAGGCAGCACCTAGCTGCAGCTCCCTCTGCTCTGCTGCCAGCTTTGCTCCCTTGCGTGCCCCGCGGGAGGAGCTGCTGTCACTGTCCTTAGCGGGTTACTGCCGTGCACACAGAAATACAAGGGCAGCCACGCAGAGAACTCCCCCTTAAAAACGTTTGTCTCCCAAGGGCAAGAAGCAGAAGCCAATACTACACACTCTGAAATGAGGGGCCAAATGCTTCTGGCAAGGGTGATCTGCCCCTCCACAAGCTCCTTGCTCACAGCAAGGACTCAGACTGGTTCATCCTTCCACTAGATCCCTTCTTCCCTCAGAAATTAAGTCCTCTTTTCTGCGCGGTGCACAAAGCAGTCACTCACCCAGAAAAAAAAAAAAAAATAAAAGAGGGGCAGGGAGAAGAAGAAGGGGGGAAAAAAGGAAATTTGTGACTCTGTGCTTGGCAAATGCCAGTGATCAGCAACAACTGCCGAAAGCTGAGTCACTTCTTTCCCTTCCACCTGGCGAGTGGCTGCCCCGATCCATTCAGCAGAAAGCCTCTTTTCACCGAAACTGGCATAAATCTGGAGTAATTCCCTCCATTTCAATGGAGTTGCTCAAGATTTATGGCAGTGTGACACAACAAGCAGAATCCTGTGTGCTGAGAGCTACAAGCCCAGGTTTTCCTGCAGAAGACGGTGCTGCTTTGCTCTTGCAGGCCACGATGCCGACTGTGCAACAGCACTGATGCCACGGCTTGTTCTATTTTTCCTGATGCTGTCATCTCCAGCACATGCTCTGCAAGCAGGACCTTTGGAGAAATCACCCTCTTTCACACACTGCAGGAGAAATTTGACAATCTATGACCAGAAGAACACTTATTAGCTTGAATTAATTATTTTTTCGGATTCCATTTTCCCCCCCAGATTTCATTTAATGCTTTAATTTGGTTTAGCAAAGATTTATAAAATTATTATTTTTTAACATCTCACTGGACTGTGTGAAACAGAGTTCAGAAGACAGCAGAAATATCTTCTGTGCAGATGATGTGTGAATAAGTAAGGGATGAGATCAAGATTTAAGGAATACCAATCAGCTTTACCAGACAATAATCTACTCTATTTATGTTCTCAACTTAAGAAAAAGCATTGCTAGGGGGTTTATGCATGCACTGGAAGGTTTCTATAAGCAGGGAAAGACCCTGAAGAAACTACATAACACTCCCCCCAGCATGCAATGCAGTGCCAAGCAGAATCAAAAATGGCAAATGAACACAAACCCCAGCCTTTGAAACAAGGCTATTCCAACAGAGGAGAGCTTCAGCTTTACAGTAAACACACCACCTATGTAAAAAAAAAAGTTCATACATATACCGAGGGACTCACAGGGTTTTTCTAAACCAATGCAATGAGTCTTGTCTGTCTGGCTAAGTACATTTACAACATTCAAGCACAGGATGTAGCTGCCTAGAAACAGCAGTGTTCATGTAGTCCTTTCAGTATGGGGAACACAGTGTGCTATACAAATATTAATCTAGCCTGAACAACCAGTGAGGTATGCAAATATTACTCCCAGCTTCAACGGGGATTGATTTGAGCACAGAGGAACAGCAAGAGGGATTTTTAGCAGTGCTTCAGGGAGCCAGCTCACAGCCAGGGAGAGCTGGAATCTTGCACGTCTGCAAGTGCTTTCAGTAGCCCTGCCCCGACCAATTTCCTAGACCTGCCTGTTCTCTTCAAGAGACACAGATGAGCAAACATTTTCTGCATCCTGACTGGTTATGCTGCCAAATTCAACAAGGCAGTTGTGCAGATATGGGTGCACCGTGCAGCACCTCCCAGGTCCTGGCTTTGACATGGTTCAAGAAAAGCCACCACAGCCACTTAACCAGGCAAGAGGAACTGAAACAGACCCCTGCTGGGTACCACTACTGTCCAAAAAGCACTGATGGGGTAAAAGCAGAGAAAAGCAGCAGGAGCTTCAGCAGCTGACACTGGCTTCTTGTTTACTGAATAAGTTGCAGAACCCCTGGCGCTCAACTGATGAGGACAGGGCCAGAGCAGAAGTCCAGCAGGTCTCGCTGTGTATTTTGCCTTTTTAAAGTTCCAGCTCTAATAGAAAGGGCGGAAAGAAACGTTTGTGAAGTCAAAGAAGCAGAGAAGAAAAGGAGAGCTGAAACAATGCAGATCTAAGTGACCTGGAAAGAATGATCTCCTGCACCATTTTTTTCCACCACTCCACAGAACAGGAGTAGAAGAAAGTGAAAGGCAGAGAAACGGGTATCTCAAGGACAGGGTATGTAGAATTGCAGCTGGACACACTACCTTTAGACCAGCAGCCCAAAGAAAGCAATTCTCACAGCAACCATGACACGGAAGACTATTCAACTGTCTTCCTCAAGAGCCTTGGTTTTAGCTTTTTACAACTCGGGCAAGTGAATTAATATTTTAATAAAAGATGCTTAATATAAACATAAAATATATTTTTAAATCTTTTAATTAAAATCTTCTAATATCTGCCTCAGACTGACCTTTTGAGGGAAAGTTTCAGGAAAAAATTAGCCATTTTGAAGAAAGAGAGCAGGCAAATAAGAATGTATTGTTGACTGTTAAATTTACTTCTGCTGCTGCTGCTGTTGTTGTTGCTAATTTACTGAGATATAAAAATGGCTTCAGACTCTGGAGCAAGTCTGGAAATTTGGCAGAGGGATTATGGTGATCAGAGATGTGTTCTTAGCTATCCCCGTGAAAAAATCACCTGTATTGGGTTAATTTTTAATCTCAGGTTGAGGAGACCAGCAGCTGAATCTTCAGATCTTTCACCAGTGTAAACTTCACACCCCAGGCTTTGACACAGCTTCACATGGTCCACAGCAGCTATGGAAGGATCTGCCTGGATAGGGTTCACTGCAGAAGAAAAGACTGAGCTCTAAGAAGCCTTGGGACTTCTGAAGTCAAGTAACCACAGTTAGTAAAGAAAGACACAATTACTTCAATGTACTGTTCTTTACCTAAATATGTACAGAAACAAGGCAGAGATACAGAAAAGCAAAAAAAACAGTTGGAGCTTCTTGTTAGTTTGACCTTTTTTTAAAAAAAAAAAAGTAAATCCATACAAGCAGCAAAGTGCAAGCACTTAAAATATCCCCACCACAAAACTTACCAGGGTAAATATTTTCTGGTAACCCAGCATGCCAGCATAGAAGATTCATGGTCTGCTATTCTCTAAAGTATCCTTCTCTTTCAGGAGCAACACTCAGAGAGGGTGACACAATGCCAAGTTTCTCTGCCTGTATTCCAAGGACCCTCCACTCAAATGCCCCCAAATCCCATTTCTTCCTTGTCAGAAATCTTTGTTAACAAATTTCCCTTTTCGTTTATTTTGTGAACTGTGCTTGTCTTTTTTTGTTTGTAAACAAAGAAACAAACAAAAAGCCAGAATGTAGCAAGGCTCTGCCAGAACTCAATTAATAAATAACGAGCATCGAGTGGTTTTGATCATTTCCTTCTGTCTGAGCCTCTCAAACTCACAGTAAAACAGCGTATGACCCTTTACAGAATGATTTTGCTATCACATTACATCCTCACTGGAAATTAGGAACACAAATTTGACATTTTGAATGGGAACAGCTCATCCAGTTTGGTTCAGTGTTACCCACTGGGAAGTCCAGAGCCAGCTGCAAGCCAGCACAGCAGGATTTGCAAAGCATCCATGTAGTCACACAGCAAACCCCACCACAACCTGCACTAACTTTGTCAATCACTCTGCGCTATACAGTGAAGGATACTATACTACCACTCTAACACTTTTCAGCTCAGAGCAATACTATTTTGCTGGGCTTTTTGCAAGACATAACTTGAGCTTAAGTTGAAGCAGCTCCTCAGGACGTATGAACTCACAGGGATGGGAAAAGCAGGAAAAGAGAGGAGCAAAGACATCCTATCTTGTTGCTACAACTGGAAGCATAGGGATGCAAGAAGTTACTTTCATATTCAAAATTGGAAAATGGAAAAAACATGAATAAGAGGCGTTTTAAAGAAGGAAAAGAGTCTGAGACCTGCTGAAAAACTGTGTTTGGTCATCTGGGAAAAAAGAAAAACGATGACTAGGGAACACGTTTTGCCACAGAGACAAGTGTAAGGAAATACAGAAACACACATACAGAGACAACTACATGAGCAGTTTCCAGCATCGTGTTTAAAAATAGTGGCCAGGAAGACAGTGTCTCATTCTATCTTTGCTGGCATAACTTTACTTGACAGGAATATGCTAATTTACACCAGCCATTGATCTGCATCCTTCATTTATAAAGAGACAAACAGTACTGATAACACCTTTCTGTGTCCTGGTATATATGAGCACACCATCTCTTTGCATTTGGAAACTGCCCACCACACATGCTAAATAGATACATGTATAGATAGATACATGTCAAAGATACATGAAGTGGGCAAAAAGTCAAGATTTCCATGACTTCAGCCTTAATTTGACTAACACCAGCACCAAGCGATCTCCATCCAAAGCATAAACATACTCCTTATGAACTGCTTAAATGCCAGCACTCTAAAGGCTCAACTGTTCATATGTTGTAATCTCTCTAATGAACAAAATTCAGCCGCATCCACAAAGAGAAGTAATGTTTGCTGACACATCACTGAAAGGAAGCAAATTATAGCTCACAATACTAAGAAACCTGATGAAAATGGAAGGGAAATTACTCTCTGAATAATTTGTGCATGACCTGTAAGTTTTAGTGGGCTACAGGGAATACAAACTCAATCGTTCCATTTTGCTCTCTTGCAGACACTTTCATTTTTATATGTATACATATATACTTTTTAAATGCACATTTACTCTCTTTTTCAAACTGTTTAAACTGCTTTGAGTGCAAAGGAAAGACTGGATTTGAACTCTTGGATGAATCACATGCACAAACTTTCTCAAAAAAAAGCATGTGGATAATAAAATAAACAAAACAAAACCAGAAAGAGGATAATTTTCCTTCCCTGTCTCTTTAAGATACTTCTGCTTTTCATCCACACAGTGAATGCTTCATTCAAATAACAGAACATGGATTTCTCTCAGTAACTGCAGCTATAATTGTAGCAACGTCTTATACTGCTTCCATCCTATTAGTGTTACAATTGTCCAAAGCAGAACACTCAACTTAATTCCCTCATTTCTTATAAACATCTAATTTTTTTATTTGTAACAGAAAAAAACCCCAAATGCCTCCAGAACGTTACCCCTTTCTTCTGTTACCTCATTTTGCTTCTTTGGCACCAAGAACATGAAAAAACATGCTTTCCCTGCCTTCAATGTTTGGCAGCCTTTTCTTAAACAAAAACACTCTGATTCAGTGGATGCTCTGCCCACTATTACAGATAACATGCCTTTTCCAAATCTGAGTCTCTTAAGGACAATGTGGGGTAGCTTTATTTGCAATCATTCACCAACTAGTATCCCATTTAGGATCTAGTAAGAATTGGCTCTTAGCATCTTCCTCTGCTGTATATGGTATTTGCATGCATATTATGCAAAACAGTGATGAAAATAAATGGCCTGGGTTGTTGCATTTACTCATACACAGAGTATGTCTCATGTATTCTCATTATGATGAAAAGGCACAGGCATGAAGAGTCCATCTCTGCATGGAAATAGCATGTTGGGCAGAATGGAGGCAGTAAGAAACCCAACTTTACTGTCTCTTACACTGACAAGTAGAAAAAACTCCTGCATTGTCAAAAGCTAGACAAATTGTATCACTTAAAGCAGTTACTACTCCTAGGTTTCAGTATGCTTCACTGGAAAGCAATTTTTAAATAGCATTATTAAGGTAGCACACCATGATTTATTCTTACTTGGTTTTCAACTTAAAGTGGTTTTGCCTGCTGCGTTTCCTTTTTTGGTTTTAAGGAAGGGTGGCCTAATAATAATTAAATTAAAAAACCCCCAAATCCAGCACAAAATACAACCACTTTGATTCACGGGGTTAGAGGAAGAGATTTGAAATGTCTAATAAATCCAAACACTATTTCCAGCCATCCTTCTCATTCACTCATTATTCTGCATATTTTCCTTCGTACCTTTGAATAACATATGGATAGGCCAAGCATATCCTGCTTATTGGCTCATTACGTAACTGATTCCTGCTATATTATCATTCCATGCTTCAATAGCTGTGCATGTTCTTGTTACCCCATCATAATAAACCATCAGAACAAGGAAACAGACTTCAGTGTGTGGCTCTGTGGCATTTTGGCAGGTTTAAGAAAGACAGGAAAAGGGAAGAGGGAGAAAAAAGAGTGGAGGAGAACAGGAGGGAAAGACAAGAACAGGACTTAAGTCTTTCACACGGGAAGGTATGCCAGTGCTTCTCAGCAAAGCTGAGAGATCCAGGTCTGCAATAAGCCATGTGCTGAGCACTGGCGTGCGGTGCTGAGCACCTGCTGCTCTCACTGCAGCAGAGCCGGTCACGGCCTCCCCCAGGACTGAGCTTCCTGTGTCACAGACCATGGCACTCCTGCTGCACCCAGCACAAGACATGCAGCAGTTGTCTTCCACAGGGGCTTCCAAGCCCCTTCCTCATACCACTGCATGCAGACCCTCACCTACAGCACATAATGGGGAGGTGAGCACAGAGACACTGGGGCAAACATCATGATGTCAGCTTTTTGACCCTGACACAAAGGTCAAACACAGCAGCAGTACAGAAGCCATTGCTTTAGTGATAGAGTGCTAAGAAAGCCTAGAAAAAGTATAAACTTTACCACCTAACTAATGAAACTAAACTCAAGTAATCTTCCCTCTCAAAAAGCTCTGAAGGAGCAGTAAGTACCTTCAGTCACTTAAATGAACAAAGCTGTCTATGGTGTTACTTCTCAATTCTTGCAAAATACTCCTGGAAGTTTCTCGAGCATCATGGGAACGCTTGAGTGCACGTGTTAAAATGCACATTTAACAACCCTGGTTCTTCTCTCACTGAAATCAGCTGCCCTTAATTTGAACAGCAGGAAACCTGGGCCTTTTCCCCTGCCATGTTCCTTATCAGAGCTCTATAAATGTCACATCTTTATTTTATTAGTGAAAGACATATTTTATAGATTAACAATAAAAGCATTCTTGTATGTGAGTTTTCTAGCCCCTGTTGAGACTCTGAATTCTTGAAGGTCAAATAAAGCAGTCCATAGGAAGGGAGAGAAGAAAATGCTCTGCAATATCCTTTTAAAGAGCCTCCACAGCAAAGAGAGAATAAATAGCTGATTTGCTACACGGCTTTGAGGGCAGCCACAAATGCTAAGACCACAGGTAAATGAACCTGGTCATGAAAGGAGCAGCGGCTCATCCAGTACTGTATCTACATTAGTTAACTTTCTTTGTGATTGAAGTCCAAGACTTTGCATTGTTCTATTTCCGCCTTTTCCTCTGCTCTGGATTCCCTTTGTGACACTTTTATCAATGGAAAATCGAGGGAGGGATTTCCAGCTGGGAGCCCAACAAAAAAACAGGAGGTTCAGTCTGGTTTTCTCACTTGCGCTGCAAGAACCATTTCAGCACTAGTAATAAAAGCAAAACTACACAAAGAAAAAAAAAAAAAGAAGACATGACCTGAAATTATTTTAGCATCATAAATGCTTCACCGCTCTTTATTCTGCAGTATGGTTAGTGTCACACATTGGCACAATAATTTGCTAGCTTAAACAGAGCTCCTTGCAAATAACGAATTTATATTAAAGGCCGCTGTCAGCTAGAATTCCAGGGAAATGCTAAGAAAAAGATAACAGTGCCATCGGTCAGATCCACTCTTTGTTATGCCCTTGCAATTTTGACAGATTTATAGCTGTGGTGTCACAATATTAAAAAAAAAAAAATTGTCTGACTGTGTCCTCTGTGAGTGGTGGGCAAAATACACACAAACAACAAGGGAAGCCAACCAGCACGCGGGGGCCCTGCAAAATGGATTGTGCACAGGGACATCCACACCTGGGGGTGTCATTACAGCAGCCGTGGCGCTGCCACAACCGCAGCCAGTTGGATGCTTAGTTTAGTTGTAACCTGAGGAGGTGGCTTTGAAAATGAGATCATTTGTTCTAAGAGCATTTTCAAGGTAATTTTCAATGGATAGATTTGGTATCATTTAAGACCATAAAAGACTAATAATCATACTTTGAAACATTATGGCAGTACAGACCATTCATCTTGGCAGACACTTGGTATAGTACCAACAGAGTAACAACTCCCATACGTTTATGTGAGCACCATTTAACACAGACAACATGCTCCTTGAATTCCTGAGCTATTTTCGTACACCACCAAGAAGCCCTGGCCATCACTACCTTCTCAAACAAAAGAAGAAGTATCTCAAGGCTTTCAGTAGTCAATTATCCAACCATTGCAGGCTCTGCTAGTGTCCCAAAGACAAGTAAAATCTCTTTCTCTTGTTCACATATTTGGCCTGTAAGGGTTCTGCTGAAAGAAGCCCCTTTAGATATAACAGAAATCAAGGCAGCTATCATCACCTCAGTTGCATAAGCTTGTCAAAGCTGCAACAGGAGAAGAAGAGAAAAGCTGAAAGTAAAATACAAGGGTGGAGAATCAGATGCAAAGGCTGTCTTCTTAGAGATAGAGAATACTTGAAGATGTGCCTTAAAGACAAAAAAAAATTGGCAGTCACCATCATCAAGTCAAAGTTCAGAAGGCATCTGAGAGAACATTGTAGGGTACCCAAATTCCTCTCTATTTTTCAGTCTGTTGGAAAAATATTTTCAAAAGGTCACATGGATCTCAGGTACCTAAACCATAACAAACTGTAAATTAGGAAACCTTGAGAACTGACTAGAAGTATTCTCTGAATCTGTACCACAGACCTGTTGCAGGGAGAAAGAGTTTTTGGGGATTCAAGTACCAAATACCTGCCCTGTAGATACCCCTAACAAGAGAACATGCCAAGCAAGAGGGGATAAAATACTTGCAACGTTTGTGATGAGACTGGTAAGAAAGTGCCTTCACTCCTAATGCCACAAAACCCGAAGTTTTTTAAACATGCTACTATTTAAACGCAGTTTTACACTGAGATTTTTATGTCCTCTCTAAGTCAATACACAAACTTCATCAATGACCAGGCAAACCCATGGATCTCCAGCTCCATTTACTTTATTGTCTTCCACAACACACAGAGCAATCCTCACTAAGTAGCTGAACGTGTAACAGCTCAGTAGAGAGTTAAGGAAATTCCTAACCCAAAACTAATCTAGGGGGGAAACTATGTGTTGAAAAAAATTAATATAATTTGTGTGAAGTCACATGAAGTAACTGAAGGAAGCCTATGTGATCCTAGCAGACACAATCTATACCACACCACAGACAAACCAAACAGGAGGAAACATCCTTGAAAAGTATGTATTCTCAGCTCCATATCCAAACAGCAGCACATGGGCAGATCATATTAACTAAATCCATCACGGAAATCTCCATATAATTTCTGATCACTGTAGAGGGTCTGATTTTTCACTGTGGCCAATCTCTGAGAAAGACATCAGAAAAGCAAAAACCCCCCCACAACACTAAACAAACAAACAAACAAACAACAACAACCCAAGGGAAAAATCAAATTACCACACCCACAACTCAGACCTAATAACTACAAGCGAAAAAATGAAGTGAGGGAAGAAATCATTTCTCATCCCTGCAGGTAAGGTCAACGTTCTGTAGCACTCGATTTGAAAATAATTAACATGAGACCAACAAGTTAAACAGCTGTACAGGGTCTTTTTAATTTATTAAATATATTTTGCTTTAATCACATTAATTTTTTAGAAATGTACAATAATCTTTGTGGTTTAAAATGACTCTGTATTCATTTTTTAATGGAGAGTATTTTTATTCATCTAATACATTATCCTTTCAAGAAAATTATCATACTTGACTACAAGTACTTAACGAGGCACTAATTAATACTCCTATTTCTCTCCATTTAAAACTCCTTTGAGAAATGAGGTCAGAAACCTGGTTTAACACAGAAGACACTTCCCAGAGACTAAAGGGGGAAGGGGCACAAAAAGCACTTGTCACCCTTCTCCACGGAGGACATCCCCCTTAAACACTAAAGCCCAACCTGGCAGCAATCCCTCTGGCCGAGCCAGCAGCTGATGCTGAGCCCCCTGACCAGCAGCTAGCCCGGCAGCATGTCCCTCTGCTCTGCACCTCATGAACAAGAAGCAATTCTCCCACTTTTTGTTTAACAGGGTGGATTTTACTTTCCCCACTCCTGTCAGCCTGCGGCAGGCAACCTGCCCACCTCTCCCCGGGCGCACAGCTGAAGGGCTTGTCCTACTACAGCACGCTCCCGAAGCCACTTACTCCCCGTGTCCCAACACAATGACAGGCAGCTCCACCTTCCTCCGCGCAGAATCCCTGGCTGCGCCACGGCATTCCGCCAAGGCTTCAGCAGTGGCTGTGCCTCGCCAGGAACGCCGGTAGGAAAATGCGGGTTACAAACACCTCCCAGAGCAGGAGCGGCTGTTTCAGACAAGGAGCTGCCGCAGGGTTAAAGGGCAAAAGCAGAGACCGAGCGCAAGCGTTTCTGAAGCTCTCAGGAAATTTGCAGACACTCACCCATGAACTTCACATTTGGGTTCGCTCCGCATTGTGTACTAATTGCAATTATCTAAGAGCAGCTCCACGATGGGAGGAGGGGAGGACAAGAAAGCTTCCTTTTGGCACAGCTTCTTCAGAGTTCAAAGGACACATATGGCCTGCAAACACAGTGCAGGGAATAATGTAAAATTAAAGGAGGGATGAGAGGAAAATGAGAACGCAGCAGGGACAAGCACTGTTCTGGATCTGCTTGACTGGAATTTTAAATAAAGAAACAGGAGGGAAAAAATCAACAAACCCCCCACACTTATTTTAATTCCACATCTGAACAGAAGGAGGGATCACAGGAGGGGCCCCACATATGAAGGGAAGACCTCCGGGGAGCAGAACCTTAGCACTTTTGCAGGGGGCAGAGACCCCAAGCCCCACGGCCTCAGCCAGGCAGCAGGACCCGGAGGACTGCCCAGAGAGCAGGGCTGGAAGCTGCCAGAGATACAAGAGCCTCAGGAAATGTATGACCAACACCTCCAAAAGAGACAGGATGGGTTCATTTCAGAATAAACACATGTACAGTACCAAACCTGCAGGGAAGAACAGCCTATCTGCCTACAGAGTAAAGCAAGAAAAAATAAGAAAGTGTCCAAGTAGCACAGGTCCCAATTTCCCTTGTGGTGCTCGTCTTGCCACACAAAGGGAGCCACATAAAAGTCAGCAGCCTGCTAGATGGTGCCTGTGTCCATGCCAAAGGCTGACACCTGCTTGTGGCCTTGTCTTTGTTAGGGCAGAAACCAAAGCCTGCTCTTCTCCCTGCAGGGCATATCAAGCACACAAATAAATAAATAAACTAAACAAAAAAACATCCACAACAATCCTCAGTTGTAATTTCTACATAATTATTGCACAACAACCACCCATAATAAGCGAATGAATTTATAACCACACACAAGCTATATTTACCAGTGGACTGGTTACAAAGCAAAACAGCAGGAAACCACAATGTGTGTCTTCATATTAGCTCCTCAGCTGTGGTGCAGAGCAGGGCTACCCATGCAGCAGGGCAGGCTGGGCAGGTGAAACCCAGGCACACCCACTAAAGGGGAGCACAGCCTTATGGGGACAGAACCTAGACTGAGCAGGGCACAAAGATGCTGCCAGATAGTCAAGGGAAGCTACGTAGAGGTGCAGCTAGAAAGACTTGTTTGACCTCAGGGTTAAACAGTTGGCCACACAAAAAAACCCAGAAGGGAGTCTTGCCTCCCAACTCTCCCAGCTTCCAGAAATTTTGATACCTAGAGAGAATTTTGAAAAAAACAACACAGAAAACAAATTTTAAAACCACCCCACAACTGGAAATGCAGCTCCCCGTGCAGTCAGGATCCAGGAGATGAACGGTCCCTGCCCCTTGAAAGGAGCTGTCACTCCCAGAGAGCACTTTGTGCTCTTCTCCCATCAGCTGTTCAACAGTTGGCCCCACGGCAAAACGGCCACAATTCAACCCAAACTGGGACAGTGGGACTGTGCCACAAGAGGAGGTCTGATGAGGTCAGCAGCTGAGCCCCAGATGACAAGTTTTGATCACTGGGCAGAGTTGATTTGGGTCTGCCTACCAGCCACCATAGATTGCTAAGCTCAGGGGACCTTCACCCCTTCAACACTGCTTTTCAGGCAAATTTGGCCAAAACAGCCTCACAACTTTGGAAGTTACTGTGCCGATGCACTTAAGGAAACACAGGCAGCACACTCACAAGAGCCCTCGTTCCTCAGGCTGACATCATACAAGCAGGCAGCATCCCTGCTGCCAGCAGTACACCCCAGACCACCTTGCCCCAGCTGCTCCTCCTCACCTCCCTCTGTGCCAGTACAAACCCTCACACTTTCCAGGCCAGTGTGAGAATGATGGCGATCCAGGAACAGATCCTGCTGAAAAGTTACCTTTTTTTTTAAGGGATTATTTTTAACTTGGATCCTTTCCCAGACCTGGCTCAGAGCATGACTACACAACGCTTATGTCAGCACAAGGAAGCCATCTAATGAGCACCCATGGGGGGGCAGGATGGCTGCCATCGCTATCCTGGCCACCTTAATGAGCTTGTAAAACAACGGCCTACAGACAGCAGGTTAAAAAATCACAGAGCTTCAGTAAATTGAGGATGGCAGATAAAAAACCAAAAAAATAAAAACTGAAACCAAAAACCATACACACAGGTTACCAAGCTGCTGCCATGCCAAGCTGCCAAAACACAGCAAAAGCACAGGGCCCTCCACTGAGGAAAAGCAACCCTGCACTCAGGTCCACCACAACGCCAATGCAGAAGGGCTCCTGACACACACCCAGGGAAAATCTTGGTCTTCACTACTTCCTAAGTAGGATATGCAAGGAAAACCCGCACCTTGTAAACCACTGGTATCTCAAAATTACCTCTCTCTTCTCTTTTTGGCCAGGTATGCTCTCCCTGCCCTGCTCTATCCCTGGAGACACCAAACAGCCCAGCCCCAACTCAAGGAGGAAGCATAAAAGCAAAAGAGAAGGAAAGATGAACAGATAGAACAGTTCTCCTTCCTCACGAACTGTGGGTGCAAACCCATCACAACAAACTGTGTAACTTTAAACACTTGTTAAGATGGAGACAAAAATCCATGATTACTGCTTCTGGTGTTTATGCTGACCAGTGCACTATTAATGCTCTGGTGGCAATCAGGGAATCTGTCACAAAAAGAAAGGATGTGTTGGGTTTGCTATCGATCTTTATAATTCCTGTCTAAGAATAATCATACCATCTTGAAATATAGCCCAAAAGGGCACTGTTATTCCGGAACTGAGCTGCTTTTGGAAGATGAGTAAAAAGCCGTTACATGCTCTTAGATATCTTCCTGAGGTTGCAAACAATTTTTCCTGGCTTTACAGACACATTTTCTGATCCTTAGAGTATTTTCTTTCCCCTATAGCTGAAAGAGCCATGCACAAATAATGAGAAATCTGGCTATCCCAGGAAATAATGTAACTGACTATGCACAGAGGGCTGTCAAGTATGGACAAAATAAACTAACTGAAATAGTATGATTTTTTCCCCTCGAATATCCTTAATTTATAGTCACTGTCAGTGTGACAATCAATAACAGTAAGTGGAACAATTTCATGCAGCACTTCCCATATTGAGATGTTCTATATCCCCTTGTGCAGCAAATAGTTTCTATGACTTACTTTGTATTAGGGCAACAGAGTAGGGCACCTCCAATTAAGCCTGGAGTGGTAACTGTTCCCTCAAACCAGGGCTAACACTCAGGCTAACAGGCCATGACTCTTGCCAGACCACCTCTTTCTCCTCAGTGAAGTTTGGACATCATCAATGGATGGGAAGCAAAAGCACAATCCTCTGATGGCATCCAAAACTGCCCTCAAAATACATATGAAAACACATATTCCAAGGATGGCTAGAACAGTACCAAACAAAACATATGACACTAATCCAAGTGTTACAACAAATTGTCCATTGTAGCTGGAAAACAGAGAAACACAGCCCTGAAAAGGGATCAGAACAATACTGACTTAAAAATTGTTAAGCCTTAGTGTTAAGCGTACATTCTAGCATATTCATAAAGCAGGTCTTTTTGACAGTAGGAAAAAATATGACAAAACAGGTAAATAAATTAAATCTAAATAATAAGGAAAAATCAAAGACATAAACCAGAAGAAATCTGAGCTAAGAAATACAAAAATATTTTGTGTGCATGTGTGTGTGAAATTGAATACAATTTCTAATTCTTTGTATCTTGGATAACACCTGTCTGTTTTCCAGACCTCAGTTTCAGAAGTTCACTACTTTTTTCATGCATGGTTTCAGAAGGACTGTGGTCTCTTTAACAGTGAAGTTCTGTCCTCCATCCCACACATATTCCCACTGACTCCAACCAGCTTAGAGGTAACTATAAATACAATGGAAAATCTAAGGTAGCTTGTTGCCTAATTTTTCCCTTTTTTCTGATGTGCTCTTAGGCTATTCATAATGAATATAAAATACATTTTTTTTAAATTAACAATTAGGACAAACAAAGGCTCTAATATTTTACAAATCTCTTTGATGCAAAACACTAGATATGTGTTCTAGGTCTCTGTTTTTCAGATCTTTATTACCAAATTCTGACTTCTTTTCATTCCATTAGTGCTTTCAACAGGTTATTAACATAAAGCACAGTCTTGCTAATTTACAGTAATGTTTAGGATACCTACTCTAAATTTATGGAAGAAATCAATAAATTAATCAATCAACAAAATAAAACAGAAAAGTGACAAAACACATTTTGTTCTATTACGGTGGCAATTCTAAATGGTGTTTTAATTATTCATATAAATATCTCTAATGCATTAGTAAATATGATGTATCACATACCTACTATTTGTTTTTTAATTCTTAGGTCCCAATTCAGGAATGTGGTTCCTTGCAGAAATACAAAGAAGGCACCTGAATACTTTTTTTAGTATTTGATTCTACATGGTCGAATGCTGTCCTGCTTTGGATCCAGACTACCACAAGTTTACTTACTCCACAGCACTCTCTACTGAGAGCAGATCCACAGAGAAAGTCATATAATGTCACAAGCCTTGTAACACACCACACAACACAACCACAGGGCAGAAGCATCTCTCCATCACTCCTGACAGAGCCAACAAGCAAATTCCCAGAACTGCAGCTTCAGAGGGGAGGCAATCGTGTATATTGACATTTCACTGAGAAAACAAGGATGAAACAATGAGCTAGTGAATATCTTTGGGAAGAGAAGTCAGGGTCTAAATTCTGGGCCTACACCTGGCCAAGCTCCTCCTCCTTTTCCATCAACATGTAAAATTCTGTGCACCTTCTGTACACACCACCCCAGGCAGTGCCATTCTCACTCATTCACAGCCATGCTCACTCTGCCAACCCAGTAGCTACACTGAAGTAGTAACTAACATCCTTGTCCCAGGAGAGACACCAACAGCACAAAGAAAGCTGCAAAGCCCGTGAGTGATTCTGCGTAGAGGTGGAATTTTTCAAATTATGATAACGAGCCTGAAAAGAGAGTGCACAGAGATGCACGGCCCGTTTTTACGTCAGCAGGGCACATAAAGGGTTGACTAACCTCTACTGCTTATTTTACGTATTAATCTCACCCCTCCCTTGTTTAGCAACTTCCTCCTTAAGCCCTGGCATCTCTTCTCCATTTCCCTCACAATCCTGGGGCCTTTTCCTCCCGAGATTATCATCTACTGGAAGTTCCCCCTCCCTGACCACTGCCCACATCCCAGTCTTTGTTCTGGCTCCCTACAGTGCTCAGTGTCAGGACAGACTTCACATTCACTCCAGATTTATTGCTCTCCTGCTCTTCAAAGTTTGTGAAGCAGGTTTTCATTCAGCTGCCCTCGCCTGCCAGGACGAGGAGCAGTGCATGGAGGCTGAAAAGAGCTCATGAGCACCAGGCACCAGGAGAGCAGGGCTTTGCAACTGAAACCCAAGGTGGAAATGCACACCGTGTGTCTTATTTAGTTCAAAGCAGAAATGTTTCTGTCTAGGATGTCTGTTTGTATCTCAAGTCACAAAGAAGCCATTAGTACCAATAATGTGTCATTATGGGGGCGTCAGCAGAGACTCCACAGCTAAGGTTAATTTGAGATGCATAATTTAAAGCAGAACTAAAATCCCTCTATTTCACACTTTAATGACTCAATTCAAATCATTCTTCAAATTTGACACAGCAGCTCTTAAGGGGACACTTGCATGTTTTTCTTTTCTCTTCTTTTTTTCTGGCCCATTTTAAGTAAAATACTTATCTAGTACAGAAGTAAAATACACAGATCTTCCACTTACAACCACTTTAACCTGTCTTCCCCCTCACATTTCTTTTCAGCAGTTTCATACTTCACACATTCACTCTGACACATTAAAATATGCATGATACAGGCCACTTCCTCAAGTTAAAAAAAGCCAAACCCGTTCAGAGTTAAAATTTCACTCATCGTAACTCCAGGGATTTTGCCAAGAACAGCTGACAAAACTATTTATCCTAAACATACCACATCACTTAGCTAACAGTAGTACCCCCACAACTCTTTGTCCTTAATATTTCTACTCTCAGCATCCTGCTAAAATACATGAAATACATAATCCTTGGTTTTCAAACTGAGGCAAAGACAGAAGGATGCTGTGGTTCAACAAGTGCTTCAAGCCGGTCCAAGTCTCCCAAATCACTGATAATTTGTTTTGTCAGGCAANGGAAGAAAATTCCAAGAAAACTTTGACTCATCCATTGTAATTCATCAGGTTTTTGGAGCAGAGAATGGAATGCCGTCAAGCTAAAATTGACAGAGCTATTTTCTGATCTCTAAGTGATGTCAATACTTCANGGACACTTGCATGTTTTTCTTTTCTCTTCTTTTTTTCTGGCCCATTTTAAGTAAAATACTTATCTAGTACAGAAGTAAAATACACAGATCTTCCATTTACAACCACTTTAACCTGTCTTCCCCCTCACATTTCTTTTCAGCAGTTTCATACTTCACACATTCACTCTGACACATTAAAATATGCATGATACAGGCCACTTCCTCAAGTTAAAAAAAGCCAAACCCGTTCAGAGTTAAAATTTCACTCATCGTAACTCCAGGGATTTTGCCAAGAACAGCTGACAAAACTATTTATCCTAAACATACCACATCACTTAGGTAACAGTAGTACCCCCACAACTCTTTGTCCTTAATATTTCTACTCTCAGCATCCTGCTAAAATACATGAAATACATAATCCTTGGTTTTCAAACTGAGGCAAAGACAGAAGGATGCTGTGGTTCAACAAGTGCTTCAAGCCGGTCCAAGTCTCCCAAATCACTGATAATTTGTTTTGTCAGGCAACTTCCCTGAGAACAGCTGATAAAACACAGAAATAATTAAGCAAAAACTCATCACAACATAATGAAGCAGCATGATAGTGAGATCTTCATGCTGCTGAAGTGAAGATGGAACACTTCTCTATCAGACATCTCCTGCCTGTTGCTGTGCATTCTTCAATAAAGCTCACAAAATGTTACAAAAATGCAGAGACATAGAATGATTTTTGCCATCTGACACAACTCTATTTTGTTCTGGACTTTCAAGAAATCACAGTTCAAGCACACAGACATTCTTTGGAGAGCTGCCCTCNCCACAAGTGCTGGGAAAATTTTTCTCTGCAAAATTCTAAGAATGACTCTTAAAAGTTGTTAGGTTGGGAGGGGAGGGGGGGGGGAACCCAGAGCTAAAAGAGGTACTTGAAATTAAACTCCTACGTAGGTGTGTTTTTGAATACTGAGAGTATTAGGCTTCACAGCTTTGTGCTATCTGTGACTCAGACTTGCTGCCACAGGTGTCAAGTGATCAGGGACTTAACTGGAGCTCTGCAGAAACCTGCTGCTTTGTGATTATTTTTTTAACTATATGATAAAAAAATCACCCTCAAAGACAGACAAAAAGCAGGCTTTTCCACTCAGTACAGACCTGAATCTTTGCAGTCGCCAGATTTTACTGCCTTGTCAAACTTTCACCTAGCAAAGCAGATTTTTCCGGTTTTCTGTTGTTTAAGTTGTGAAGTTTTCAGAACCACATCGTGTCCACCATGGTTTTCAGAACAACGCAATGTCAACCAAATCTAACAGGCAAAACGGTTCCAATAAAGTTCTGAGAATTGCACATCTACTCTGGCACGCCAACACACTATTTTTAATTGAAGCTCATTAAAGATGTAATAGAAGAAAAATTATATTCACTTCCAGCACTGTTCCATCAATGCAGTGAGATAATCATGCTGCTGTACTATACATAAAGCAATATTTATGAGCAGTGGTTTAGGTAATTTAATGGAAAGGCAGAAAGCAATGATTCATTCCTTGTTCTATCTGTTGCTGAAAAATGACTTTTGCCAATTGCAGGGGCCAAGCAGGCACACAGAGAGATTGGTTTCAAATGTTAATAAAACAGAGACCTGGAAAATGAAAAGAGACAAGCCAGTTGAAATGCCGAACAAAAGGAAAAAAATCTGGATTACAGATGACAATTACTTTAGAGAGCAGCATACAAATGCAGGCCTCTGAAGTAATTTAAACCAAATGTAGATTGAAACTGAAGTCATTTAGTGAGTCAGCACAGTAATAGGACCCTAAAATTACATGTGAGAAAAGCACAACCCTTTTTGTATAGCACACTGTATTTTATTCCAAATTTACCCGAAAACAAATTAATTGTCTCCTTTGTGTTGTACGTTCTTCGTTTCCTTTGGACTCAATGTCTACCTTCCAGAAAGAAACAAACTTCATGCAGGCTGACTAGCTGTGAGCTCTGATGTCTACGACTTGAGTTTCCCTTTCACAAAAGTTTCATCTCCAGACCATGATAACATTAATAAGCAATAATTGGCATGAACACTACTGACCCTCTTCCAAGTTATGATTACTTTCCTATGAAAATATTTTAAAAAAAAAAAAAATTAACAGTTAAAACAAAAACTGCAGAGAATCATTACAGGCTTTGCCTCCTGAATTCTGTCATCCCAGAGGTTTCAGTGACCTACAGCTTGGTGCAGATCAGGACTTCAGTGCTAAATAGGCTGACCATTGGTCAAAGAAAGGCTTTGCCTTCTATCTGCCTCAAACATTTCCTAAAACCATAACTGTTTTTAAACTTAAAAAGCAATTTTCATCTCATTCTTGCCTCATCCTTTAAAAAAAATGTAATTCTGTGAAAGCCACAACAATCACTTGTTCAACAGAGACTGCTACTCTCTGAAGTGCTTTCTGAGATAGATTTATATGGACAGACGCGGGTAGAAATGAATACTCCAAAAATATCCACAATAGATAACAAGCAGCGTCTAGAAACAAAAACAAAAAAAAAAACAAAACCAAAAAACAACCCATGTACTGCAAATGCAGCCCAAATTGGAACGAATGCCTACAGTAGCAACAGCACAGGAAAAGCAAAATGTTATCGTACATTATTGGCCTGCAGCCCACAATTACAAAAAATACTGCAGTATTCCACGGTAACAACGTAAAATATTATCATTTCAAACAAACAGCTGCAGCACCCTGCCCACAGCAGCCATGTCTCAGAGAGCCAGGGGGGAGAGGGCTGCCAAATGACTCCCCAGTGCAGAAGGGGAGTGGGCCACAGGGTTGGCGAACCCTTGGGATGCCTTCTCCTCACACTCACAGCTCCACTCCATCAGGGCACAAAGGACCACTGCTCAGCAGCAAAATGCTCCCACATGGGCTCCAGCTGCTGAGCCCTGCAGCAGAAGAGAATCATGATGCTCACTCTGCACTCTCCCTCTTGCTGTAGTGTGCCTTCTGCCAAATCTGCATTTTCACATTGTCTTGGATTCAATAAAATCTCCCCCATCCCAGCTCCCCTGCAGTAATGCCTGTGTAACCCAGCCCCCTCTAACACCCAGCCAACAGGTTTTAACCGTGATGTAGCCAGAGGCCCCCAAAGCAGGGATTGACATACCCTACCATTATGATGGCTACCATTCGCCTCCCCAGATGGTGAGCAGTTGCTCCACTACAGATCAGTAAAATGTGCACACAAGTTTATCAGCAACGCCCTTGTCGACTGCTGTACCCAAGGATGGCCAGCACAGAGGGCGGTCCCACCAGAGCAAACAGAAAGTCCCAAAAAGCAACGGGTAAGTCCGTGTGCTCACTGGCACATACTGCACTCTAATGAATAGCCCTATCTTGGTACTTGTAGAAGTAACACCTACCACATTTGGGCTCTACATGGATCATAAAAAAAGACCTTTTAAGAAGCCACATATTTTCTGCAAATGTAATGCATTCCCAGAACTAGCAATCAGAGGAAAAGGAAAGCAGAAACCTGAACTAATGCACGATCCTGGTTTCAGCTGAGATAGAGTTCATTTTCTTCCCAGTAGCTTGTAAGTTTTGTGGGTTTTGGATTTAGCATGAGAATAATGTTAAAAACACACTGATGTTTTAGTTGCTCAGTAGTCAAGGACTTACGCTAGGTCAAGGACTTTCCAGTTTCCCATGCTCTGCCAGCAAGGAGGTGTACAAGGAGCTGGGAGGGAGCATGACCAGGACAGCTGGCCCGAACTGGCCAAAGGGATATTCCATACAATAGAACATCCCGCTCAATCTATCAGCTGGGGGAGTTGCCCAGGAGGAGCTGAGGGCTGCTCGGGGACAGGCTGGGTATCGGTCAGTGGGTGGTGAGCAATGTGTATCACTTGTCTTTCTTGGGTTTTATTTTGCTTTCTCTTCTGGTTGCCTCCTTTATCATTATTACCATTATCACTTTTATTGTTATTATTGTTGCTGTTGTTACATAATTATTAAACTATTTTTATCTCAACACATGGGCTTTACCTACTTCTTTTCCAATTCTCTTACCCATCCCACTGCGGGGGTATGGGGCGTGAGTGGCTGCATAGTACTTGGTTGTCATCTGAGGTCAAGCTATGACATTCATGCTTCCTATACAGCCTGCAAATAGTACAGATTCTCCAGACAAAACTGCGAAGCCTGAGCTTTGCCTCAGCTACCAATGCTGCCTCAGGTATTTGGCCTCTCCCCATAGTCCAACAAGCCTGTAGTTAAGTTTGAAATACACAAACACTGTTGGGGCACTACCTTTTACAGATACTCAAATTATGATGAAAACTGTTTCTCAAGCAGCCAACCAGAAATATGATGTTTTCAGGAGGGAGAAAATTAACTGCCATACCTAAATACTTCCCAGTTCACCTGCACTTCTCATCTTTCCCACACCAGATTTTCTCTGCCAAATACAAAGGAGACTGTAGTGTATATATGTGCAATATATATGCAATAAATTGCAGTAGTATATGCAGTAGATTGAAATACTGCATTTTTGTATCCTCATACGCAATTAACTGGATTACAAATTCCAAGTCCCACATGGAGTACTGCAAATACACATAAAGTCTCTGGGTGCTGGATTTGACTCTGACATATGTAACAGATGTGTAAAGTACCACATAACCAGATGCCTCTCTAGTAAATGCACAGCTAGAGACTGAAAAGTCCTAAAAATGTTGTGTCCAAGGGCAAAGGAAAAGGGAGAAAATAAAAACAGAAGCACATAATCTAGCAAAAAAAGAAAAATTCAGGCCTTATGGATTTCTTGTCTACAGTGTTGTAATTTTTTATGTCTGTAATTCAGCTGTGGTATCTCAAGAGAGGACTTTTCAGGAGGTAGGAGTCCAGCCACTATAGCCTGATTTGCTCCATGCCAGGCTGATCAACCATTTCTTGATGTCTTTGAAATTTCAGGGTCCTACCTCCAAAGCGATTTCAAAGACCTCCATCCAGAAGAGAGGTCCAACTCCTTAGAAGAAAAAAATACTTGGAAAAAAAAAGCATATGGCTATATAACAGTCACCACCATAGAGGCCGTTCTCCTTTCCCCGAGTTGGTGTGTCCTGGCCACAGTGGCTAGGAGAAAACAGCTGCTGTGCTTTTGCAGTAACATTCTAAGGCAGAGGAGAAGGGCAGGTGAGAAAAAGTCAAAAACCTGTTTAAAAGCCTCAGTTTAAAATTTTTGGCAACTCCCATTTCATGAAGTAACTTAAAATCCCTCTCTGCTAGAAACTGTGTGAACCACTGACTTCAGATCTGGATCCTGCCTTTTGCAAAGCTGCTGGTGGGCTTGAATCCAAGGCTTTGGTTCAAGCTCTTATGTACTCCATACTAAAATTACTTATACCATACGTCCTTTATAATAAATAGCTTCACAGTGAGGAAGGACAGTATTGGCATGGTTCGTTTTTACATCATTCTTTTTAAAGTTTAGGGAAAGCACTGGAAACATTACAACTTCTAAATATTTTGCCTTATGTGGTTTACATTTAATGAATGGCTGTGCAAGCTTCACCCATTTTCCTAGGACATGCAGTGCGACAGTGTGAGTGCCCAGTGCCCACCAGAGCCAAGCAGAACAGGCACAGTGGCACTGGCCCAGGCACGGCCGCGTCTCACCACAGGGCTGCCCTGCACTGTGCCCCTGCACTCTCCTGCCTCCCTGCAGTGAAGGTCTCTCCGTTCTGTGTCCCAATCACCTCCTCTTTACAAAGGCTCACACACACATACTGAAACAAAAGAATAATTCCATTATGGGCCTGGCAGGCTGTGCACTTTCCTTCTGATTCACAATAGTGGTGCCCCATTGAAAAGATCCATATACAGGGGGTGAAAAAAAAATAAAAAATCTGAAGAAGTCTCTAGGAAGCACACATACTATCAAAGTCTCATTTCCACTTAACACAAGTTGCCTTGGGATCTAATGCAGCTGATTTGAGGGGAAAATACAAACAAACAAAGTCTTCTTCCATTAGCTGGGGCAGTGGGTGGGGAAACCAAACCAGTCCCATCTTTGTTGAAGAGCTCCACAAAACTAATGGTTTAGGAGAGCTGAAGAGCATGGGCAGGGGACAATTTGTGACTGATCGCTGCCATCTGAACATGGCATGCTGACAGCTGAATGAAGAGCAAAACAAAAAAGGCATGTGTTTAATCTGGGCAGGCTGGTCCCCTGTGTTCACTCCCAGTGAAAAATACAAAGCAGGAGAGAGTCAGTCTCGCTCAGCTCAGCTCAGCACCCACATAACTCCCTGGCACACACCACAGGACCTTCTCCAGGCACACAAATAGGGGCATTATTTCTTCACATGCTGAAAAAAATAGGAAAGGAGAAGAATAGCGGTACAATTTAATATATCCTAAAATGGATCTTTTGGCACCAAAGAGGTTCCCTCCAATACTCTGACAATGAGCTCCTGCACTCTCCAATACAAAGAAAGCTAAAAAAAAAAATCAACGATTTTCTGAGTGTAACATAGAGCTGATAAAATTATTATAAAGGCCACACAGATGCTACAAAATACCCTTTCCTGAACTTCAACGTGCACTTCCTCAGAGAGCAAGAAGAATGCAATCGTGAAAGGAAAATCATGCACGTTATCCTGGCCTGACATCAATGAAAAGAAGGCAGCAATAAAAGCATTTTGATTTATGCTCCACAGAACCAAGAAGGAATGCTTGCCTCCAAGAGAGTGGGATGGACAGAAAGCAAAGGTGGCCTGAGGGTGACCACACAACGGTCACTACAGAGCACTTCTTTCTCACTGGTTTGGCCAAGCCTGTCACCTACACCTGAAACAGGGCTTGCTCCAGAGAGCAAGGCATTTCCTCATCTCAGCCTTCAAACAGGTTTGCATTAAACCTCATTTCCAAATACCAAATTGCCTTGGACTCCTGCTGAAAGAGTCCTGTATTCCTGTTCGGGCTCTTGCACAGTCCCTAGTGCAAGACCTGCACATAAAAAGGAGTTGGCTACACTGATTTGCAAAAATGTTGACCTTTTCAGAAAAATCAGTACAAATACCTACAGGACCACTACAAATTTCCCCAAGCAATGGCTCTTTGTCCACTGACCAGAAAGGAAATATTTAGCTCCCTGCAGTGGGCCTGTTGATTTCAAAAGAAACTTAATAGCTCTATTCCTACAAAGCAAATACAGAGCAATCACCAGGGGTTGGCTATGCTCTCCTCTCTTCTGAAATCTGGTAAGCAACATATGTCTGCAAATGCCACTTGCCAAAGGGTTTTGATTCTCTGCACACTTGTGGGAACATATACCCTGCTTCTTCCAGGTTATATATAGGGTCTTTTTGATTCTGCAGATTCCTTACGGCAATTTTGTCTCTTTCAGCACAATTGTGGGGCAGAACATAGTAAATAACTTAAAAATTTTATTTAAGGAAGATGCTGGTGCTTTTTAGTGTTCATTTATGCAACATTTTCAGTGGTTAGAAGTTATACAACTGTAGCATTTTCTCCTTACTAGACTCAGGTGTGATTCGTTTCTAATGAGAAATGAAAATAACAAAAAAATGAAGACTAGAGGGAAAAGGTGAGCTTTTCCCTGTTCCTCATCATTGCCTTTATTAAAAAAAATTAACTCTGGACAACACAATTCAGCCTCAGTCAGGGAACTCTTAGTTCAGTTGCTATTCAAATATCCAAGTGCAATTTGCAACTCTAGTTATGAAAAGGGACATTATTTTCTTTATACATTTAACTCCATTTGTTCAAAGACACATTGATGAAGCAATTAAGGCAGACATATTATTAAAGCTGGTGTAGAATTCACAGGCTCTGCTAAGAAGTTTGGCATTTCAATGAGGTGTTTAAACGTAAAAAGGAGAACTATGTATTAAAAATGAAAACGATGTATTTAATATAAAAATATCACTTAAGAATGCTGTAAAATCAAATTACTCATGACATTATCACCAACAGCAAGAGATCTGTATATGCATTCTTCTGGCTGTGCATTATATGTTCCTCAATAGCTTTCTTCTGCTGAGTTCCCATATGATATAGATTCCAAACTAGGAAATATTTAGGCTTATGCCAAACTTTCAGGGAGAATAGCCTCATTGATTTAAACAGGATTTAACCCTTATAAATGTCAGAATGATTGCCTGTTTGTGGGACTGGAACTCATGGGGCCCATTTTCAGAAAGATAAATGCATTACTATATTACAATATATAAAAATATTACATACATATTTTTCCTGCTGTTTCTGGGTTTGCCATTACAGTTCTCGCCTTCCCTCTCCTGCCTGTTTTTATTGCCTTCAACAACAATATCATGACACTCTGAGGTAAATAATGATTAATTTAATTACAAATTAACTGTAACTTATGACAAGACCCTCCAATCACTTACCTCAAATCATGAGTGTTTAAAGATGCAATTGTTAATCTCCTTTTTTTCCCCTCTCACAGGAGATGCTGCAGACTTTTTTTTCTGGTATTTTGCATTAAAACTCTTTCCCTGTGCTCCAGGATCTTAAACAAAAACAAAAAAAAAAGAAACACTCAGAATGAAAATGTCAGCAATTGGTGGGTGGCTCAGGGGAAATCCCTGACCTTTTTTCAATGTCTATTTCATTATCTAAAGCAAGTGTGGTAACTTCCTCCAGCAGCAGCTCTTCTGTGGGCTGTACTTAAAAAAAAAAAAAAAA
>VYXC01003637.1:662001-720833 GCA_013397175.1 Platysteira castanea | reverse complement strand
AAAAAAACCAAAAAAAAAAAACCCACCAAACCCCCCCCCCCCCCCCCCACTGGTTTAGACCACTCAAAACCATGGCATTTTAAAAATTTGCACAATAGTACACTACAAAGTATTCATTTAAAGCACAATCCAGGATATACCAGGCTCCACAAATTTACGACAGTGAAAAAGGAAGAAAACCCAGAACACAAACCAGAAGAAAAATCATTATGCATCAAACTGCTACACAGTTTTATTGTTACTATCACTGTTATTATCACTAATACAGGGCCAGCTCCCTCAGTCTTCACTGAGTTACTGTAGTATTTCTGTAGTAGCAGCGTGGGGGAAGTAGTAGCCGTTCTGGAGAAGCAATGCAGCATTAGCACTACAAAACCCAGCCCAGCTGTCGAGAGAGGAAGGAAGGGAGGAGGAGCGACAAAGCAAATGAGTTAAGAGTAACTGGCAGGTCTCTAATACAATCAATTTTGACATTCTCCACCATCACCAAAAAAGGTCTGAAAGGTTTTGAATTTTCAGCGAGTGCTGCTACCAGAACACTTTCTCACCACCCTGTTTCACCCTCCTCCCTCTCCCATACCTGCAGCAAGGCTTGGCAAGGAGCCGGCTGAGTACGTAAGACTCCAAACCAGGCTCTGTCAGCAGGAAAACACTGCCAGCCAGTGCAGAGTTCACGTTCCCTCTGAGAGCGTGGTCTTGCATTTGCACAGCCTCTCTGGATTACAAGCATCCTAGTTATTTCTGTACAAACAATTTTTAGGACCAACAACCACATTCATTTTTGCTCTGTAAAAAGCCTGAAAGAAACTGTTCCCAGGGTTACACCTGTGGCTATTCCCATTGAAGCCAATAAATTTACACAACACGACAACGAGAGGATTTGACCTTGCGTGCATGTAAGCCAGACTACTTTGATTTTCTTCCTCAGCTAGAACAGACAGACAGGTCTAAATAATTTTTCCCTTGCTTTTAATTAAGAAATGAAGACAATACCCACAGATTTCTGAGGCTGTATATACATCAAAAAAGACAACTTTTCCAAAAGTGGTCAAAAATTCAAAAAGTACAGCTTTCTAGACCACAGTTTATTCCCCTGAACTCCCTGGAGGAAAACAACCCAAAACTCCAAGCAGACAAGGTCCACACAAATAAGGGGGACCTTGACACCTGTACAGAGGCTGTGCCTATGTCACCACTCCCCAAAGCTGCTTATGGTACAAAATACTCTGCTTAAATTACCCTACTCCCCTACTCCACCGTGCTTGTTCACGCTGACGTGGTGTTGCCTCTTTCTTCAAGGAGCCTGCTCTCACTCAACACCAGTCGGAGCTGCAACAGCCAAACCTACCACTTGCAGGAAGTGGACAAAGCCCTCTAAATCTGTGACACAAATCCAGAGAGGGCTGCAAGTTCAAAGTGAAATGAGGACAGTCTGTCCATGACTCATGCCACCTAGAAACCATTCTTAATTTAAGAAAATGTGTTAAAGGGATTATCTTACAGAGTGTCACCCTGCCGAATCAACTAGGTTCTGCCTCTCATTTTTTCCCCAACTCAAATACAAGGTGGCCAAAGATCAAAATCAGCATAAAATCCTCCTGTTCTCACTTTACATACTTACATTTCTAATGCTCTGTTTAAAGAATCAAATAAAGCTGTTTGATGGACAGATTCCCAGCTATCCCCCATGCTTTTCTGCATGACCTATGGGCAAATGCTATGTGACACTTCCTGAAGGGCTGAAATAGCTCTGAATGACACTTGAGCTTCTATAGTACAACTACAGCCTGAGAGTTTGGCTCCTAATGCACATTGTCATTTAACCCAAATTTTCCCCTGCCTCAGTCTCGCCTGCCTCTGTGGCAAAAATAAGAGTATTCCCCCATCTCAAGAGGGCTGATGCAAAGAACACAACACCTGTGCTAATTTAGTGGATAATCTGGACAAACGGAGAAAGTTATAGATCTCTTAAATCAGGCTGAAACTTCACATACCCAGAAAAAGACCCTGCAAACCAAAATAAGGAGTGAGTCATCAGCCTGTCCCTCTGAAACCGTTTTGCTGGATAGTCATTTCACTAGTACAACTCTCTTCTCCAGGGTGCTCCCAGCAAGCGTGGGGGACACTGAATGGATTCACTGTATTCACACAACAGCTTTACAGCTGCTGAAAAAAGGCCTATTGTAGGCCTGCATTTTACTATCTCAAGTAGCATACATAAAGTTGCTGTACAGCTTCCATTACCCATCTGATCCTTACAGAAACAGAAGCAACAAATCAGGGTTTTTCAAAAGAAAATTGATTTAACTGTGATGGAGGAAATAGTCTGTTTTTTTAAAAAAAACCCCAAGTAACAATTTATATAGCAGAGGATAAAACACTAGAAATTCAGTGTAACAAAACTACTTTAAACACATTCTGCCCTCCTTTTTTTTTTTTTTTTTGCTACATCATAATATCTGTGAGCCAAATACAGATTTCACCATCAGAAAGGAGCACCAGGCCTGCCATACACATGTGCTCTTCCTGAAGTTACTGTCTACTCATGGCTTGCACCTCTATGCATTTTTGACATTTGCTCAGTTACCGAACTGGTATCAAAACCAAGAGTGAACTCTTAAAACAGGATTATTGGGTCACACTTACAAAGACTCACTCAACAGCCAGATAATCCTGGACTTTGCAAAACACGTGAGTAGATCTGACAGCCCCTTTCTAAATGTCTTGATTTTCCTCTGTAGTGTCTGTGGAGTCAGGGAAAAAGGACAGTCCTGAATTAGACACATTCCTCCCAGCATTTGACTACTCCACTCTCCCCCTTCTGGAGAAATGAATGCAGCTTCAAACAAATTAAAGGAATATTTTGTCAGCTCCTTCACTCTTCCCGGTGCAAGAATTGAGGCGGTGCTTGGCTTCTCTATCCCCCAGCAGAGGCAGCTCTGAAGTACAAATCCTCCTACCTCCTGCCGTACGCACAGCATTAACCCTACCAGCTGCAAAGCAGCCGAATTCAGCCAGGGCTATTCTGCAGCCTATCACAGCTGCAGCATGCTGTACTACTAATGCCCAAGAATTAAATGATGGTCGATCAGCACACATCTCCCCAAAACACAGTACTTCCCTCAAAAGCAATGAGATTGGACAAAAGTTACAGGATCAATTTCTCTGCCTTCTGGTTTCTAGAGCCCCAGCAACACAATAGGTGCTGTGATGCTTTGCACTCAGAAGGCAGAAATATTTTGCTTTTCAGTGAAAGCTGAGACAGGCACTACCCCTTGCTTTGGCATCTTGGGACTTAAGCAAATACCAAGAGAGTAGCAGCCTGATAAAATACCAGCAGTAGGACCCCTGTTTTCCCCCAGTCTTCCTTCATTTCACAGAGGGGCCTCTCTCAAAAGGCTGATGGAGCTGAATGGACTGAGATGATTTTCCATTCTAGGTAACTTGCATGTTTGCTATGTTAGCATGACTTGACTGTAATCAAAACTGATGAATAACCACAGCAATGGAAACAAAGACTCAAGTAAAGAGAGAAATGAAACCCCACGACAACCTACAGAGAAAGACTCAGCTCTTATTTCTAGATTTGGGCAGGCTTGCCTACCTCCAAGCCTGGAGGGCAGACAGGATTGCCAGCCTCCCTGGCCATCCCCAGGCAAGTGGTTCTGGAGTGGATCTGGGCAAAAGTAGTACTACTGCACCTGACAGGACAGAGCCAAGACTGGTTAAGAACAGAATGGATTACTAAAATATGATCTCATTTTGGGATGAGCTATGAGGGGTGGAGAAATGACAGCATCAGGCTCTCTGCACACCTCTTGCCATGCGGACAGGAACTCTTCCCCCCCCAAATCTCACAGGAATGGACCTACTGTTCTCCCTTGCCTCTGCTGAGAGTCTGGCAGGCTCAGGCACATGTTCCTACATGCTATATTTATTCCTTTTCTTCCCTTCTGCCCCTAAGCACAAACACCATGAACTCCCCTCTTGTCTTAACAGCCGAAGTGACTTTATTGCGTGCCATGCTGGGCAGCCCACTGCCCCTATGACTTGATGCCACCTGTTTATCATTACAAGGTGACACAGAGCCATGCTCTCCCCCACTTACCCTGAGGTGTGTCATGTCTTTCCAAGTCATAAAGCCCCAGTCTCATCAGGTGCTGACCTCAGGCTCTCCCTGGCACCCTCAGTGCCTCCTTTATCCCAGCACGAAGGTCTGAGAGAGACAGACTGCATCACAAGTCAGTGGCTTCAACCCTTGGCACCAACCCTGCCATATGACTGCCTGTGCTCAGAGGCACAGCCCTCCTTGGCTCATGACCTCTGAAAACAAGGAATGCCAGTGGATGAAGAGGTGAATAACCTCCACCCACTCTTTCACTGGCCAAGCTGCTCTGAACAGTAACACACATCCTCCTGTAAAAGTTCAGTATGTTGCCCACAAAAAGCAGCAGGCAAGCGTGCCTCTGCTAAAGACCACATATAGTTTAGAAAGAGATGTTAAGAAAATAAAATACGGCATGATATTCAATGTGCAGATACATTCTGGGTTCTTCAAATGAAGGGCTCTAGAAAAACAATAGAAATTCCATGTTGTTTGGAACAGATGGGCCTCGTATTTTTTTCCTATTGCCTTCTGCTTTACTTATTCATCTCACCTACCTTCTAGCTATATGAGGTTGTTTTTTGGGATCTAGTTGCTTGCTGCTATATAGAAAGATCTGAACAATCAACATTCCATATACAACCATGTATCTCCAGTGACAGAGAGTACAGGACACATTCAGGACACTTCAGAAGAAACCTGTGATGACCTTTGTTGCAGGAAACTTTGGAGGCCTGACCATAAGCTGTTTTTAGAACAGAAATTTGACTAAGCCACAGCCAGCCACTGTGGTTTGTTCTTACTTTTTGAGAGTAGCAGGACTATGCCAGCAGCTTGGCCAGCAACTAAAATCTTCCAGGCAGAGGAAGAAATGTTGCCCTCTGCCTGGATTCAGTGAGTTGGTTGGCTACAAAAATTGGCTGGTTTTTTTTTGTAGTCAAACCTACTCTTTTAATCAAGAAGAGACAGGACACTGAGAAAGACAAAGCTTTTCTTTAAGTCTACTTCCAAACTTGCCTTTTGTAAAAAAAAAAAAAAACAAAAAACAGACAAACAAAAAAACCAAAACACTATGCTACTACTTCTGTCACCTCTACTTCTACTTCCTTTTCTTCAGCACAAACCGTAACAGGAGCATTTCAGCAAATACCAGGTTTGGTTGTGGGCTCCCTGGGCTGCCAACTGTCAGATCCAGAAAGCAGGACTGCCACATCTGCCAGACCGACTTTCACACCTACTTGATAAGAGATAACATCATGTATTTTTCCAAGTCATGCTAGCAATAATATGACATTACACATCCCCTTCCCTGCCTCAGGACACACACACCAAAAAGAGGCTATACACCTTTAAATGAAGGATACTCAGCCAGTGTCTTAGGATGGCCGACAGCCTCAGTTCGGTGCAGTGTCTGTCTGAGCACCCTCTGTACCTGAAGGATACAAGCACTGTCCCCAGGTCAAGTACCAGCCACTAGACATGGGTCATTACTGATTAAGCATCTAGTGTGCACTTGGCATTGTATAAGCTCCTTAAAGAAGATACGGTCCTTTCGGTAGAAGATTTCTTCTTTCTAACTTCTCAAAACAGCCTTCCTTCTCAGAAGCCTACTCACATCAACCTTCCCCTTTCTGTAATAATTACAAAGAAAAGGGAAGAAAGAACACGAAGAAAGAAAAATTATTAAATGTGTTTAACTAACTGGCACAACTATACACAGTCAGATCACTGAAATATGCCTTTCTTTCCATGCCTTCATCCCACTACATGCCTATAGGGCAAAGCTACCTCCTGCTTTTGTTAGATCAGGCATACAGCTTTTGAACCAAGTCTCCAGATAATCCATCCTGCCTGGGCTTTCAGTTGTACTGTGAGGTGAACGTGAACAAATCCCTCTTGGGAGGCATTAACTAGAAGCATCATGTTCCCCAGTGTGAGCAGCCAGCAGCACCAGACTGCTCGGAAGTAAAAGCAACCCCAAAACACCCCTGGTACAAACCTCAGCATCCCAGCAGTTTTCACAAATACTCTCTCCAGTTGGTCCACACTACTTGTTCATGTAGGCATAATCATAAAAATCAAATATTCTGCTGTCATTCATCTTTATGCCACCAAAAAAAAGATGGTATTATTATATTCTACTCTAATGTTGCAACAGTGTAATACCGACAAGCAGCAAGAGCATCTTGAAGTGAACAATGTAAAGAATAAATCAAAGTAGTTTTGGCTACAATAACTAACCTAATTTCTGTAGTTTTACGATGCGTTCTTCTACTCTTTAAAGTATTTTTTCTTTGTCCTACACCAAAATAGTAAAAAAACAATTACAGAAGGGAAAAAATAAAACAAACTCAATATTTTCTCTTCATCTTACACCAAAATAGTAAAGAATTATTATAGAAGGGGAAAAGTAAATCAAACTGGATAAAAAGACCAAAAAAAGTACTACCTTTCCACCATTTAACCACATTATGAAAAATAATAAACATTAGGCATAATAATAAAAATTTTGGCATTAGTTGTAAAAATTGCCAGCAGAAAATTTTAGGCAGCAGTGCTTTTTTAATATGTTGTCATCTGAGCTTATGTTAAATGTCCTCTGGTATTTTGTCCTCATAGGGGATCTTTCATTCTCTTTGAAAATGTCATTAAATAGACCCTCAAAATCTTGACACTTATCATAACAAATTCAATTAATAAGACAGTCATCACATCTTTTTTCAGTGCATGAAAGGCCAAGAATTCTATGACATGATGTCTAGCTTTACTTTTTGCCACCCTTTAAGAAGTACCTCCTGAGTCTGTGGAGGTTTTCAGGCCACTGGCTAAAAGACACCTGTCTACACAATCCCCCTACAAGCTTTTCCTCACAAGCTGTTTGTCCTTAGCAGTAACAAGAGCATAACACTCCAGAGTTTCACTGGAAGTTGCTAAGAAATACCTTGTGATAGAAACCTCCTTGTGTTCTAGGTGCAGGAAACCAACTAAACCTCACTGATCCATCTGTTCAACTTTTGTTAAACAGTTCTGGACCTGACAGCAGATTTGTGAGCAAGAGTAACATTGACCACCATGCTGAGGACCTGGCTGGGGCCAAGTGAAATGCTCTCCTAGTACTCAAATCCTTCTTGAAAGCTTCTCTCTTCCTTCACATGCCTTCCATGCAGGAGACGACTCTGAGCTCACTGCAAGCAGGAAGCCCAAGCACAAAGGAAGTGTGTGTAAAATGCAGTCTCAACTTCACCACCACTGTCCCTTTTCATGAATGAAAAAGGCAAAGTCAGTAGGGGAAGCTGGGCCCTGTCACAACTGCTACCATGCTGTTTGTCCTTTCCCTTCAAAGCATTGTGGATCTGTGTTAGTTTCCTGCAAAGGTAATTGTTTCTATGTATTAAACCAGCCAAGGACATGGTTTCTAATATGGTTAATTTTTAACAGCGCAGCTTTGGGCCTGACTCCTTGCCCTGCATTTTCAAGAGCTGTCTGAGAAAGTTTGGGACCTTTAATGAATGACCTGTGTGTTTAAACTGCATTCACTGGTGACTTTATGCACAGGACAGAAAAAGTGGGTTGGGCTTTAACCTCCCAGCTCCGCTGCACAGACCAGTGCTGTGTTCCATCTGTCACACACCCCTGGCCACATCACTTTGTCCATCTGTCCTGAGCTCCATTTGACTCACGTAGAACACGTGAAATGAGTGAAAGTGCTGTTGGTTTAGAGAAGAGGAAAGCTGAAAACTTAAAACCCTACATTTACCAATAAAGCATGGGAGAAGTAAAAGGATTGGGGATATTCTCCCTCCTTAAAAGACCAAGTAGTCCCACAAGCAGTGGAGTCCATGAAGGCTGGTTCCCTGTGGCTTTGCCTCTCCATGACCCCGTGCACAGTGAGATGCACGCTCTGAGCAAAGCTAACCCTGAGCAATGGCTCACGCCCCATCGCACTCTCACATCTGTGATAAAACAGGCGAGCCTTTCCTTCAGAAAGGTCACCCACATTTCTGTTGTTCTATACCCAACTCCTTGTTTCACAAAACTGCTCAGAGCTCAACCTGCCTGTTGAATTTAGCTGGAGCTGGCCAGTGGACTCCAACCTTACTGCAGAGATTCGGGGAGACAGGAAGATAGTATACTCCAAAGGAAAACAAACTAAAATACCCATTCTGGTCTGAGAAAAATGATGTTGAATTGGCAAGAAAGGTAAACCAATGGATCTGATGTTAAAACTCAGAACTGCAATGCCAGTTCTGTAAGATTCACCAGTAACAAAACAAAGCATCGTCTTGCCCAGGGAGGTTCATTTTACTTATGCTGATTTGAAACACAGCTTTACTTGTACTTACTGTGAACTGCATTCTGTTTATGAATAATATTAGGTGTATCTTCTGGGAAATTAAATTGTAATCTGTCCTCTGTTCCATTTCTATAACACATTCAGTTTACTACTGTAACTTATTTGTGATTTACTAAATTCCAATTGCAGAAAGTAGGACAACATTTTGTTCCTATGCAAGACAGCAAAAGTGGATCTATAGATTTACATAGAGATAACAGATTCAAATCTGTTTCAAATGACAGGACAAGTAGATGTCTGGGCTTTTTGAGGAGAGGTGAGATAATAAAAGGGTTTTTCCCCTGGATGATCAAAATAAACTATTTTTCCTCTATATGATTCATGATATAAGACAGATATTGTTAGAAACAAAGCTAAGTTTATGGAACATTCACAGTGTTGCATATGGCTACATATGTCTTATTAGTTTTGGTGAACAGAGTTAGTAACCAGAAAAATTATCTACAGCCTAATTTATTTTGGATATTGTACTTCTTTACATACATGCACATGTACTAATGTGGGCTGCAGTGCAGTCTAGTCTCTCCAGCATTTATTCAGACCTAGGACAAAAGCGCTTTCAACCTGCATATATTTGTCATGACAAAGCTAGCACTCAACAGTTTCATTTTCTAGCACCAGCCTGTGTCAGTTTTAACATTATACTGTCTTTTCCAACAATTCCTTGACTTTACACCTAGGGATTCTCTTTGGTGTCTACAGCTAGTAACAACACCACCACATAACTTTCCTGTAACTACTGTCCTGGAGAAAATGAAAGTAACCCTTCAGCCAGTCTCTGCAGGATGAGCGACATTTGCAAGGAAACCAACTGCTCAACTTTCTTTCAAATAGGCTGAAATAGACAACAACCCACTTTCAGTAGCTACTATATTACTTTAAAAAAAGCCAATCATCATTACATAATTGCTTTAAGATAAGTTTAAAAAGCTACAAACACACCTCCTTGTACTAGTCCCCTGACTCATATTTTATGCTAAAATGCATATGCAATCTACACTAGATTAATCAATTTAAGGCTCAAAAAAATTTAAAGAGATTTTGAAACCCAGCAAGGACAATTATGCTCCTTTAGGCTTATGATAATCATATGAAAGGGCATATAATTTGAGGTTAGAATCCCACTCACAGTGGGAAACAACCTTCCATTTCATGCAAGTGAGTAGCATCAAGCTCAGAAATTTGCTGCATAGTATTTTCAGAAAGACATCCAAACTCTACAGAAATATTTCATCCACCTGTGAATGCACTACTTTCCTAGGCCTTTTCACAGTTATTATCAGGATCTTCTCATTATTATTAAAAACAAACCACTCTTCATTGTGAAAGAGTAAACTGTTCCCCATGCTCTCCCAAGTTCCAGTGAGTGTGATTGTCACCAACACTGACATATTTGTATTAGAGAAAAATGTTTCATTAAAAAAAAAAAATTCTTCACTCTAAATACAGTATTTTTTCAGGAGTGCTTTCCACATATGTTAAAAAGTTCCTTAAATTAGCATTTGCTATTTAAAATTTGTGCCTTTGAAAAATAACAGCAGCTGATCAGCACACAAAAATAAGATATTTTCATTTTTTGCATCTTTTTGAAGCACTGAAGATTGGTATGCATAAACAAATAAAAATTGAATCCCTCCACATCACATCGACATTATGAGCTACTTATTAGAAGTGGGAAAAGACTTTGGATTTGGGGGTTTTCAAGCATCACAAGATTTTGCAGCAAACTCTCCAGAATAAGCCAAAGAGGTTCTTTCAGGTCCCAAAACACTTATGTGCTCAACTTTAGGGGTTCCAGGAAGTGAGCAGAACTACTCAGATTTACAAGTTAAACACTCACCCAGCCAAAACTGTAATCCAAGCCAGTCAGCAGTACCAAACTGTTAAATGTCTGGAGGAGCTGAATTTGTTCCCTCTGTCCCCCAGCTTTCCCTTTCTTTTTATTTCCAGAAGCAAGATGAAAGATAAAAGGGGCTTCTGCTATTTGTACTAATCACCTGTTAGTCACAGGAGTCTGAAAGGCAGACTAACATCCACTCATTTTTACGCTTTCCAGTATTTACAGTATTATTTCTTTAGGAGTGTGAAGCAGCTGCCAGTGATTACTGGAATTTGGCATGTAGAAGCTCAGGTATATGGAAAAAACACGATCAAGCAATATGCAGCTCATTAAAGAAAGTTCGTAACTCTGTTCCCTGCCCTAATACTTTGTTTTTATCTCCTGGAAATATTTACCACACCACCTGATTAGGCTGAGCTGCTTATGTATTTTGAAAATACAAATTATGCCATCAGTCAATCGTGGTATGTCAGTAAACTTGCAATTATACAACTCGGCAAGCTCCTGCAGTGCACCAAGGCAGGCACAACCCAGCCCTGAGTGCCAGCACAGCACAACCAGACTACCCAGCCTTTATTGATCTTAAACGAAAACTCGGGCAATAAGACAGCCCACGCTCTGAAGAACAATGCTTGGACTGGCTCTAACCCGTTCTCCAGAGTGATCAGAGCCATGTCTTTCCAGTCTGCCTCTGCAGGCAAGGTGAGAGGGAAGCACTTGCAGAGGAAGGAGTGACTGGCACATTTTCCTAGATGTGTAACTATTCTACCTTAAGGTTCATTTCCCTGAGGTGGACATCTGTGCCAAGAAGTGGATCTCAATCCCATGTCAAAACCTACTGTCATTCTTTCTTCTCTCTCTCTCCTCCAATTTTCTTTTGTGCTTTTATGGTCCATGTGAGGATTCAGTCCTTCGCATACGTGCAGAACTGTACATCCAGGGTGTCACCCTTGGCTTGCAGCAGTGGGATCCAACTCTTTTGGACTGTGACAGCGCAACAGAATTTGCCCTATGAACCAGGATTAACAGGTAGCTTAAGACCCTTGAGAAATCTACCCTTCAACTTTTACACTGGTCCTCCTTTCCACCTCTCCTATCACACTTAAAGCCCCTCCCTACACAAAACTGGCAATAATATTTATAGTGAACTAGAAGGCGGGAAAGTAAGAAATTACAGTGTATGTATAAAATTCACGCTGCTGTATTTATTTCCATTCTCATGCATCTATCATAGCACAATTAAAACTCCCCCAGTGCTAAACAGCTGGTTTCCTCTCTGTTGATGTGATACACTGTGTTGATTCACATGATACTGGATTCGCCCAAGGCTGCAACTCATTCAGAAAGCTACACAAATGCCATGTCCCATTTAAAATCCAAAATGACATTGTAAAAGATCAGCCTAAATCTACATAAACCTCATTCCTTACTCCTTCAGAGCAGAGAACATAATCTGAGCAAGCCTTTCCACCCTCAAAAGTCCCAGCCAGTGGTCAGTATGACTGGCATGACACAGGTAGCTGCAGAGGACTGCTCTCTGCATCTCCTCGTGATGTAGAAGGGAGAAGCGACTGGTCCTGCGCAGATCTGCACGGCACCAGAGATCTATTTATACAGCTCTAGCGGGCTGAAACTCTGCACAGAAACTGCAGCCATCTCTTCAGCTTTCAAACTGAAGAGGGGTGGATGTCTCTAATTCTGATTCCCATGGTGTTCCCTGCAAAAATGACAATCATTTTAATTTTGCGTGGGGTAGAGCTGCTGGCATGTTTCGCACGTCTTTCCCTACACCAGCTTCAAGATTCTTACACCTCAAGGATTATCAGCTTTGTCACTGGGTTTTAGATTCCACATCTGTGATTTATAATATGGCCACCCAAATTAAATTGAGGGTAACACTTCACCAATTAATCAGTAGGCACTGAAACGTTTTTTTTTCAGCGTATGACAATAATAAAACAATCCAAAAAAAGGTAATTTAGAGTCATACTATACCCACCTGTCATTTGTAAGACTTTACTGTATCATTAGTCAGAGCTTCTGGTGACAATATAACCCACAAGACTGAAACTTGAGTGGTTTATACATGTCATCAAAGCCTTAAAAGATAAAAATGCCACCTTAGAAAGTGGGAGTATTTAATTTTTTATAATACTTTTGTACTAGTATAGAGCATTCACTTAATTTAAATCAGTGACTTCTTTTCTTAAGGTATTTGTATCTGTTTGTTCTTTTACAAATATCTAATTCTTTTTCTCAGATCTAATAGTGCTGAGTACTTTGAAGACAATTTGCCAGGGCTTATTAATTAGAGTTCCTGCAAACCATTGGGGGTTGGGTTTGGTAAGGGTTTTGGCTTGAGGGGGCAAGGAGGGGAGGGGAGCATTTAGGTTTTGTTGTTTGTTTGTTTTGACTTTTTTTTTTCCCTCCAAACCCAGGCACAGTATTGCAAATGCAAAATCCAGTCACCTCCCCCAGACAGCAAATTCTTTTTATGAAGTGGCAGATTAGTTGTGTTACTGGGTAACAGCTGTATGGTGTAGTGGCTGGTACTAGGTCTGTACAAACACATGTCCACAGGCTAGAAAACAAACCCAGACAAATTGTCAGCTAGCGCAGAAAGGCTGAACTCCAATGAAAACTAGCTGTGAAGGAATGCTGTGACTCAAACTCATCACAGCCACAGCTGTGGACATTACAACTAGTTGCACAGTACTAATAATTACATATCAGAACTTGATTACTGACTTTCCTAGTACTGAAAATGCTCATAAAAATGGAATGTTACAAGAGCATTAAAACATTTTTTAAAAGTCGTTGAAATTAAATATGGAAGAATCGGTTAATTTTATGACAGTTTTCCATTAGCTCATGTTGCTCCACTCCAGTTCAATGTATCCATGGACACACGCATGCACACATACACACACACAATTTGGTGAAGTGGAGAAAAAAGAAGAAAATAGGTGTTATGAACAACCAAAGAAGTAGAAATTAAAGAACAGATTCAGCAGACCAATGAAGCATATGACTCATTTCCATTCTTTTCAATAGAGCTTGACTATGGGTAAAGTGCTTTGATGACCAAGGGTCCCCAAAACATGGTGCTCCTCAACCCAGTTATCTAATCACGGCTTTATGTGAAACAAAACACTTGAAAGCAACTAAAGGTAAGGAAATGCTCAGGTTTAGCAAACCAAAGCCTTGTAGGAATTCTACTGGTTAGGAAAAAACCCACAGTGGCTTCCTAAATTTTCATCACCTCTAGCAGCTTTTGAATAATGCAACGATCTTTCTGGCAGCTTCGTAAAACTGTATGTAATCCACACAAGAAGTTCTACAATGTCTCAGCACTTCCTGGGGACTCAAAGCAGTAGGGTAGCCTTGCAACACAAGCAGAGATTAATCATTTTCTAATGCACAGTAATAAATAATGTATCCCCCATAGTACATAAATTAAAGCTGTAATTTCATCCCGGTTCTGTGATGACACCAGAAGCCCAAGATGGAATTTCAGCCTCGTTATGACCAGTCAGGATACGCATTATTCCTAAAATTATGATCTGAGAGTTTATAATGAACTGAGAAGTTCCGAAGGCATTACCAAAAAAGAAGGATGTGTAATTACAAGCAGAAAACAAAATTATTAAGTCAGATCTTGTTTGCAGAACTTGCTAAAGTAAGCAGTAAATCTCATCCCTCAAAAGCCCACTCAGCATATTTGTAGCAAGGCAAGCAAAGATCACTACTACTATCAAAAAACTGAAAGTTGTTCTACTACCACAGGGCAATGCCTCCACCACAGCAAACAGTAAGACATTATATGCTGAAGTTCACGTTTGTATGTTACAGTGTCCTTAAAATGCTAAATATATGCCCTCCTACAACCATACACAGCATTTCACTCAGAAGTCAAACAAGTATTGTACAGGCGTACAACAGGCATAAAATTTCAGGATAAAGTCACAGTATATGTCAAATCCACATTCCTATCTGACAAGAAAGTTACTGAGCAAAGCAAAATACTCATGATGAGAAGTGTTTTATCCTTCTGATGAAAAAAAATATATATAGACGCACACACACACAGTTTATACACTGTAAAGGATCTAAAAAATATCCATGAAAAACATGGTCCTAATATTTCTCCTGCAGATAATTTCAAGAAATCTTACGAAGACTCTAAAGAGATTTTACAAGTATAACAACAAGCATTTTAATGCAAGTAAGGTTTGAAGTAGGAAGACCAAGAGCCAAAATAATCATCTATATATCTAGGCTTAATTGCTATATTCACCCTTTTGCTACCGATTCCCATGATTTTTAGCAAATCCCACAAGATTTCAAGAAGGTCTGGAGCCAGCTTTCTTTCAGAGACAAGAAGAAAATAACTTTCTGCCTGTCTTACACAAACAAGGCATGAAATTTCACAGGATCATTCATGGTCTGCAGTGGTTCCACATTCTGAACTTCTTTGCATGGTATTATTCACAGATTTATCTTATCCCCCCTCGCACCAGGTTCTTGATAATGTGAGACACGTAAGTCATGCTCACTGTCTCTTGCTCTCTCTCCCCTCCCCACTTCACTTAGGTTTCTAGCTTAGAGATCTGTAAAAAAAATAAAGGAGGGGAAATGTGAAGATTATGAAAAAAGTCAAATAAATTGGTGCAGAAAGTTGGTTTTTAAAAGCTGAAAATGTTTAACCTTAGAGTAACCGTTTTTGAATATCTAATGCTTCCCCATAAGTCACTGTACTATTTGTTCCTTACCTTCCAACTCTTCCTCTTTCTACTTCCCATTTCTATAATGGTAAAGTGTTCAAACCTGAATACCTGAATTTATATTTTCTATACTCATTTTTGAGCTCCTTAACAGCAATGGTCTCATATTCAAGGGCCCAGTCACCCAGAGAAGCCTACTGATTTTTCTGTTCTCTTTTAATCTCTCTGATAACCAGTAAAATTTAAAATCTGCTTATAAATGTTTACATGCCTACATCTGCATTTAAGGACACATATTTTCCAAGAACTTATTTTCTCCCTTTTTGTCTTCCCTGACTATTCATACAAACTAAAAAACGTACGAAAAATTGTGAGAAAAGTACAAGGAAAGCAAGACAATTGTCTAAAGCTCCTTGCCTCCATGCTTTCTCCACAAGAAGAATATCATCACCTCTAAATAGCAACCTGAAACCTACTCAAGAGACTTACGTAAGTTGTGAGTCAAGAACTAAAGCAGTGAGTGTCAAAACATTCAAAGACACAGTACCCTCTGCTCCTAGTAGTAAAAGAGTAACTGCTGAGAAAATGCAAAGATGATCACTGCACTGGAGAAAAATAGCAGTAAAAACTTCTCACAGATTGACAGAATCACAGAATCTCCCCTGGCATGTGCAGAGACATCTTCACTAGACTGTGCTGCCGAAACCTGACCATTCAAAAAGCATCCACACAAACTGAGCTACAGGCTTCAGTACACTGCTAGAAACCCTTTGACCTGGTGTGATCTTGGAGGCTTATTTTGCCTCAAAGAACCATATAAGCTCCCACAAAAGTGTTAACATAATGCCCAAAGCATGCATCCATGTGCCTTTTACTGGGGACTCAGAGAAAGAGATGGTTTTCTATGGAATCTCTTAGACAGTAGGTTATGTTGCTCGTGAAATATTGCTCACAAGGAACAGCAATCCAACCCAGGGACTAGAGAGTGACCCTGTAAATAAATGTCAGCTGTAAAATCAAATACCTCTCCTGAACAAACACTGCTATACTGACAATGTAAACAAAACAGAGAGAAGAGAAATAATTCCCTGATGAAAAAGAATGAATGTGAAAAAACCTAGACGGAACATGAGAGGTAAGGGCACATGGCAAACTTAGGTCAGTTTAACTCCAACCAATGCAGGCTCTTCCCATTCTCATCACCATACTCCATCTGTGCTTAAGTATAAACAGAAGGGTTACCTATCATGTTCTCTTTCTTCATGCAAATATTATTTTCACTTTCATGTATTCTGAGGACTATATAACTTAATAATTCAGAAATCATTCTAAAATTATGCCTATATAATACATATCGTATTAATTCACATTCTACTGCACTAGTCACGCAAACACACACAACTGTTGTTCAGAATGTTTTTTTTTCCTATCTGGGAATTATGCTACAACACTTGCACTCTAAATTTAAGCGCTTTTGTAAAAAATTTGTAAAATCTGAGCACTAGCCTATTAATTGGTCTTCTTTCCCTCGTTGTTAGATCAACACACAACACAAGACACATGGCTGAGGACTCAGAAGCAGTGAAAATTTCAGTGCTTGCAACCCAGGGAGAGAAGCAGGACTCTAGAGCTGTGTAATTACAAGAAGAAAGAAGAAGTACAATTGAAAGAGTCCCTGTTTCTGACACAGTACCTCTCAGAAGAAACACCAGCACTTGTCACAATTAACTGTGTGGTGAGAACTTCCCTACTGACACCATACCCAGAGATGTGGATTTTTCATCACACAGAATTTCAATTTTCCTCCTGGAAAAAGGAAGGAGAAGGAGGATTGAAGGTTTTTTCCACAACAATTTAAAATTATTTAACTCAACTAACTGAAAAAGACTCATTACCATTGACTTATTGCATTATTGCAATACAGGCATTAAGAATCCAAAAGCAGAACCTTGTGTTCCCTATCCGATTATCAGTGCTGATTTGTTCCTGACAAAATATAGGACAAATGAACATACTGCTAATGCATACTGTGTTAATTATTCTGCAGTGCCATGTAGTAACCCTGATGGAAGTTCAAAGGAGTTGTGACAGATACGGAAGGAATCAGTAGTATATATAGTTTAAATTTGCATTCAGTCATTTGCAGCTACAGCATGGGAGAATTGAGTTGCAAGGCTGCACTACTGCCTAAATGATCACACATTATGCTACCAGATTAAATACTCCTGTGAGATAAAACACTGTAGAGGGTTGAAGTTCAGAAAATCAATTTCAACCCTGTTTCGTAAACTTCATTACAGCTCCAACTCTCTGTTATTGATACCAATTCAATGGACTACATTTACATTGCAAATCCACACCAGGCTTAAAAAGTCAACCAGTGAGTGCACAACACCGGAGGGCCTGCAGACACAGACAATACGTTGCCAAAACAAAGCTTTAAATTAGAGGGAAAAACACTGGCCTCTGGAGTTGTAAGAACCACCCAGAGGTGGGAACTGGGAGTACACAAATAAGCAGAAGCAATACTATGAGCCTACACAGATTTCCAAAACTCATCCTCCCATATCTTTACCAAAAAGCAGCCAGGTGAGCTGAGCAGCAGCAGCCAGTTGTTGTCAGGGGCCCCTATAGGGCCCTGAAACTGGGCAAAACCCTGCTCCCTGCTCAGTCCAGCTACCCAGGACATCCACGCCCAGCCCACAGGACACAATGTTGACCCCAAAATGCCCAATTCAGCTTGTCGCCCAGTCACACCCACACACCCTCTGGCATCCTTTCCCCCTGGAAAAACATGGCAGCTGCTGCCTCACCCCAGGGCACCTTTGGTTCCCACAAGCCCACAGCAAGTTGTGGGTTGCTCTACAAGAGGGGTTTGATCCCTTTTGTAGCAGATCCCATGGCAAACTCCACCTGTCAGGGAAAACCCAGGATCAAATCACTGCAGCTCACACTCGCTGACGTGACACAATGCACTCCTAACACAGACACAACTAAACATTATCAATGGTACATACAAGCTTTCTCAGTAAAAACAGATCTGCGTGCATTTACAACATACAGCCTTATGTTTTGATGTTGAAATTTTGTTATCTCCCCCACGCTCCCTGAAATAAATATATTTTTTTAAATTTCCGTTGGCTTTCTTCAATCATTAATCATATTATACTAAAAATATTCTGACAGTGACGTGTTTAAACAACTTCTCCACCCAAAATCCACTGTTAAAATCCACATATAAGCTGACCATCCCATAACCCTGCTTTTGAATGCTAATTGAAATACACTTCCTCCAGCCAGCACAGTAAAGAGCTACTCTTTGGGAGGGGGAGTCAGAAAAGAAATGAGAGAGAGGCCTTTGAGAGGAAATAAAAATAGGATCCCTTGATCCCACCATGACATGGCCCAGACATTCTCCCTGTGGGAGAAGACAATGTTTCTTACAGCAGTAAGAGTTTTTATAACATTTTCTTCTTTTTTTTTTTCCCTGTGCAACTTTGCTTCCTGAAGAATGCTTTATATAAAAGACATGACATTTGGCAACCCAGCTCTGCTGCTTTGTGAAATTCTTTGGCAAGCACCCTACGTGCTGACTGCATTAAGCACATCAGTTTATTTATTTATTTATTTAGGCAGAAGTCAGAGGGAGCAAGCCATACAATTAATATGCAGCACAGTATCACTTCATCCAAAAAAAAATGGGAGAGGAGCTAGGGAAGGAGGGGCTGGAGTCTCTCCTTTTGGAAAACCTCATCATGGGAGCAAAGATGGTTCTCCAACCTCCAAGTGTTGTTGCTGCTCTGGAGCATATACAGTGATTCTCAGATCTCAAGGCATTTAGGGAACATCAATTAATTAATTAATTAAGACTGGATTCCACATCAAAGGCAGGTATCATTACACATCTATTTTGCACTTGGGTAAAATGAGCCGCAAAGTGAACCTAAGCCTGTGTCCCGAGGCAGGAAGCACTGCCTTGCTTCTGCTGAGGGAGAGCCGCCCTGCAGTAGCGAGCTGGAGGGCTCAGCACCAGCCACCTGCAGACCCACACTTCCCCCCTCACACCACGAGGGAGAACAGAAAATAGAGACATTTCTACATGCCAGCGTCTTCCCAAGGGTGCAGCCTACGTCTGTGAGGCACAAGAACCCCTGTCAATAAGCACTGATTTCCTTTGCTCCACATCGTGTGCCCATGACATACCTCAGCACCATTAGCGCACGTCAGGGACAGCACCATGTATATATATAATCTGTGTCTCCAAGGGTCAAGGATTCCAATGAGCAGTGCCTGTCTCCTAGTCAGATGCCACATGCTGAGCAGGAGGGCCCTACATTCGTGGTTTGTAGTTATGGAGTGTATTAGTTTAGGCTTAACATGAGAATGAGATGCTTCTCAGAAACAATGGAATATTTTTGCTTGTGATCATCATTAGCCCTGTTTATTCACACCAGGGACCAACAACGCTTGGCAGCACACTGCCAGAGACACCCAGCAACAGCAAATTCACAGAATCATGAAGTTTTCAAGCTAAACAGGAAGGAGAGATGGGAACCGGAGAGGACATGACATACCTGCCCAGAGACAGAAGCTGGCCCTCCTCCAGTCTTGGAAAGGTAAAGCACCTGCACTTACCACATATCCCCTGGTATTTTCAAGCTAAACTGATAGCAGCAAAGGCCTCACTCTATCCAAGGCATTGTTTAGCACACACACCATGAAGGAAATGTTGAAACATTGAAACATGGTCTGGTGCCTTCCATAGGAAGGAGCTACCAAGTCTTTAACCCTGCAGATTTGGTATGGGAAGGACTTGCCTCCATCTCAGAGGGCTGAAAAGGGACTAGAGAGTCTGCCTGATCAGGTGGTGCTGCTTCAAGACTATGTTCACGGGCACAGACAAACCACTTAGCCTTTGCAAGTTTTAAGCAGCTTGGTCTAAAACAAGTATTACCTGTTTAACACTGGAAAGCATTTTCTACACACAAATCTAAAAGAGACAGACGTGTGTTCTCATCTGTTGCATGCACCCTGATGTAAAAAAGGAAGTCTAACTTTGCTCCTAGAAAAGAAAATCTGGCACAGCAATCTAAACCTGCCTCGTGCTTGCTAGAAGATTATGAGGACAATTATTTTTCTTTTAAATAAAAAGTCTTGCATTACTCTCCCTTCCTGTTCTAAAACTTCTTCCAAGAATTTCTTTCCTTCATTTCTAGGCCAATTTTTATGGTATCCAAGGAGTTATCTCCACAGCACTATGAAAGCACCACTCTTCAAGGTGTATTCAGGGCAGACCTCAACCAGACTGCCAATTTTGGGAGAAGTTTGGCATGATCAAGGACTCAGGACAGTAAGATACAGAACTCAGCATCAGTTGAACTGTACAGCAACCTCTGCCAATCATCCCTCCTCAGTGAAGCATGGACCAGGCTCTCCTTTGAAAAAGATTCAGGGATCTCAGCGCTGAAAAGGGCCAAATGCACACAAATCTGTCCACAAAGAAATCACTGGCAAAATTCCCCTCAACTGAAGCAAGGAAATACCAAGCCCTCAGTAGCACAACTCAGTTGTTCTCTTTAGCCTGGAAACAATGCACTAGCACTTTAAGTGGGGATTTCAAGCTTGATGAAATTGAGTTACCAATGCCTACACAGGATGCACACCGTGGTCTACAAGCTGGGTCTGAAAGTATAGGCCAAAAGCAAGCAAGGAAAACCTCAGCACAAGTTGTTTCAAGCTATGGTCTCTCATTAGCTCAACACACAGGCTTGAAAGTGCACACAAAATTTGAAGTCAAGGGGTTTTGGATCTGTGTACATACACTATATATCAAAATACACAGATGCACACGTTGTCCTGATCCAAAATTTCACACTAAAACATCAATAAACATGCTTTTTCTTTAAACAGAGGAAACAAAAAAAGATTCTCCACCAAACATATCTGTGATGGCAGCTTAGAGGAACTATCATATTTTAGCACGGACTGGCAATCTCACTAGCCTGAGGTGCACAGTGCAGAGATGCTATGAAAGACAAAATTACACAGCTTAAAAATTAGCTACAAATATTTTACTTGAGGGAAAGGAGAAGATTATCACAGAGAGACAAGACTTGGAGGTAAAGGGTAGGAAAAGGACACAACACACAAGAGAGGGACAAGACTGGGTTGTTTTTAGCTTAACACTTGCCAAGTGAAAAAGCAAACATGAGTCATAGTAAAGGTAACTCAAAGTGTGATGTGACTGCAATGGAGAGCTGAGCAGACCACACTGTATGAGTCAGCAGCACAGATAAAAAGGGTGATAAGAAGCAGCAGATGGGACATGTCTTTACTAAAACCACGCTGCAGGACACAGGTCTTCTTTGCTCTAATGAAACGGCCATGCCAAGCTGCCACACGCTGGCTCATACGCTTGCGATCCTGTGAATCAAAGAACGCTATGCATGGTTAGAAAAGCAGCAGGCGAACAGCTGCAGACAGATCCACATGCAAAAAAAAGCACAGAAAGCAAAGCAACAGCACCGCCTCAACACTCACACACCCTTACGAGTGCCTGGGACACCACCCTCCAAACTACTCAGGCAGTGGGGTGGGGAGGAAGAGAAGAGAGGAAGGAAGCTGTCGCTGGGATCATGGCATTCAACCTGGCCGACAGCCAGCTTTTCCGTTCCTGCTTGTCAGACTTGGCCTTCCTGGTGGGTGCCGAGGGCAGGCAGCTGCAGTATCCCCCGGGCCCCGTTCTGGCTCCCCTGCATGCACCTGCAGAGCCCGGAGGCAGCTGCAGCTGGACAGCTCGTATGTGTCTCGAGGAGCCGAAAGGGCAGCAGGGGCTATTTACAGAGCTACACTCCAGTGGAGCTGCTGCTCAGGTGGCTTTGCAAAACTCAGGTTTAAAGCTCCATCTTTTTGTTCAGGGTTGCAAACCCTGTTTTGCTGCAAGAGCAGAACACTTAGCCCCAGGTTCTTGGGTAGCAGAAGCCATACAGTCATATGCAAGGCCACATTACCTGCAAAATGGAAATGCTGCCCTGACCTCATAAACAACCTGCAGTGGTGGTTCCTCATTGTCAGGATCCCTCCACTTCTGAACTTGGCCAGGAAAGACGAAGGTCCTCTGTCACAAGCTCAAAAGAGGATAGAGACATAAGGCAAAGCTCAAATCACCCTTCATCTCACTTCTTGGATGAAGTAAAATTACACCCTGCCTGTAAGGGGCAAGATGGAAAGTAAAATGCTCTATTTTTAGACACAAGATCCTGCTTCATCAGGTTCATCTAATTTCTAAGAAACAAACTTTGGCAAAGGTCTGCAGCTGAAGGGGAGAAAACATGACTTGTTTAATTTTCTTTTAGTGCAGCTCATAGCATGGCTAGCATAAATCTAAGGAAATCTGCTTTAGCCACATAGACACAGCAGCTGTTTTATTTGGGATAGTCCCTATATTTTAGCAATACACATATACATAGAGAGAGATTGTTTTTCCCAATCTGTCCTGCCAAAATAAGCATGTTATGTCCAAGCATTTCAATGGAGTTAGAAGGTGTGTCTATTCCCCCTGCTCCAAACATCCTTATTTATAGATTTCAAAATTTGGCAGGTACACCAAGGAAGAGCAGTTGCTGAGCCTAACACACTCAGCACAGCAACAGATCTGTTGCAACAGATTACAGGCAGAGAGAGAGACAGGAAAGTGTTGTACTTTCCTTCTTTACACACGTCCTTGCTTTCAAATGCAGCTCTACGGAGATAATGACAGCAAGGGCTTGTCTAAAATTAAGCTGGCCTGAGAGCCAAGGCTCATTGCAGCCCCACTGACAGCAGAGCTTGGCTCTGCACTTTGGTCATGCACTTTTCTAACCTAAGTGTGTGAATTCCAAGAAGTAGGTAGAGGAATGCTCCCCTGTAGTCATCAGGAGCATTAGTGAAGCGGGAGAGTGGTCAGCCTGTATGAAAAACAGTAAAGTTAGTTTTCATTTCCTGTCAGTTTAAATCTTATCTTAGAAGCTTCATTACCTGATATTTTCTGGCCTGCATGCTATGGAACTCCTTTTGCTACTCACTCCAGAAGGTCCCCCTTAGCAGCCTGCAGTTAAGTGTCTGTGCTCCTCGAATCCACCCTGCCCTGCCCCACCATTTGCAGGCTGTAGCAGCTAGTGAATCAGTCTGCAACCACAAATTGTCGTGTTGGCCTTCCCCTTGTAAGTCTACAAACAAACATACTCCTGATTATAGCATCCAATGACAAGCTGTTAAAAAAAAATTCAAAAAAAACAAACAAACAAAAAACCCATCAAAAACACCAAAAAAAAAAAAAAAACCCAAAAGATAAATGCACAGGATTCATGGAAGCTGATGCACAATTTTTCCCCAAGTCTACTCTTTCCATTACCCCTTGAAGGGTCTTGGCCATGCAGAAACATCCTCATGCTTATTTTACTGCTGGGTTTCACACTTAACTGATTTTCTTTGAACTCATGATGCAAGTGCTTCTATTTATTCTGCAGATGATTCCTGAAATCAGTGTGCAATTTGCATGTGGACACACAGTGTCAACTTACCCGATCACAATTAGTGACAAACTGTGATCAGAACTCTGATGCAGACTCGGTGAGGACTCCCTTGTCCTCAGCCTGGAGACAGTGCTGCACCTACATAACTCCCACCACAGGGCTCTCAGGCCCCCAGTGCAGAAACTGCTAAACAGTGACAAATAGATGACAAACCATGACTGATAGTTCTGTAAAAAGGTTCTTCATCTCCCAGCCACAGCCCCTGGCAATACACACACTTCTGAGCATCGCCGTTCAAAAGGGCCCATCAGATGCACTCATCCCTCTAAGCTGAGCTGCATGACACAGTTAGGCAAGGGTGACACCCTGCATCAGAGGGAGCTGAAGATGGGCATCAAGCTAGGAGAGGAGAAGGGAAAGGTACAAGTCAGGGAGCACAGAGCTTATGATGCTGAGAGTTAACCAGCACAGTACATGCCAGGAGCAGCAACTTCTTCCTACATGTGAACTCTGACCAGGACCAATGCCAGGATGAGTGCATAGCCAAAGTCATAGCTAAGGGAGATGAAAGAGAGGCAATCATTCAATCCTCCACCCATGCCCATCTCTTAAGATTTATCTCAGCACTACATCGATTCCATCCCCAGTTTCCAAGAGCTGACTTTCATATACACACTAGAGAAAGAAAGTTAGTTTTTCCAGTATCTTCCAGTTTGTGTTTGAAAAGCTCTCTGAGAAGAAAACTGCCAGACTCCACAAGTGATCAGTGTTAGCACACTTGATCCGTATGTGCCTTGAGCTGACTGCCCCCCATGGCACCAAGAGCCATCACTGCCTTTTCCTGGAAGAGATTATGTAGCATATGAGAAAACAAAATTACTAACTTTATTCCTAAAATCTCTCAACAGTCCTCAGTCTCAGTTCCTCATTTACAGCTCGATGAATATGAAAGACAGAGTCACTTTTGCAAGACCCAGGAATATGACTGGGAACACAACAGCAAAGCGTCAAGCTCTGTTCCTCTCCTCAGTCTGCTACACAACCCTCTTCTCTCCCTCTGGGCACAGTGGAGATGGGTCACCACCTTCTGCATACAGGCTAATATATATGTAAGTGATTTCTTTCTCATGCATTTATGTATGTAAATTAAGACATATTCTAAACTAGGTTATGACAGTGCATATTACATTCAAATGCTGTATCTATTGAAACTGTTAGAATTCAGGATTGTTGTTTGAGCAACACTTAGAGAAGGTTGTGTTTCCTGCTGAAGTCAAAAGAAAATCAAACCTCAAAACAACTATCAGTTACTGACTACACTTCTTAAACCAGGACTGCCAGACAGCCTGCAGCAGCTTGCAGCAGCAGAGTCTTCTGCCAGGCCAGAGCGGGTATCTGTCACGTCAGTACATTTAGCAGGCTGAGTTATATAGCTGACTCAAACAAAAGAAAGAAACTGGAAGTTGTAGATGTAAGAAAACAGGGGTTAAAATAATTTCTTAACAGTAGTGATATGCAAGAGTTCAAGATCTATGATTCCCAAAACTCTTATCTAAGATACTGTGACCAAAAAACCAATTTTGACTTAATAACTACAACAGCTGTTCCCTTTAAAATTTATTTAATTTTAATGCAAAACAAGTTGAATTTTTTTCTCTTTTCCCCTCCTATATGTAAGCTCCTATTTTAAGGAAACATTTAGTTGCATGACAGAAAAGTTTCAGAATCTCCTTTTTGGGCATTTTTGCTGAACATTTATTTTAATGTGAATACAGCCTGATACAAGTTTCATGCAAAAATCTAATCTAGTAAACCGTGAACAGAAAGCACACCACTAATTAAAAAAAAAAAACAACAACAAAAAAAAAAAACCAGAAAAATTAGAGGCCCACAGAAATCTATGTTGGAGCAGATTACTGGTAGAACATCTGTACAAATACAATGTAGTACAAGTTTAAAAAAAGATATATGAAATTATTTCAAGTACTGAAAGCATTCTCTTGTTCAAGGACTATAATTAAAAAGAGTAAATGCAAAGCAAGATTTAGAAGCTGATGATTTCTGAAAAGTTCTCCTGATTGCTGATTTTAGTCACACTTGAAATCAGCAATTTAAATCCCATGAAGAACCTTGACAGGAAGAGCAGTGCTGATTTATTTCTCATGAGATGGGACACTCAAGATCATGAAGAACGTTAATTTTCTGATGCAAAGCAGATACACTGGGACAAAGACAAGTGCAAACTACTATTCCATATTTTAAAAAGGCAAGAGACTAAAATATATGCACATATGTGCACATGTGAATACGTGTCCTCATTTTGTTCTCACACTCGATCAGGACGCAGACCTGCATAGCAGCGGACTAGAAAGAGGAAGCTTTTGCAAAGAGGTAACGAGCAGCAATCCTTGAGTGCTCAGGGCAGCCCTTCCAGGTGCAGGAGCACCAGGAGTGGCTCAGGAGCAGGTCCTCTTGGTGTATGCACAGCAGTGCTAGGCCAGAGCTGCAGGGCCAGGGACGCGAACGGGCGGTGATGTCTGACTGCTCCAGGTTAGTGTGGATACTGCCAGGATTACAATAAGCCTTGCTAAATCCGTGCCGGGCACATGGTTACTCTACACCATCCTCTGCCAGTGCTCCTAGGCCCAGGATGAGAGCAACAAAACATCCCTCAGGGCTATCAAGCCAGAGGCTCTGCTGAGCAGGAGCCTGGCTGCTCTCATCTGGATGCAAACCGGCTCTCACAACTTGGGGAACTCTCCTAAGGGTGTCCTGTAACAACTCCAATCACCCAGCTTGTTCTCATGGATTATAGCACCACATGAGACCTCCTCTTCCCTGTCATGCACAGCAACAAGAACAGGGGAAGCTGTGTTTCAAAAAGAAAAGTACATTTTTGTTCTATAGCAGAAACAGAGTGGAAAGTCTTCAGGGACCTGCAGAAACTTTCAAAGTCATAGAAGTGATCCTCCAGTTTTCCAGAGGAAAAAAGGAGGAAAGCATCCATAGGGACACCACAAGCTATTTCTCAAGCCACTTAATGTAACAAGACAACAGAGAGCAACTCGTATATAGATAGCAATGAGGTAATTAAAGCTTAGTTCTTCTCAGCCTGCTCCCTATTCCACATAAAAGAAGCACACAAGTGCACAAACATCAAGATTGAAAACACAACATCATGCTCCAGTGTAAAACTCCTGTGCCTCACAGAGTACTGCTGACTTTACTATGGCCATGCTATGTACAATCAATAACAGGTACTGATAGCATTTGCCCAATACTTCAATAAGCAAAGCCAACCAATACCACTTCCTCTATTTCTGTATAGAGTAAGATATTTACAGAAACAGCCTTTTGAAATGCTCCAGTAAAATTAGCTTACTCAGACTTTGTTTTTAACTAGAACAGAGAGCACAAGGGTATTATCATCACTGGGTCTTGTTCATAAATCAGCTGTCTATTTACCACTGGTATGTTGCAATAATGAATTGCCACTATCTCTTGAGTTATTTGCGGGGTTATTAGATTACCTAAGTTCAGAGAATCAAAAAAAAAAAAAATTTCTTCATTATTTCCTGGGAAATGACCTTCAGAAGCATGTATTCCACCTCCTTTCCCAAAGCAATGCCCAAAATATTCCCGTAGGAGGTTTGTCTGTTTTATAAAAACCTCCAGTGATGATGCTTCCACAGCTTTCTCAAAGGCAAATAACTGCAGCACCAAAATACCCTTATAATTTCAAAGCCTTCTTAAATGTTTACCCAAGTCTTGCCACCTTCATATTGAGCCCATTTCTTTTAGTCCTAACCCCAAGCAGTCAGGCAACACAGTTTATTCCCCTCCTCCCCGTAGGAACCTTCAACATACTTGAACACTACTATCCTGTCTGTTGCTGGCCTTGTCCCCTGTAGACTAAACAATCCCCATTCTTTCATCTTCTTTCCCAGGTCATGTTTTCCAAATCTTTCATCATTTTTCCTGCCTTCTCCCTGGACACCATCCAGCTGGCTCTTGACTGTGCTGTGCCCCAAACTAGATATTAAGCCATTTCAAACACTGAATGGAGTGGGTGGGTTATTTTGTGCGTTTTCTTTACACACCCTAAAACAATGCTTTTTTGAGGAACATGGATGGGGAACCCTTGTTCCTTGTATGACTGTGCGACACCTACGGTCTCAGGTCTGCAATCCCTTTCCCACTCAGATACGCTGTCCTGCGCATACAGCCTGGGAGGATTTGAGCTGGGACACTTCCCTACAGGCATGGTCACCAGCTCCAGGGTCAGAACTGAAGTGGGCAGGGGATCAAAAGAAAAGCTGCCCACTGAGCAGAGCACAGGCAGCCCAGGTCCCAGGAGAGAGGAGAGAAGGACTGGTTTTCTCTGGTGCTCTGAGAACCAGCTGTGATTTTTTTACCCCTCTATTCAACCAGGCCAAACTGCAACTCCAACACAGCCCAATACCAGCTCACAGACCTTCTTCTACAGAACCATTACTGAGTCAGCCCCATTCTGTCTCATGCAACTGGATATTTCTATCTCTCTATAGCACTTCGCTGTTCGTAGCCTGGCTGCTTTTCAGGGTTTTTTCCCAAACTATTCCTCCAGTTAGCCAGGGCAGCTCAAAACTTTAATCCTGCCTTCCAAGGAGCCTGCAGCCCCCCTTCACATTTCTTATCCTATGTAAATTTAACAATTGCTATCTCTGCTCCATCAATCATTTCAATAGTGAAAATAGCAAGTATTACCAAAGCCAGGACAGACCCTGAGGAATTTCACTCCAGTCTTTAAGTTTACAGCAAACCATGAATAACTACTTTGACTAGTGCCTGGTGAAATGCTGTGCACCCACATTACAGACTAGCTAACTAGACACCCAGCCTGCCTCAGAGAAAGCTGTGTTAGAAAGCAGCCAGAGCCCCCCATCAAAGAGGGAGTAATTTCTGTCAGACAGAGGGGTCCAATTACACTGTCACAGGCACTGTTGGAAAGTCTTTGCTAAGCACTGCCATAAAAATGTAATGCATGCTGATAAGAGGAAAAGGAGGGTTGGTAACCAACCTTTAGGATGACAGGAAGAACTTCAGCAGAACTGAGAGAGCAGGAGCTTTACTTTGCTTCCAGCAGAAGAGAGACTTGGAAGAAGGAAACTGAAACACAATATAAAAATTACAGGCATTTTGTGCCTTCCATCAACTGCTGCCGACTTAGAAGATACCATCACACAGGTGTGGTTTAGTTTAGCTTTTTTAGTAAAACCAAAACATTTTCTTAGCTCTTCCAGATGTTTTTTCAAATTGCATTCTTTACTGCTCCCTAACAGCCTATTCTGCTCGGAGATCACAAACAAACCAGACAGATAGCGAAGATCATGGTTCTCAAAACCCTGATAAATGCTTTATTCAACCACTGAAAACATCCCCAGCCCCGTGCCACCACTAGGAGAAGCAAGTGGCAGTAGCTGGTGCCTGAAACAGGGAGAAAGGGCAAGTTCCATGGAAAGTGAAAGGTGAGGCAGCTTTCCAACACTGGCTCCCTCTGCTTGCCAAAATAGCAATGCCCAGCCCACGCCTCACTCCTACTTCTGTGGAAGATGCTCTTGCTTCCCAGGAGAGTTTACTCTTGCAATGCAGATGTGCTTCACTGGAGCAATCGCACTCTGTTGCGTAATGGAACACCGAATTAAACAGTGTGTGCTGTTTGGTGTGTTTTTAAAATGTACACCACAAGTTACTGTGGAGTTCAGTGATGGTGCCAAGAATGTTAACACTATGATTTTAGCAGGGAAGAATACATCATATCCTCCCTACTCCCACAGCTTACTCAAATTGTAATGTTGCAAAATCCTTTTGTACTTGTCAGTAAAATACAAAGCCCCACATCTGTGTGACTTTCGTTTTGATCTTTGGTGACTGTGGGTATCGTCACCTTGGGACCTAACACAGCTGCACCAGTGCCAGGCGCAGGGTGGCTCTGGGAAGAATCTGGCAGGTGACTGCACTGAGGTGCTCCAGCTGAACCCTTCACCCCATGTCCTACAAAAGAGGGGTTAAAAAAAAAAATAAAATAAAATCACAAGCAGAACCCACAACCAATCATTTCCAGTCCCCCCTGTGGACAGTGAGGAACAACACTGCAGATGTTGCCATACTTTGAATAAGAATATACACACATTTAGATTCTTCTCTGTTTCCAGGAGTTGCACAATGCCATTCATCTTCAGAGGAATACAGGTCTTTTCTAAAATATATTATGCATAACCTAGTTTTCCACAGCAGAAGACTCACCAAGGGAATACTGTTTGCTCATACCAGAAATGTATCCCAAAATTACAGTAATTTATAGCCTCATTATCACTGACAAAAGAAATAATACCATTCTCTTCTGACAAATATCAGTACACTGAAAAAGTAATGAATAAACGTCTATAAACAGGTATCAAATAAAGCAACTGTCAATCACTGCAACAAAACTTTAATTAAATCATATGTTAAGCAAAAAAAAGTAAAAACAAGCCATATAATCTGAAATCAAAATAAAAATCTGTCTATCGTGTCAAAGCACAATTCAGAGCACTAAAATACCATACCGTGTTAAGTGATAGGTCGTCTAATTGTTAATTGTAAAATTCCAAGTTTACAAAACAAAGACAAACATACCGATCCAGCAAAGTACTTTGCCATGTGCCAAAGTATATCTGTATTTTAGAAACATATTTTATGTGACTGAGTTTAAAACTCTGGAACTGTTCAGGTACACCTCAACCAGGATTTTTTTTTTAAGAGACAGAAAGTGATCTGCACTGTTCACATTTTAGTATTACAAATCAAATCAGCATTCAGCCTAAGCTGAATATATATTTCTGGAGACACATCAGAAAGAACCCTGAGGATTAGTCCTAACACAAAAGGATGAGGGAGTTGCTTGCTGTCATCCTGCCAATTTTCCAGAACAGAAGAGTTAGCAAATGAGGCATAAAAGGATGTGAGCAAAGAAACTCATACCTGCAAAAAATGCAGAAATATCAGGTGTGCAAGAAAATGATAGTAAGTAGTATCAGGCCAAATCACAAGAACTGCTGACCAGCTGAAAGTCCTTCTGGCCTCAGCTGGAAATACTTAGCACCCTTAAGGCTAGTTAAATTTATAAGCCATCCTAAACTGATGCTACAAATTAAATTTGAATATTCAACTTTTTACAGCTCTGACCTTCTATTGGAATCAACGTAAGGCAGCAGCACTAACTGAACCTCTACTTACATTAAAGAAAATCTTCCTAAGTGCCTCTACATCTGTTATTGTAAAGAAATTGATGCAGTCCTCTGTCTTTTATTCCTTATAGTGATAGTGATAGCAATATCAAATATACCTATCCTACTGTTGTAGGGGAAAACCCAAAAAGTTCCCTTCTTGGTCTCTGAAAAACCTCTCATTAATGCAGCTGGTGGCTTTCTGAGTGCAAAGACAACGGGGGGGCATTGTTGAAGTGTGTGGGTGCACACACACACACACGTGCAGGGCAAGCGCCAAAGAAAGAGGCGCACACCCCACAGTGCAGATCTCTGAACATGAGAGCAGCAGCCAGCCCCAGTGGGGGCAGAGGGACAGCCATGTTATGGTAGTGTTTGAGTCAGCTGCATACTTCCATATCTGCCAAAGCGGGCTGACAGGTTTCATGTGGCAAAGACTACTTCTGGGAGAGGGGGAAAGCCAAGGTGGGGATGAGGAGCTTCACACCTGCCTGGGAATACCTTTTAAGTCACTATAATTGTTCTGATACATAAGATTTAAAAAAAAAGAGACTAAATTAATTAACTGAAGAAAAAAAGCTTAACTTACTGAATAAGACACCACTTTAAGAGGTTTCCCCACTTTCCCTGCTGTAAAGCACTTCAGAAAAATTCAGCCACTGAGCTACTGCTTTTCTTGACCTTTTCACTGAAAGAGAGCAGAGTAAAAACAGGAAAGAGCTCAAATGATATGCGTTAAAGATGCTTCATGTTAGGAAAGTCTTTTGAGTCAACGTTGCAAATTCACTCTGTGTCAGATTTGCCTATATACTGCTTGCTAAAGACTATCTATTAAGAGCAGCAGCAGTCGAAGCAGGTGTGTTGCCTCTCAGCTGTTGCAGCAACGCCGTACACACCATATGATGCAGCTATGTAGCATTTGCATCTGGTTCTGGTTTTCCACACCCAAAAGCTCACTTCATGTCTTTTGATTAATTTGTAATGTCCTGAGCCCCAGGCAGATTTGCTCTGCTGATTTCCCTTTTCTTAACAATAACACAAATAAACATGGAAATAAATCTACTGTCTGAGGAACCCTTCCACTAATTCTGTTCTTTGATTGTTTGGTTGATTTACTATGGCGAGGAATCAAGAGTGAAGTGGATCGTAGCTTAATATTGAGTGTGGTTAATCTTCCCTTTGCATAATGCTGGTACACTATGGCCCAAATACCAGAGATTTATTTGATGTGTACATGCTTTCAAGCATTAGTAAACAAGTTGCAGCCCATTAGGAAAGAAGAGCAGATCCAAACAGTTGTGAAGCTCTTTATGTACTAGATTGGCACTGGCAGTGCAATATACTTACATCCGCATGTGCACAAGCTTTAAAATTTTGGACATTATTTCATCACGAAATATCATTTTTAAACTGTAACTAAAAATATGGCTGAGATCACTTCCCATGTCCTGATGAACTGTTGCCTGAATCACAACAAAACTGAGCAAGAGAGGCACCGTTTTCTTTTTCTCTTTTTCATCTTTTAATTGATTTTATTCCTCGTAACATAAACAAAATGAGGAAGAGCATATACTAGAGCCTCAAAAATGTACAGACACAATAATTCCCAGGAAAAAACAAAAAGCTTCTCTCACTTCTCATTTCTTATTCTTCCTTTACTTTGAAGAACATGTTATAGAACACACAGAAGTACTCTATGAAACATTACTAAATTTCTTACTTTACTAGACCTATCAAATAAATTACAATTCAACATTCTATAACTGAAACATTTTTCTTGTTGTTCATGTACAAATTAAATTTGTTTCCTTAGAAGCTGGTCTTAAGAGCAAAATATTAACTTGAAAATTAATTTTAATAATGAAGTTTCAAGCAATAGTACAGTGGAAGCACTTGAAGTGCACAAAAGTTACTTGCAATGAGGCAATGCTTCCCAGATAAAAGACCCAGTGTGAGTCTACATTATTTTAACACACACAGGCAAAACCCACCCAAGCTGTAATGTTAGGTATCAACAAGTCATTCTCGCAATATGGTGCATTTTTCCTACCTAGGAGAAGAATCAAAATCCCGTACTCAGGCACTAGCTTTACAGTATGGTACCTAACTCCTTGCACTCTCACATACATATGTGATTTTCAGCAAATCTCCCAGTGTTTATACTACATTCACTGACCCCCCACGTAGGCTACAACTGTACACCAGCCGTCACTGGCCTAGATTTTATCCTGTTCTGGGCTGAACACTGACTTGGGATGACTCAGAAACAGTTGCCTCTGTTTTTTCCCCACTTAATAAGTAAAGAAGCCTCAGCAGAGACAGAGAGAAATTCAGAGCTGGAGAAAGGAAGGACTTTTCAGACAGCAATTCCAAAATCTTATCTGTAGAGGTGTAGAAAAGACACATTCCAGGAGCAAGCTCCTCAGATAAAGCCTCAAATCTTGGTGGCAGCTATCAAATGGACACAAAAGCATGTGCCTACAAAGGAGGTGCTGTGAGAACAAACACATCAGTGGCTGAAAGACGCCAGGATACCACAAAAAAGTAACACAGTAAGAAGAGAGGATGCTAGTGTCTCAGATAAGCAGTTATGGCCATGTTTACTTAGACTGTTCTGCTGAGCTGTTCCCGTTTCAGGCAGAAAACTTTGATTTAAGGAAGAGACTTGCAGTTCTGTCTTCGTATTTTTTTCCCTTCAAAGCATGAAAGAACTTCCTTTTTCAAAACCAATTTAACAAAGTTTACATCCAAACCCTCTCAGTCCCAAAAATGTCAGATCTGAACTCTATTAAAAGCAGCAGTTAGTGCAGCCAAACGTTCCACAGTATATTTAATAGACTATAATATTTCTAATGCCTTACTGCCTGAAGTCTATGATCTGGAAAACCAGCCAAGCACACCTACCCAAGAGCAATGACTGCTACAGGGAAAACTCTTATCTCCCTGTGGTCCTCTATCACCACTGGCATGAGCAGACCAGGGACTCTCCAGCTGCAGACAGTGAGCATACAGACCACCTCTCTGGCAAGAGGAAGCCTGAAGGAAGCAGACAAATTAGAAATGAAAGTTGTGCCAAGCATGTAAGCATAGAGCTACTGTTTCAAACTTCAGGTCCTGCAGTTTAATGGATGTGTTTTATTACTTGATTTTATTGGACCCTTCTTCTCCTAGCCTACTGCTTCCCTCATATCACTTACAGTTCCTCCCATCCGTTTCTGCCTCACATCCTTCAGGCTGGAAGATTGCCCAGATCAGCTTCCCTAGTTCAACCACTAACTCCCTTGACGCCAGTGAGGACCAGAATAGACATCTGCCCTGAGCTCAGGTATGAGCACCCTGCACACCCAGCAGTATTTTTCCCTGTCCTAAAGGATGCTTTGGAAAAGCATTTCGATGCAGATTTCACAGTTGCCAGTTGTGACACCGGAAAATACAGTTCATGCAGTCTCGTGACACAATGCCACATCGCCTGTTCTTCCATATAAGGCATAGGTGTAGGAAAGCAAAATATCTTTTCTAATAAGTTATGCAAAGAGAAACAGCTTCCTGGTACCTATTACAGCTGACTGGGAGCTAAAATGATACTAATTATACTGTTCAGTTGAACTCCAGCAAGGTTCCGTGAGTCCTAGCATAAAGAGCTCTGCCTGAGCAAACCCCCTGTCAGGCCCCTCCCTGCAACCGCATGTGGGCAAGGCCCATGCCAGTGACACCCAGCCTGGCATGGCCTGCTGCACCTCCTCTGTCACCCTGCATCACAGCACCAATAGCACAGGACAGAAGCTAGGCTGTCCCCATCCAAGCAAGAATTTACTCCCAAATCAGGTTTCCTAAGCATCAAACCTGCTGCTGAAGAGCATTTTCCACTCTCTTGCCAGCCTGACTGCTCAAGATGAAGCAAAGGTATGGATGACTCTGCATCTCATTCCATGTTATCACACCAGTGGGCTGATGTGGATTCGCAATGAAGCAAGAGAGGCAGCACACTCAGATATGAACCAGGCTGAACTTGCAGGAATGGTTTCTCCTGTTTCAGGGCCATCTGCTAGGGGTGCAGTGGAATTTTTAAAGAGCAGTCAGAAATAGTTCTAGAAAAGGAGGAAAAAAAGGATTATTTGCCTATACCTAAATAATTAAATTAGGCATTTTTCACTTCCATGCTTCAGTATCTCAAAAATAGGAAGGGGAGTGTTATCATTTACTACAAGGTATGAGAAATGAATGGATTACGACAAATATCAATAGTAACACTTTATTCCCTTTAATAACAGAAACAAACAGAAAACATTTTACTCCAAAGGATGAGTTTTCCAGACAGATTTCAAGTTCTCTGAAAGCAGCCATAACTATAACACTGCTTGCAGAATGTTTGGTAACTTAATCAAAGATGCTCTGTTAAACATTAATTTTAATATAGATTCACTTAGCTATCCTACTGTGTTTTCAAAATCAGCTCATTTAACTAATTAGATCAGTAAAGAATTTTGGATATCAACAACTGCACATATAGTCAAAGAGAAAGACAGAGGTGCTAAATGACTCAAAAGGGGCAGGGGAAAAACAGGGAAAATGACATAAAAATGAAAAAGTATAATTAATATTCTAAAAAAACAACTGGCATACCAAAAAGATAACTTTGACGATATCTCTTCACCTGCAGAAAGGCCAAGCAAGCTTTCAATCTTTTTCCACTTGCAAGGCCCTTAAGGTTTTTCTGATAAAAGTGAAGCCCACCATAGAACAACTGCGCCAGCTGACAGCCAGCTTTGCTTTCCTGAGTCCCTGCTCTTCAGAGGCAGGCTCCAAGCCAACAGGCTCACAGACCACAGTCCCTGGTCACTACTGCCATCACAGAGCACAAACTAAAAACCACCAGTACACTGCAAACCAACACTCTGCTGCTCACAACCTCTAGCGAGGGCTGTAACAGCCTGAAGTAACATTCCTGCCTTTATGTACACAGGGTGCTCTTGTATCCAGTTATCCCTAAGGGGCAACATTCCAAAAGGACAGAAAAATTTAGGTAATAGACATTATGCAACATTTGAATTGTATTTAAAAAACTCCAGGCTCAGCAATTAATTACCTTATTTTCCCGGTCTCCTGAAACTGTGCAGAAGGTGAGCAGGCTCACAGGCAGTCCCCACATCCCTCATTCCTCTTTCAGCCCCACACTCCAGCTGCACCACTGGCATGGAGCACCCACAAGTATATGCTCTCAGGATAAACCTGACCCTGCAGCAGCACAGAGCAGCAGAAAAAAACCCATGAGGAGCAGCTGCTGCAGGGGCAGACAGGAAAAATTAAAATCTGGTCACTTGCACCCAGGCAGTTCCCATCTCTGAACAGCACACAGGCCCTAGCTTTCCCAATTTGAGGTGAAAGAGCCCCAGCACTCACATAATCCACCCCCAGAGTCTCCAAGATGTCCCCCCAGGAAAGACATCTTCCTACTCCCAAGGGTTTGCATGTAACTATACAGCTCTGACCAGTGGCATGAGCAATTTATCTCTCCTTAGCCAAGTGAAATTATCTCCGGACTGAACTGCATGAGGCTCTCTGGTCCTGCCCACGTCTCTTCCTAGCTGTTCTTCAATTTTTCCAAAAGGCAGGGAAATGAACTGTACTCAAGGAGGCACAGCATTCAGGTAACGGGCTTTGGTACTTCACACGTATTAATCAACAGGACAGCAAGAATGGTAAAAAAAGATTCTGGGTCACAGTCCTGATTACAAGATTTTAAAATCACTAGCTATGAAATTCATGCTTCAAATGGCTAAAGATACATCTTTGAAAGCATAGATTTAATAATTATTTAGAAGAGGAAGGTTGTGGACAGTCACACCTCAGGGTATTTCCAGAAATGATAAGTATTTTAAAATGCAAATTCACAAATTCTGCAGCGTACTGAATTTGAGTATCTACTGAACATCCTGGCCATATACCATATTGCTAGCAAATATCACAGTGTAAAATGTTTTTTTTAAGGCTACCTATCTCCCCAGTTACAAATTAAAATGTAGTTTAAACAATAATACAAAAAGCATGTCATATATGGCATGCTTTGGAGCAGTGACCATATGCTCTGTCAATAATCTATGGATTAATAGGGCCCTGATGCACAATAACATGTTGGCCACTCACAGCTCCATGGAAGATTATTCCATTCACCAAGACAATTAGCTGACATTTAGGCTTCTGTCACAATTTTTCCAGTCTCATTTATAAGTTGATCAGCTCAAACATACTACTGTTGGGGTTTAGGGGTTTTTTATTGTTCTTAATTCTTTAAAGGTATGATCCTAACTTCATTAATTTGCACTAACATTAAGGAAGCAGGTTCAGGCACTAATTCAGAAGATAAACATTATCTTAATAATTTATTTCTATGTTCCTTTGAGCAGCTATACTATAATTCTTTTTTTTAATTAATTTAATCTATTATTCTACCACTGACAGTAGAAGTAGCCAATATTCTGGGAAACAATTGAAGAAAGAGGAAATACAGGGTGTAGAAAAAAAGTAATTTGTTTCAGTATGATTGCTCCCATTTTGGTCTGTGTTTCTGGGCAGTTCAAAATCAAGACACTTTTCTAAATTTTGGCACGGGGAGCAGCCAGTAAAATAGATCTATATAATCATCTGCAGCAGCAACCCATCTTGTAATAGGCCAAAGTCTCACAAGTATTTTGTTTTCTTGGCTTTTATTTAGAACAGAGATCTGAATAGTCAGGTGAACAGCTGGCCACAGAATAAAATATCATTTACTAGTTCTAGCCTAACCTGAAGTGTAGGAGGTTCACCTTCCACCCTGTAGCTCTAGAGGCTCCCATACAACCACCAGCATTTCTGCCTGGGCAAAATGACTTCAAAATAAGAACACACTGGAATGCTTCCAAGACAACATTTTCCATTCCCTCTGTACATGCTGTGAATCACCTTACAAACAGCACAGCCCTGGAGAGTAAGATCTCCAATGCATTACTATCTTAGCCTAGGTCTCCTTCGTGAAAATGAGATTGTGCCTAGCAAATTTAACAACCCTCTGGGGCAGGCTAAAATGCCATTGGCATCACCGAAGGGTCAGGAGTCTGCCTGGTTTGTAGATGGCAGCAGGGGATTTGCATTTCTTAATAGAAGTGCTGTTGTTCCACCCTTTTTACAGGAATGCCAATGACTGCCAGAGATCTGTGATTCCCCAACATCCCCCTGCAAAAGGTACCTCAGAGAGGTTGTTCCTGTGTAGGTTACCCCCACTGAGGTACAAAGGCTTTGCCGTCATTCCAGCAACCTGCCCAACATTTCCTCCTGCCTACAGTGGCAACACACAGCCAAAAGGAGTTGCTAACACTGGGCAAAGCACAGTGGTGCCACTCTGGCATAAATATGTTGCAGCACCTACAACTACAAGTATATAAATATTTCAGAAGGTAAAGTGCACTTTGGTTTTGGTTGGTTGGTTTTTAAATATATACCTGTCTTTTTAATTTGTCTGGTAAGCAGTTTGTGCAGAAAGAAGCACTATACAGTGCAAAAGTATGCTAAAATTCCATTTGCATTCTAAAGATAAAAATTTCCATTAATCACATCTGAAAATAAGAGAGTCTGAAAGCACAAGATATATTTTTGAATGGAAAAAGCGGTCACAGCTACTAAAACACTTTCAGAAAGAAGGCTGACAAACTTTTTCTTCCTGTCCCAAAAAATAAAACTCAAAAAAATAAAACTTAGCTATATGCAAACCAACTAGTTTGCCTATAGCTAAACAGCTAAAAATCAAACTGGTGCCACCTATACTACCAATACAAAGCCAAAAATGTACTCTACATACTCCACTGACAAGGAATTTTGGAGAGTACCTATCAGTACTACCACCAGCTAAGTGACTTACCAAATCATCTACATAACAACTGCCAAAAGCCACTAAGAGATTTATCAACAGTGGGGCACATCCACACCAGCACTGCGCTGGAGAGAGAGACAGAACAGAAACATTCCTGTTCCTTCAGTGGGCTTGGCTTGGGCTGGCCTCTTCTGCTTGCAAAGTATCACCAGCTTTTCACCAGGCTACATCTTTATTTTGTATCCTCTTTGAGGGATGTTTGTTACACTGCGAACAGAAAGAGGACACAGTCCTTGGGCCCCATCATGTAGGTAGGCTGAAACTTATGTTCACTTGTATGGGAAGGGCTGTATTCTCCTGGTCTCACCACACATAACTACAAAAATCGAGCAAGCCATAACAAATTCATAGCAAGGAATTGTGCATATGCTCATGTGCACACAGATGTGGGAGAGCAAGCTTGCCTGTTAAAAAAAAGGGACTGCCAGAACTGCTTTATGTTTAGAAAAGACAGGTCTCTCTTCAATAAAGTAATCCGTCAGCAAATCTCAGCTTTACAGAGGATAATTTACAATGCATCTCAAGCAAGTTTGAGACTGGCCACTAAAGATTATACATGTCCATGTGTCTTTTCTTGAGCCCACACCCACTCACCTATTTGTACAAGTGAATCCAAAACACTTAGCTGCCCTGTGCTCTTACCCTCTTTTGAAACAGTCTTCATCAAACTGCAAGTGGGGGAGGAACGGGAAAGACAGAAATGGCAAAGACATCTCTTTGCTTGCAACTTTACCTGCAGATATATTACCAAAACAGGACAGAAAATGTCCAGTAAGGTAATTTTGCCACAGTTTTCACAAGGCCTTTTTTTCAAGGTGTATGAAGGGCTTTATAACTTTTCTGTCTTTATCTGATCAAAATGCTATCCTTCCTCCTGCAGCCCTGGCATTCTTTGTGGTGAACTGTTTCAGTATCAATATTAATATTCAAATGTCAAGTTTGTGACACTACCATTTCCTGTACCATTTAAAGCATTCAGAACAATTATTATCTATGAAATATGAAACAGTACATTTTTGCTACCTGCTTACAATTTCAGCAGCCCTATCTGGGACAGAATAGCACTTACATTAGTCACATGGCATTTTACATAGAAATGTATCGTTCAGCTTTTCTAGCAGTACTTCTGCATTTCCTCAAGTTGTCTTTTGTTGTTTCTAGCAAAGCGACACATTTATTCTTTTTCTCGGCTATAACTGAGCCCTGAATATCAAGCAAATTTATAACATTTAGTATTTCAGACTTTCATTCCACATATATTCCCTGATAGTGACTTTTACATATAGGGAACCCTTGAGCTTTTTGGGGTTTTGGGGGTTGGCAGGGAAGGGGGGGGGGGCTAATACTTATAGAATAGTAAATCTGTCTTTCATCACTTCTACTGCCCTTAAAAATTTTTTTTGCCTTTTTTTTCCCCCCATGTTTCAATACTTAGTTGAATCCCTTGCTTCTGTAATCACCTAGACTGCGGTCACACATCTTTGGCTATAAGGGTATTTTTATTGTAACATGTAGGTGTCTTTAAAGGCAACCTATTTTAGAGCTGCACAGCTGAGGATGCACTGAACTGTCACTGCTTTCTACTAAGTTGCCAGAGTTCTGGAGAAACTTTCATATAATAGCATCAACTTAAAATAATGAATGCATAATAATCCACATGCAGAAAGGTGCATGTTAATTAGATACATTTTTCTCCTTGTCAAAGAACAGCTTCATGAGGAAAGCATAAAAACCACATTGAGTCTTCCATTAACAGGGAACACTTTAGGCTATAGATCAAAGTGAAATACCTCAAATAGTTTAAGGAAAGCTTTATTTTCAGTGTACAGATCGATGATGCCATAAAGTACTTTAGTACCACTGCACAGGTCAGTTATTTCCTCCATTCTCTCCTCCGAAAGTGGAAGGTGACTACAGAACATGCGTGCTTCTTTCAGTCTTAATTCACTCCAAATTTGAGCCAAAGGGGTCTGATCTTAACACTCCAAAAGTCAACAGGAGGAATGCCAGTGGGAACGGGGCCTGAAACAACATTTCTACAGTAGTCAACAACTGAGTTATGTAAATACTTCATAATATATCAATACTGACTGATCATCAACATGTCCATTATAATCTTTGTACTTGGGGATGTCTGTATGTTGGATGCTATCCATACTTCTCTCCAGCCAGCTGAAAGGAATTGTTTTTGAGTGATACAAGGCCCTCCTTCTCCTCCAGAGACCTGCAGACAACTAACAGAACCATCATTTTTCCCCACAAATCAAGAGGATCCTAGCATCTTAGGCTGAATTCCAGTTTACCTCCTTTGATACAATGTACTTTTGCAGGGCTATAAAAGGAAGCTTTGGTTTTGCTTCAGGAAATCAAGGGCTACCAGATTTTTCACGTAGTATGCCACCACGTCAAATAATCAGGGCTAGAAATGCAACAATCAGTTTTGAACAACAGCTTCTGAATACTGTGCCCTGCAATTCTTCCTCACTTTGTTTACAGTGCATTGAGAATTATAAATTTAGTAATAACCAGCAAAATCTAGTCTACCAAAATAAGCAGCCTGTCACTAATGCTTTTGAAAAAATACCAGGGGTAATACTAGCATCACAAGCAGTGTTCTTCCCACTCTTATCAAAAAAACCAGCCTCAGCATTATTATAAAACTTATTATTTTAAAGTGCTTGAAGCACCTTGAGCATGACAGAAGACACAGACAAACAAATTCTGCTGGACAATATGAAATTTGTACTGATGTTAATTAATTCACATTCACAACATAAGCTGAAGCTGTTCCAAAAAAGCATTATGGTGTATTTTGAGAACAAATACTAGGAGCAAAACACAAAACTTGGCTTAGTTTAACCAACCTACCAACATAACTTCATGAATCTTTCTAAAATGAACTCTCCTTCCTGCTCCTGGAATGATGCTAATATTAGGCCTACCAAACTGCACTGATCAAGAATCAGCTCTAGAAGTAATTCTTACTTCTGCAGAAATCAATTATTAAGGGAACTGCTTTTTAAGAGCCATGTGGGTAAAATGCAAGTGCAACTGCTTCATGCATTAGTTGAGTGATTTAGCTGAAGGAATAGGCACGTTACCCTCAGTTTTTACAGTGAAACATGTTTGTTCCTTCTCTTGCCCTTCCTTCTGTACCTACTCATTCATCTTCAAGCCTTCCCTGGACCAGAAGCCCAATGATGCGATGGACAGGTATTTGCACAGTGGTCCTATCACTGCCTCCCTGAATTTCAACAACTTCAGCATGTAATATATAAACCTGCTGAGAAGAACTTGCTCTGCAACTGCAGAGCACTCTGGTCTGTAAGATCTGGGCCAGAAACAGCTTGATGGACACCAGTATCACAGCACTAACCAGGTGAGGTGAGGTGAACGTTGTGTGGAGGCTTACAGCACGCTCTTTCTTTCAGCCGAGGTGTTTCAGTGGTTTTTTCTAAGGTGCAAACACGCAGAGTTTATACATCTGTGTTGCCAGGTTAGCAGCTTTGCTCTCATAGTAACCACAATTTCTTTTGAAGATTTTAGCTGAAGTTAAGAGATGACCCAGGTCAGTATTCACACATCACACACCACAGCTTTTCTCAAACACAAGAAGAAAAACCCAGCAACAAAAAGCCCAGCTACAGAGTAAACATCACTTACACACACCACAAAAGCTCTTATTTTCCGTGCCCATCCAAGACCACAGATTGTCCTAAGACTGAATACTGACTCTCCACAAAGGACCTCTGAGCCCATCTGAGTGTCTCAGCTCCCTGCCAACCTGCCAGCTCCCAACAACAGGGCACTTGCACATAACAGAACTGCCCTCAGCCAGCTACAGCAATGCACTTAGCATCCAGACAGTGGCTTCTTTTCATTCCATACCTTCTTGTACAGGCCTTTGTAAAACACACACACAAAAACTTTACTAGTATGGAGGGAAATCAGTGGCTACAATTGCAAAGCACCGTGTTGCTAGCCAGAGACGAAGAGCACACAATCGGATGCTGAATGACTGCCAGCAAGGAGGAGTCCCAGCTTAAGGCCTCAAAAGCGCTTGGAAAGCTGTTGCCTGGCTGATTACATCCCCATGAAAGGGTAAGGCTCCAGAGCAGTGTGCACAGCAGATTAGAGTAGGGCTCCCAGCAGCGCCGGCAGGAGCTGCAGAGCTGAGCCGATACACGTACTCTGCAAGTGCACCCTGGTGCGTACTCACACGGCAACGCGTCTCCGAGGGCGGCTGCCCTGAAAATAATAGCCGTGAGCAGTGAGACTGCAGTCCCCGGGCAGCCACCATGAATACATGCTCAACTCCCTCTGAAATGAACTGGTCCTTAAGAAAATTTAAACACCAAGTGAGGGATGTGGTAAAACTCGGAGAAAACAAAAAAAATAGTAAGGGCAGCATCTCTGAAAAAAGGGACAATTTGGCATTTGCAGTGTGTACAAGATGTCTTCATACACTTTCCTGATTCCTTGCCAGTAAGTATTCAAAAAAGACCACTTAACAAGCAAACAGGTCTTCAGCACAACAAATAATAAAAAAGAGAGCAAAGCTTGTGCTATTTAAATATCATGAAACATTCTGCTAATCATGCACAGATGGAAGTACAGACGCTTCTGCCAGACGCCTTGTTCAGAAACTTTGCTCTATTTTTAATTATTTGATGCACAGAGGACCTGTTTGCTGATTAAAAGGGCACTGCCTTTAAAAGCACTCCATCAATATGGAGTCTAGCCTTGTTTATAAAAGAGGACTTTAAAAGTAGTAACTCACACCTCCAAGCTCCCCGCACCAGTTTTTATAATCTTCTAACCATGTGGTTGGGGGTTTTTTTCAGATGTTTCTCTCACCTCGAGAAACTGCCTACATATAGGAAAAGTGAAACTAACTACACTCAAGCTATTGTTAAATTCACTGAGTAAATCAATTTGGAAAATGATATCTCTAATATCCCTTAGTCTGTATCTTTTTGTTGTTACTTATAACAAGAAAGGTTATCAATTTCCAGACAGAAATTATTTTTGATGGCTTTCTGTTTAGTCAAAAGCTTCCTTTTTGAGAAAACATACCAGCTCCAGAATTATCAACCAAAATACTTATTAAATTGTTTGGGGTTTTTTAAATCTACTATAACCACAATATTTTTCCAATAGTCAGTTCTTGGCAAAAGCATGCTGATATACAAAAAAAACCCCCCAAAAAAAAAAAAAACCCAAAAAAAAAAAAAAAAAAAAAAAAAAAAAAAAAAAAAAAAAAAAAAAAAAAAAAAAAAACAAAAAAAAAAAAAAAAAAAAAAAAAAAAAAAAAAAAAAAAAAAAAAAAAAAAAAAAAAAAAAACACCCAAGTTAAACCCTCTTACATATTTCCACTTCACACCTTAAGTGAACTTCACTCAATTTGGTGGGTACTTCGTTCCTGTACTTCTTCATAGCAGTCCAGGAATTTTTCCCTCTCTGAAGAACCTTACTCAAAATGCATACTATGTCAAATTTATTTCCTTTTTCTGAACGAAGTGCTTTTCAAAAATTCTTTTTCGATTTAACTTACATTTTGCAACCTATTACTATAGAACTTTATCACTGGAGCAGAGTAACAGTATGAGAAGAAGTGAAGATAAAGAAGCCCAAAGAAAAGTGCCCAAGCTGCTACTTTTGTCCCATCAGTATAACATGTAAAAATGGTACCATATTTTTTTTCATTTACATTAACAATTTGAATTATTGCTATTAATACAGTAAAATAATCCTTTGATTAGAAGATCACATGATATGATAATAAAGTAATAGTGACTCTATTATTTTATGAGCAAATGACCCAAAGAGTGTGGCTCCTGGCTCATGCTCAGGTACAGAGAAAATAACTGAATGAGTTTTGGTTTTGTGGTTTTTCATTGGTTTTGTTTTATTTTTTTAATGCCAGCATGTAACATTTTACAGTCAAATACATGCTACTGATTTGTTAGAGATCAGCTGACAAGCCTAAAAAGCAAGATGTCTGCTGAAGAGACACTGCAGCTGGAAGCCAAGGAAGACTGGCAGGGGCACACAGGACTGAAAATCTAGTGTTCAGTCAGGGAAACAGAAACCTACAGAGAAGCTTCAGAGACGAAATAATGGTCTTCTCCCATAAAGAGAAGCAGAAAGTTGCATGGAGTGAAAGGCTTGTCCAGGCAGATCATTGGGGATGCAAAGCTCAGAATCCAGCTATGACTAACTAGGAAGGAAGAGAAGTAGATGAAACAACATTCAAGTTTGCATTTCTGCAGAAAACTCCTGAGGTATTGAAACACTCTAAGCAGAAATGCATTTGAGACACATAGAAACACACACACAACTCAAACAAAAGAAAGGATCTACACAAAATCTAAGTATTGTGCAGGTAACAAACCCAGTGAGGGATCTCTGTACAAGTAGGTCAGATATGCAGCAGCAAGAACTGCTGAGCACAGGAGAATCTTGGTAGAGAAGGCAGCGAGGAGAAAAACTAACTGGCCAGCAACAAGAGAAAGAAGTATGGAAATGGTTGAAACAGGACAGAAGGATAAAAAGGCAAAACACTGCTTGGGCTACGTAAGGAAAGATTAGTCTTACTAACACGTCCACCTGAAGCACGGGAAGGAAAGAAGACTGATGACATTTGACTGAGGAACAACTTTCACTCCCACTCGAAGGAAAAGCCAAGTGACTGCTCTACTCCCACCAAACAAATAGTGTCTGATCAGAAGTGCTGACCTGTCTGGGACAGCTCTGAGCCCAGAGGGCCCCAACACATCCCAAAGGCCCCAGACTCTATCACGCCACATCTACACCCACGTGGTTCCATTGAAACCACCCAAGTAAGTAACAGAGGTGGGAACCTGACCCCTTATTTCACCACAGCCTTTGGCTGAGCACCCTGGTGCGATGTGCAACACTCACACTTCATGTTAAAGAAGAAGAGCAGCATAAAACCACTGGTTGCTGCAGCCTAGGTTGTACAGCACTACTGGTTTCACAAAGACACTCTGGCTGAGCTGTATAAACAGCACCAAACACTGCAGCCAGCCAGCTGACAGCTCAGATGAACGCGCTTCATAGCAGAGCTGCACACATAGCAGAAGTGTGTCTTAGTTTGCATTTCTCCCATTCCATACAGCCAACATGACATTCACCAAGTTTGACTCCTTAGGTAACGGGGTGTACTCGATTGCTGATGTTTAATGTATTTCAGATGCTTACCTTCTACCCACCTCAATTTTCCTTAGGGCTCTTTCTCACTGTACACTAACAGATAACAACATCTGGATAGTAGCCTCATGTAACAAATGTCATGCTTTCATTCAGGAATTACTTTAATATGCTCAGTCACTACACACCATATTCCCTCTGAATCTGCTGCTGAGGTGCAATCAAAATAAACCAGAGGTGACAAATGGCAGGATGCACCTGTGCTGGTTTGTGTCACTCACACCTGAAGACCATGCACCAAGAATGAGTTATTCTGTCATCTTGTACAAACATGGAACAAAATGCAGACTTCTACTCCTTCAGTCCTTCCAGTATTGCAGTATCACATCTGTTTTATGACACTCTCTAATGCATTTGTGAGCTATCCAAACACACACAGTACAATTTTAAACTATAGATTATTGGTCTGTAAGCTCCACCATCATCCTCTTTCCCTGTAAAATAGGACACAGATGTGTTACACATACTGACAATGGCACTTACCTCCCCCCAGTTTAATTAATCAACTGCCAAGTCCACAAAGCAAATCACAGGTGATTTCCAAGACTGTCATTAACAACAAAAATACCAGGCCAGATCACAGCAGAGATCCAAGAAAGCTTAGCAAGAGTGGCAAGAAGGAAACACGAAACTCAACCCTGATTCAAAGAGAAGGCAGACAAGTCCTAAGCAGAGAGGCGCAGCAGCTTCTCAGTTCTGTAAACAAGGAGATGCAAACAAAAATCGTTTGACCAGACCAACCAGGTCATCCTTTGCTAGTCCATCAGCAAGTGTTACTCACAGAAGAGTGATGCTAACAGGGTAGCTAGTGGGAAAAAGGCAAAGAGAATCCAGAGGAAAGAAGCACAGTATCTAGGATGTATCAGTCTCTCATTGGTAATAAAGTAGAGGGAAGGTACCATTTCATTTGGGTTCCAGAGAGAGAACAGCAACGGTGAACAGAGAAACCTCCACCGTATGTTACTTGGTTGGGTTTTCTTTTTTTTCAACCAGAGTCCAAATCTTAATATATTAGCATGTAATTAAAATCTTGTGTTAACTGAAGATCATGTTCACAATATTCGTATGTTGATGTTTTACTTGCATAATTATTGATAGAAATAATACTGGCGTGTATTGGTGTATCTGGGGCCAAACAGTTTCAAGTTCAATCTTAGACACCTCTGAAGCAGGCAGATGAAGATCTGCCTAAATCAACATCTAATAACTCTTTGGCTGCCTCTGGAAAATAAATATGATACCATGGCTCAGGATGTATGTCCCTCCACAACAGCTGTAATGGTTTGTAGAAGGATTAGTCAAGAGACAAGTCCTATCAGTGTACGCAAACCTTTCATACCACAGGTGGGGCATCCTAAGAAAGTCGTATTTCTTTTCTGATTCTTACAGAGGATTCCTATTTTCAGCAATGCCTATATAGCAATACCTGAGACACCTTGAGTCATTAAAAAAATTAAATAGGATGAAAAATAGGTTTTAAATAATTGAAAAATGATTCAATGGCCTTCTGTGAGGTTTTGACTCCTCGTGTAATGTTATTTAAAATGCCTATTCACTGCATTTTATAAAATCCCAAATTGTATTTGTTTTTTCTTCTTTAATATTTGCCTCTAAAACATTACATATTCTTTTTAAAAAATCCAAAAAGCAAAATGGGAATTATTTTTGTGTTAAAATTTTTTAAAATAATCTCCCAAGCCACTTTCTATCAGTCTGTATATTTGCTGTAATTGTGTTCATATTTGAATTCTGTACTTCAAGCCACCTTTGAACAACTTGATTAATATTCCTTTCTAAAGACTTTATAGCTGGTGTACTTCAAGAACACAATTAATGTGGATTAATCTGTTCTGAATTATATGTTTCATAAAATTACTGTTCCTCTGATTAATTTTACAAAAACACATGTAACTTATGTACAAATGAGTTTTACTCATTGATAAAACAATCCTGTAACACAGCTTCCAGTACTGGGCAAAAGATAACATTGTGAATATCTAATAAATCAGCAAGTTTGATGATGCAATGTCATGTGAGTTAATACACAAAATACTGTACTTTTTATTCCAGTAAAGAAAAATATAGCCCAATTCTCAGCTTATAGCACTGGTAGAGCTACAATGCAAATCTTCAGGTATCAGTAGAATAATGCCACCATCTAGTCAAAGCGACTGTAAATGATCCACAAACCTTTCTCTACTGAATCCAGTAAAAAAATTTTATTCAAATTCTATAGCATGGTTGAATTTCATAGACACTTGGACTGAACAGGACCCATCTGACTCCTGATCCACAAGAGACTCACTTTGACCTTACCATGACTGCCACGAGCAGGCTGATGTCATTTCACCCCATAAATCCCCTCTCCTGGTGCTGTAGCTAAGCACTGCTGAATTTAGGTACCCTCTAGAAACACCGCGATGCTGTAATTAGCAGTGAGACCTGTAATGCATTTCCCCACCAGGAACAAGGGTTGCTGTGGCCACTAGAGTAAAAGAATGTGAAAAGGGAATGGAGAAGAATGAATAAGACAGATAACAGCAGAGAAAACACAGTAAAAACTTACTAAAGTATTTCATATTAAAAGAGCACAATAACCACCAGGAATCAGCTGAACCATCAAATAGATATTACAATAAACAGTGGGGTTTTTTTAAAAAAAATTCCATTAAATCGATTATTTCAGTGGAGAGGAGCAATGATACATGGAAGGTATATCTCTGACACAAGCTTCTGCATCTGAGTGTCTAAATTACATTAGGTTTGGTGTTTGGGGTTTTTTTGAGAAATTATGTATTTAAAATTCTGCTTGCAGTGCAACAGTAATCTAAACCCTTCTTTTATTTTTTGGCAAATGTTGTGCATCTTTCACGTTCAGCTTGTCATTAACTGTGAACTGTTCACGTATCTTAGTGTGGTTTCAATGCTCCTATGGCAAGGCTAAACAGCATTTCAAAAACAATGATATCCCCAGGCCCACGCTGTAGTTTTTGAAGCACAGATTAAGCACGGTATTCTGCTCAACAAGCTCATCACTGTTAAGTAACTCATCAGAAAATAAAGAGGGAATTATCAAATGGGAATTGCCAAGTAATTAGTTCTCTGAAGCAGATGACATACAACTGTTAAAGGGAGGGGCTTCCCTACTAGTCATATGTCAAAGTAGAGCCTACTAATCTGTAAATAAAAATTCAGTACATATGATTAGTGTAATGGGTTTTCAACTGCTAGTGGTACATAGAGAATAAAATTACAACTTCTTCTACCTACTAGGATTTTTTTTCCCTTGAATATATTGAATTTTCAAACCATTCTGGATCTACTTGCTGTCAGACTACCTTGAGAAAGCTACGAACACACCACAGTACCAAGCAGCAAGTAAGTTCAGGGGCCACGGAAGATGCAAAATGCATTTACTGTTATATACATTCGAAAATACCACTTTCTAGTCAGCTGCTACACATGCCGATGAAAAGGAACCACACCAATCAGAAAATACTCAGTAGCACAAAATTTCTGAGCACAGTAAAGGAGGATTAAGCCTGCTTTTGGTAATTATCCTTTTCCATTAAAGCCTGACTTTCTTTCAAGCAGCTGGCCTCACAGAAGTGTTAGCTGTACAAAACTACAAAGGCCTTCACACGTGGGGACCTGACAAAGAAAAATGTGGTAACAGTCACAACCACACTCCAATACAAGTGAGAAAGACTTTGACATTTGTACTTTTTATAGAGCAAGGAGTGACTCAATAAATCCTAAAGTCAGGTTTACAGCTAGTTCCAAAATAAGTAACCAGCGAGAAAATAAAGAGGTAATTATCAAATTTGGGGTTTGCCTCTTATCACAGTGTCTCACCATGAGAAACCCCTCAGCCAACACATTTAAATCCAGATGCTGCCACCTGGGCAACCTGCGGACCAAAATTATACCCCTGGTATTGAGGGGTAACTTTCTTTCAAAAGCACAGCCCTGGTTTCAAGGCAAAGCAAACCCCACCAGCACACCCCTGCCCAACACACACAGCCAAGGGAGAGGGCAGCAGGAGGGCACACACAGCTGCTCAGGCTTGCACACAACTGCACACGACATCCAGGCGTCTCACTACTTCTCAGCCCCCAGCACGTGGAAGTTCTCCATCTACTTATACTCACACTAACATCCAAAAGCCCACACTTTTAAAGGAATGCTAACAAGTTGCAGTGTGTGGGACACCAAGTCTCATTCCATTTGCAGATACACCTTTTAAAAATACCAAGTTGGAAGGTGAATTAAACCTCGGATAGTGCCTTATATCACTTTATGAATGTCAGCCTTGTGTTTTTATGTAGGCATACCACTACACACAACTCCATTTACACTTCAGACTGTGTTACGAAACTTTCTATCAGCCAGACAGCAGGCTTTCAGTATCTGCTAAAGGAACAACAGAGCGAAAACATGAAAGGTTATGGCTGAGGTGAGGGGACCACAAAGCCTCATTTTTAAGACATCTATCAGCATTCACATCACTTAATTTAATTTACCTTTTAGTTGCTCACACATAAACAATTTAAAAAATTAAAATTAGTCCTAATTACTATCCAATTATACCTACTTCATAGCTCCACTTCACTTGTGCTGTTAACACATTAGAAATCTCCACTGCCTACCTTCTTCTAGCCCTACAGCTATTGTAGACCTTCATAAACAGCATGAGGGAAGAAATAAAACCATCTACGAAGAAAGGACACTGATATGACAGCCAAAAACCTACCACTGCACACTGTAATACAGAGACAGTTTAGTTCTTTTTATGTTCACTATTAAGTATTTTAAAAGGGCAGACTGTTGCCTCTTTACAGAGAGCAGTAGCCAGAAGTCTGCATAAAACAGAAATTATGTCCTATGTAAAAAATAAGCTATATTAGGTAGTATACAGACATACTGAAAATTCAGCCAAAAAAATTTATTACAAATTGGCTGCAGCTGTAAATTTGCTCCAATACTATAATATGATTAATAAATATCAAGTGACTTGACAGTGGAAAAGATTAAAAAGAACTCTTTAATTGTTAAAATGTCCAGTATCTCATGCAAAATCCTCTCAAGACAACTGTATAAAAGAAAGCATTGAGCCATTTGCCTACGTGGAAGGAGGCAGTGCATGCTCTGAACAAATAACAATAACTCTATGTTTTGGAGAGCAGGCTAAAATTAACTAAAAATAAAAAAGAAAGAAAGAAAGAAAGAACGAAAAGCTGTGTCTATTTATTTATTTTCACTTTACTTTTACTAATACCCATGTCCTTATCCACGCAAGATGCTTAGCAGGCTCTGCAGAAAATGCTGCTTGAATTGGAAGGGTAAGCACACCTGGAGAGCTGACACACAATAGAGATGTCACCCACTGAAGCCACAAAATTCCTCCTGGGAGTGAAGCCATGAATGCACATGTAGGGACATTAGGCCTCAAGTACTGTTTCTGAGATCCATTTTGGATGCCTTCAAACGTGTCCCATGTTCTATCCCACTGACAGACTCCAGGGTCATAACCCAGGTCTGCCTAAAAGGGAGCAGTGCTGCTGCCACCTTCACCCCGAAACAAATGCAAAAGCCAGGAAGACGATGGGTGTGAGTATGAAATGTTCTATCTGTAGTTGCTCCCTGCACGGTGCCAGGTCATATTTCCTTCACATCTTACTATTGTGAGCTCCTGTCTGTTTCCTCCAGTGACAGAGAGAACATTTGTAAGCAGGCAGTGTCTATTCCAAAAACTTTTATTTCACTTATTTAGTCATACAGTGGGCTTGATTTTGATTGTTCCATAGAGAAAACGAGAACTAACTAATGAGGTCAACAGAAGTACCCCCAACTCAGTGACTAAAATGTCCAACAACAAGGAGTTAAACCAAATCTGACCTACTCTAAGGTCCACAAATACAATACTATACTTCAAGCTGAGCTGGTATAGAAAAAGCAGCATTTTAGTACTATATTCCTGTCATGCCTCTGCAGCAGACTTAACTAGGTTACATTTTTTATCCAAAATGTTTGCTTAACATTGAATATATTCTCTCATGTAACTGCAGAAAATACCAGATGCTAAAATATCCAAGGTGACTTAGCAATTCATTTTGGGCAATGCAATATGATTATTCATACGATTTGACCTATGCCCTATAAACAAATATGTCTTCTAATTAAGAGATATAAGCTTTTCCAGCAATAATCACTTCTTCAAATAAACACATTTTCATACAACCCAAGCTAATCCTGAAAAAAAATCAAATGCTTTGTGGAAATGATAATGTCATAGCAAAAAACTTTCTTCTATCTGATGTCCCAAGCCAATAGCTGTTACCAAATCAGTTTTCTTCCAAAATGGAAAGACAAAGTGTGTCAGCACACGGGCACTTTGTGTGATTTTTCACTCTCAAGAAACTCTTATTGCTCTGAAGTTACGGTGGTTACCATCCACCCCCACCATTCAAGGTCCTTTGGAAACTGTAACAGGCATGTCCTTGCACGTAACTACTTGCCTGGGCAACATCCCTCTAAAACACAGCACCCTTCCTCACAGCCACAATAAAACGCAAATGATGTGCTGCATACTTTTCTACAACATGCTGTATACGTTAAAAGTTAAATGAAGACTTTCTGATCAACCCTGCATAAATAAGAATGCTACTGTAATTAAGCTTTCTGAATGTAAATTTTAAAAAGAAACCCTTTGATTTTCTGCAAGCAATCATTATATTTTCTTTTCTTTTCTTTAAAGACACAGGCAATTTTATTATGACCCTTTATCTTTTTTTTCTTAAAGCATTAGCAGTATTGCCAATCCCAAGCACTTAAAAAATCATAGAACAGGTCCAAAAAACCAGGCTGGCTTAATGACAATCAGATTAAAGAAATAAAATAAAAATTTATGTTATTTTTATTGGCAGTATGATTGTTGAGTCTTGGGACTTGTTCTTTTCAAGTTATTTTCCACAACCATATGGGATGGAGAGAGAGAGGAAAGGGACAGCAACAGACTGATACACATGCGCTTTTACATCTTGTCTGGCCACAGCATTTCAGGGAGGAAAATCAGAAGAACTGAAAGCAGTCTTCAAAATAGAGCAAAAGACACATCATAGTGACTAATTATCCCGAGAACTATTCTAATGCCAGACAAAGTTTAATGCACAGAAGAAACTCGAGACAGTGGAAAAGCCAAGCAGGCGGCAAGCAACAAGTATCCTGAAAATGTTCATAAAAGTAAAGGAAGGATTTATACAATTTTACACATGGCATTTTATAACAAAAATCAAAGTCTGCCAACTCTTCCATTCATACTAACATATTCCAGTAACTGAATACACTCTGACCTCAGGTAAGCGTAAAACCACTCATCTGGAACGCACTTGTTCTGCAAGTCACCAAACTGAGTCACCAGAGTTAAAGGAATTTTTCTGAGCAGAGTTTCTCAAGGACCTCTACTGCCAGGCAAGGGAAGTACAAACCTATCACAGGAAGGTAATCACACAGACACTGGGAAGCTGTCCACTTTGCTTAAAGCCCAGAGCAGACAGTGTACACTTGCTGAAGGAAATAAAAAGCATTGCATTCTCACCTTATTGGCAGTGCATAACTGTACGGTGAAGACAAAAATGACGGTGGTCACTGTCCTACGGGGTCAAGAATAAATTCACAGCTTGTATTGCTTGCCCATCTGGCTTGGCCTGCAATGTGACTGTTGATTCAGGAGTTGAGGAGATGGAAACCAAAATAAAAAGAAACAAAAACACAGTTAAGAGTCAAACGATTTACAACACACTAAGACATCCCAATGAAGACTGAGAGAGGCTGCTTTTACTATTACTCAAGAGCAAATAAACTATAGACTTAATCCTGCAGACAAAGCTCATACAGTAGAGAGCAGAGCCCATTTATTCAGAGTGTTCTTTTCCTAAATGTGATCTTAATGAGGTGAAGAATCATAAGCAAGTGAAGACGACTCTCTTCACTGCCAACAGAACATATTTTATTTGAGAAGCAGTAGCATCCTGAAAACATAGTGCTGCAACTATTACTACTAGGTGTAAAAAATTCACCTATCGGAATGTGACTTTACCTTGTACACTATTTTGTCATTAAAGGTGGCACGCTACAGTCGATGCCTATTACTGTAAATTCCCAAATAATATAAACAAAAACTCTACCAATGTCGGGTTTTTGTTATTTCTGTAATTTTGCTCAGCAAAATCATGACGAGCCAGCACTGAACTTCTGCTGACATCACCTATTAATCAAAATACGTCTGGGTTTTTCACTTGGAATCTCACCAAATATTTTTATCACTCTTGGTACAATAAAAGGATTTAGTGGGACCATTTCTCCCTCACAGAGAATCACTTCTGTCGTTTCAGTTTATGAGCATACTTACTTGTTCCTATTTAGGGAAGGATTTACATGCATACTTAACTCTAGATAGGTTCTTTAATCAATTCTCATTCAGCAAAACCCTCACTGGGACACATACTAAAGTAACATTGCAGACGGGGACCAATGCACACATACAGATTTGCATGTGTTGTACAGCCACTTCAGTCTACAGCTTTGAGAGGAAAAAAAAAGGCACGAAGCATTACATTCTCAACACATGCACTGAGATCAAAAAGGAGCTTTGGTCATGGATCTAGTTTTTGTCTTTTTGCAAAAATCAGGAATCTACAAAGTTCCTTACATTTTAAAATTTTAGTCATGCATCACCTCAGCCAAAACCATGTAAAAATCTTCAACTTTCCCATATAAAGAATGTGAGCAACTAAATAAGACTTCAAAATACAGTGGCTTCATCCAAATACCTATTTATTTATTTATTTATCACACTTAGAGTCTTGCTTAAAAGTAAAATGAAGGGATGAGGTGAGGATTTTCAATTTGCAAAGCTTATGCTACTGAAGTCACTGGAGTATAGCAAGTCAGTTCTTTGCAATGAAATATTTACCTGTGCCAAGCCCGCCATACTTCTGTTTCTTGTTCTAATTATATCTTTATCTGTGAAGGCAGAGTTGGTTACAGCAGTCTCAGAAGAGATCTACAACTAAATCTGTTATCTGCACTCTCTGAATCGTACACACCGTACCCGTACCATTCTCCAGAACAGCCAAGTTACTCACAACCTGTGTGTTATAGCTGAGGCTGTCACACAGCCTGACTTCTCTCAAGCATCACCAGCATCAGCTGCCTCGCACGCTGGAGTAGGTTTGCAGCCAGCCAGTGCTTCAGACCATCTATGCAATCCTGACAAGCACTTCCTTTACAGCCTGCCATACTTCTTTATTGCATTTCCCCCTCAATTAGTACACCAGAACAAAAGCAGTGTGCGTATGAACAATGACAATGATAATCCTGACTGTCATCTGCTAAGATGTGCTACTAAACTTCAGCAAGGGGAGAATTAGGCCTTGATTTTGTTTTACTAGCCACATTACTAACACAATTATTTTTAAATTCTAATATTTACATCCTTAGTTGCTTTTCAGGTGACTGCATTCAAGTGTCTATTTCCTTAATTAATGGGAAACTAGGCCACTGGATCTATTACATAAAAAAATTTTGTTAAGTGAAATTCCAGGTCTCTTGTAAATGTCTTTTAAAACAAAACTAGTTTCTTCAACCTTTCCAAATAATTTCAATCAGGTTAGAAAAGCGAAGTTACAGTTTATTTTCCAGTAAAGTTTTTTAAACTATGTATATATGGCCTTCTTGAAAATAATTACTTTCTAACACTCTTAGTCACACAGGTAATTTGCCTTACAATAAAATATGTATAAGCAGCATGCGGCACACAAAGGCTCACACTACAGGAGTTGTCCTGCTTGTGACTATTCCACTCTCTCCAGCCAGCCCTCCTAACAAGCTCTATTTCAATCCAGCTCCTCAGAATGGATGCCCAAAACACAGGCGGCTGCACTGAGTAGAGGATATTCTCTCCTAACCAGAAGGGCAAGTTGGTTAAGGCACTGAGAAGTTGCACTTCAGTGCAGGAAATTGCCTGCAAATACCCTGTCCCCTCACCCCTCCAAGAAGAAACACTCCTGCTCAACAGGCAGGCTGAGACTTGCAAACTCATCACACCAAACCCAAGACCGGCAGCTGCCTGTCAGTACAACAGCTGAACCACCAACAGACATTTCTCATTGCCTCCTCCTCCAGCTCCAGTGCTTTACCATCAGAGTGATTAAAATATCTATTTAACTGAGATATTTCTGGATTGCTTTATATTCCAGCCTGGTACTACAAATGTTCAGGAGCTGTGGGTGCCGATGATTTCTCATCACTGAGACACAAAATCCTCTGGGCCAAGTTCAGTATTAGTGTAAGTGCACCCAAGATTAGTGACTGGAATAGGGGTGTTACCCACTTCTATAGATACTTAATGCAGCTTCTTAATCAGGCAAAAATCCTATTTAAGCTCACAGTGCTTTTTGCCGTGAAAAGCAATATACAGAAAATAACAGTGATATGCAGCAGATCACTTTCTGAGCTCGGTTACTCTACTACATGCCTGGATTAAGTCCAATAAATGGAGTTATTCGAGATATACACCCATGTAAGTGGCTCACAATTCCATCCCCTGGAGTTGCTCCAGATTTATGACATTAGAACACAGTGACAAATTTGGTGCTTTTAAAAAATTATACCTGCATTCGTGGAAGAGTGCCTTAAAAGAGTGATGTCCAAACACTGAGAATGAAGACAAACATACATTGCTTGGCGAAACATGTTTTTAAGAGCAACATCCAGTTCAAAGCTAATGATATTGCATATCCTTTGGCAGTATTATAAACTGTGTCAGAAAGTCTCCTGCTCTGTGGCTATAATATTTTGATGAACATAAGTGCAAAAAATACTAGAAACAAAGTGTTTGCTGAGGCAAAATTTGTTTTTAATAGTATATACTTAGGATTTTATCATGAGAAACTACAGTCAGCTTTCACCTAACACACAAAAGAGCCTAGACCTTGCTAAAAACTATGAAGAGACTTAACAAACCTAGAGTGACACTACTGACATCAAGTATCACTGATTTGCATCTTACCGGACAGAGGATGTACAGTACAGTACAGGAGTGGAGAGTAACAAGCCTGTGGCCTATAATGAGAATGCTGGAATGGGAACTGTTAACAAACACTGCTACAGCCACCAAACAGTTAAACCAGACAGCCGGGGATGGGGGGGGAGGGCAAACTCTGAAGAAACTTTCTTGCAAGCTTGTATAAGCCAAAAGCATTTTTACAAAGTACCACACCTTCATTAATTTGCTAGTAATACACGCAAGTGGAACTGACAATTTGGCTGACCTGCTAAGCGTGCCACGTACGATCCCATCTGCCTGACACTCAAGTCGGCAAACATCCTTCCCGAGAAGTTCGGCCATTAGGAACCCACCACCGGCATCTTTCAATTTTCGGAAAGCTCGAGGCGGTGGCCGCGCCGGCCGTACGCCACCAACGCGGCACACGTAGGGCTGGCGGTAGCCCGCTGGGTCGCCCGCCAGCCACACACGCACCTGGCTGGCCGGTGAATACGGTGAATCCCGTCTGTTACCATGGCAGCCTGATCTAATTACATGACTGATCAGGGCTGGAGTAAGCGCGCTGAAAGCCTGCACCGCTGACATGTCGCTACATGGTGAGAGAGACAGACAGACAGACGAGCACAGAGGAAAACCTATCGACCTCTGCCATACGTTAAAAGTGAGGAGATTACAGCAACCCTTTCAAAATAGCTGCTGCCCATAAAATACCGGGCCAGTTTCACGAATAAATTAGGTGCAATAACCTACAATTACTACTATTATCTTGCAGCATCACAAAAATAACTACGGCGCAATATTTTCCCCGGCCATTCTCAATTTCCCTCTCCCCCATTCATAACCCTTGCTCCATATGACAAAACTGTACTGTCTCTATCACCCCAACAGAAATAGATTAACAGGAAGCCGGGATTTTCCTTTAGGGGACGATTTCATTCGAAACTGAAATTAAAAGTCCTTGACTTACCAGTGTGTCAGCAGAGTAACTCACTATGCCTGACCATATCTGACACGTAAGTAACCATTACTGCATAAAATACATAACCATGAGCGTTAAAGGTTAAAGTGTAAGCTGTGTTACAAAATATGAATTTCTTTACCATATGAAAGGGAAAAGGTCTCTGGCAAAGGTCATCTACCTGCACAGCCTTCCCGATCCGTACACAGAAATCATTTGTAAAGAGGGAGGTTTTACAAACCTAGATTTCTTCGTCTGGTCGTAAAAGAAATGCTTAAAATTTTTCCCCAATTCTGTCAGGAGTTCGGTCTCATAGGGGAGAGATGCTGCTCGGAGGAGTCCCTATTACACAGCATACGGTAAACAAAATAAAAATAGCCTGTCGCTCTCGTTGTCTACACAGTGCATTATATAACGGGCTTCCGACTTGTTTTCTTTTCTATTATTACTCTTCAGTAATTCCTCCTCTTCAGTAACATGTAAATCGCTCCCAATTCTGTCATTTTATTATTATCGCTATTACTATTACAGTAGGAGCTAACGCTTTTCCAGCACGCTTTAATTTAGACTTTAATATTCTCAGGAATCACATTGACGGATTCAACACCCACAACCGTACACGGGGTCATTTATTTGTTTTTCTGCTGGTAAATTACGATGCCTTAGGGTAAAAAAACACCCAAAAAACAAAAACAACCAAAAAAACCCAAAAAACTAAACCACCAACAACCAACCCCAAACCCCCGCAACCCAACCACCCCCACCCGACCCAAGCAAACCCGGAGGCGACGGGGGATCGGTGAGCGGCAGGAGGGCAGCGGCCGCCTCTGGAGGCGAGCGGAGCCCCGGGGCGGCGGCGCCCGGGGGACCCAGCCCCGCCTCCCCTC
>VYXC01003637.1:611359-660871 GCA_013397175.1 Platysteira castanea | reverse complement strand
CTCGACACTTACCTCCTCCTTCTCCTTGCAACACTTCAAAGGCCAGGCTGGCTTTCTACGGTGGGATTAATCCCTGCGCACGCCAGTGTTCCAGAGAAGTCTCCGCTCCTGTAGAAGGCTGCGTCGCGGGGCTCTCAAATCACTTTGCAGGCGGAAAGAAATGAGATGGGGAGGGGAAAAAGAAAAAAAAAAACCAACCCAACCCCAAACCTATATTGTTTAAGGGGGAAGAAACAGCTAGCGACGCGTGCTGTCCTTCAGAAATGGCAGAGAATGCTGGTTTAAAGGATGCATGAAAATCGGTTGCTCAGTCAAGGCTGGTCTGTCTCTCTAAGGGAGGAAATAAAACTGTGCTGGAAACCAGGGAATGCTCTGAAGCAGCCTCTGCGAGAGTCAGAAGAGGGTGATTTTATTTAAGATGCCATATTGCATTTCGCTGTGGAGAACTGTGAAGTGATTTAGAGCAAGAGCCTGCATCCCACTCCCTTTTTCTGAATTAGTTTTATTTATCCGGATCCTTGGCATATGCTTGAGTTGCTTTGTAGAAAGTACCTTCCACTTCATTCAGACCAAAGAGGCTCTGACTCATACCGTTACTGAACTACAAGACAGGCAGGGCTGAACCACGCATGTTTGGGTACTAACTCCCTCTGGATTCCTCAGCACTGGTTTCATCAAAGATCCCTTTGCATCTCTCCCAGTTGTATGCAGACCACTGTGAGCCTCTCTCGAACTTGCCCCCCACCCCCCACCAACTATGGCAACGTACAGTTCCCTGGTACTCCAGTGTCAGTGTGTTACTCTCTTCCCTCAACGCAGGTGTCTGCAAGTGCCATAAACTGCAGTGATGGGCAAGTAAAAAGCACAGATGCAGAACAGAGACCAGAGAAAATATTCTCCTTCTGGAATGTCTCAGTCTGGTCTTCACATTAAAAAAAATAAAAAACCCAAACAAACAAACCCCCCATACCCCCAAAAATCAACTTACCAAGCTAGGTACAACTCAGAGAAATGAAACAAATTACGAAAGCAATGAATGGGATGAACACAGCCAAAGGATAGGGGAATGGTGTGCTTGCATGCAACCTGACAGTGGTCCATAAGAAGCCATTCACACTCTGCTTTGGCATCAGGAAGAGAAATAGAGCACAGAGAAGGCCTCTCCCCACCCCAAGGACATTGCAAAAAAACGTTGCATAAATACCAAAGGCTGTTACACGCCAGCTCCAAAGAGATGGACACTGTGGGGTCCCAGGCCTCAGAAAGGCCTGAGATGTGCATTTCATGTAACATGGCTATCCAGATCAAGCTGTTTATTGCAGCTTGTACCAATTTGCCATGACAATAAGCTCCAAGGTACCAGGTTTCTAGCAGATATACCTCCTATGTGTCCGTTATATATTAGCATTGGGTTTTAGCTGCAAATTAAATCTAGCATTAGAGTCTAGATGCAAAGTACCCTAGGACTCAGCCTGCCATTATGCAGATCAGCAAAGTAGTCCCTTCTATAAAGGACTGTACTAGCTCACTGTAATTGCTAAAGAACATAGTAATAACATGGTAAGCTGCAGTGTTCTGGATTTGGAGTTGATACTGTAATACAGACTAGCTTTATGAAACTTAAGGATCTTTTACCATAGCACCTCCTGTATCTGTAGTTTGGGTTCACTATGAAAATCAACATGATCTTCTGTTCTAGCAGTGATATGGAGGCAGAAGCAGCAACAGGCCAAGATATCTGGACAAATATGACACTCAGTACTATGAGTGGATCTACAGCAGCAAAGCAGATAGCAAAATTATATTCACCCAGCTAATGTAAGTTTCACTGATTTAATAAAAGGAACCAAGGGAAAGAGACAAAGACTGGAGATTACTGAAAATCAAGTGAAAGCCCTGAAGAAACTGAAAACCCATCATCAAGGTTCAATTCAGAGTACAAGGCATTCTGTCTGCCACCCTTTTTATTCCAGTAGTACAGAGTGTTACCTCAGGAGAAAGGAATCTTTCCTTCTCAAACATTCACCTTGCCAAGAGGTGTGGCACACACAGAGAAAGAGAAGCCACATTCATGCCGAAGCAAGCTTTGGGCAACTTTCCCTTCTGCAGCAGGCCCATGTAAGAGGCTTGTGTGTTCCTCCACTCTGTGGCTATGGTGTTTGCCTCAGTATCCTTATTTTTTGCCACACTTCATGCTCTAGGCTTTTACATCTTTGTCTGTGTTTCTGCTTCAGAGTAGAAAAGAGACCCACAAAATGTAAGTCCATTGTAAATTAAAGCAATAGTGCTTTCCTGAGCCAGCAGGCACTTAACCCATGGCTCTGGGAAGTGCCACAACCGCCACCAGCCACGTCAGGTTCATGAGCCACTCTCACCTCCATTCTGACTTGATACATGTTGGTTGCATTAAGAGACGAGAGATGAGGGGACTATGCCTCTACGAACATGGCCTAACACATGGGATATACAACCATGTCACAAAACATCCTTGTGCTTCTGCAGCTCCTCTGCCAAGGGCCTACACTGGGCCTCAATATACTCCCTCCACAAAGGATTCCACAAAACATCGAGGTGATGATGAAGGCCAGTGAGTGGGACACAAGAACCCACATAGACCCAAGCGTTTTTATTTACTGCTGGTGATGTGCTGAAACTGATAGGACTCCCAGGAGAATACAGTACTGACCAAAAGATACTTAAAAACTGACATGCAAGACGCAAACTGTCTAAAACAAACTGGTTTTCAATTCACTAGTTGTAATGTGCCATCTACACAGCATGTTTTATACAATTAATAGTACTTATAAAAAATGGGAGAATAAGAGGCGTAATAAGTTGGAAATTTTTTTTGTAAAACAGTAGCATTCAGGGAAATGCAGTGATTGACAGTGTATTGAGTGTGAAAAGTAATCTCACAATTATTGATCGTTACAGTTCAAGTCTTCAATCCGTCATAAAATGACATTGTTGGTCTCATTACAGCCTCTAGTGGACAGTAGTAATCCACCTCACAGACCTGTCACACCACTTGCTCAAATGACAAGCATTATCAAGGCAGAGGTTACTCTGAGAGAATATGAACATACAGTTCATTCTTATCCACCAACAAAAAGGATTTTTGAATACAAAGGTTTGCTGTCATTGCTCGTAAGGTGCCTCGCTTTACTGAACAGGTATTAGCACTGGCTTGTAAATAAACAGAGAACTTCTGCTATTCATTTCAGCTTCTGAGAGCTTTCATAAAACTAAATTCATCTCAAATATTTTTATAACAGAAAATATTGGTTGCCATGTTTTTGGCTTAAGTAAGATGTTTTTAATCCAACTCAGAATCTGATGACTGTCCAATTCACCTCCTATCTATTTATAGCCCTCTCACATTCAGATAATTTTTGCTAATGCAGTTTTTTCACTATTATTTCAGACATATGCAGCTGATTTGAGGTATTTTAACAGCTTTAACAAATGAGAAACTATAATTTGGATTACAGCTGGCTAATTAAGGTGTGCTTTTCTCAGGAAAGTTAAAAATATACACGATCTGAACAATAATGTGTTTGGACTACATTCTTTAAGTGCCACTTGTGTGAACATAACAAAATATGACTAACGTATTTAATTTTTGTGTATTCACTTATAAATGAGTGTATCCCCTGTCAAAACAGGGCTGTTGATGTTTTCCAGAACTCTGTGATTGTCTTCAGATGCAAGGAAATTAGATTGGTAGACAGAGAGAGCCAATGCTGTCTCTTTAAAACCACAAGTATCTAATTCAAATTAACATTTAGTGAAAGGAGAGCAAAGCATTCATGAAAACCAAGCAAGTATGTAGTACTAGACTGTGACTCAAAGAGAGAAATCTTACCGTCTAAAATGGTGGTCCTTTGCAAGTGAATTCAAAGGAAAGGCTGCCATTAAGTTTTTTATTTTACCACACTGTGGCTAGGTAGGGCTTGTAGGGTGATGAAGAAATCATTATTTGTCAAGCCTTACAGTTTAGGTAATGGGATATTTAGGTTAAAAAAATGTTTACCTTATCATTGTCTTGATTTGTTCAAAGAAGCAATCAAGTTCTCTTTAAATAACAATAGCTTCAATGGCTTTAAAGTAACAGTAGGTCCTTAGACTGTGATCTGAAATGAGATGCTGTCTTTTTGTTGTTGCTTTCTTAAAACTGAGCAAAGCAATTCATCGGGGAATTAAGAAAACTGAACACTCTTCTAAAGCCTTGAAATCGAGTCTGATCTAGTCTTTTGGATAAGAGGTCAGTCAGTTACAAGCCACTGCTCAGAAGGGAAGACCAGTTAACCTACCATGACCACACCAGGATGGACCACAGCCACAGTTAGCCCCAAGATGCTGCAACTAGTGGAAAATAAAAGTGCTCAGCCCTTCTCTAGGGGTGCTTAACTGGTCTAGGCACCTATCACATTATAACTATTATGACCTGTTAGGTGCTTTATGGCCAGTGCTCTTCAGCTGTCTGAGGTCTCAATCTGTGTCCTGGCCTCCATGTATCTCCCCTGACACTGCAGTTACCCATACGGCTGGTGTGAGCAGAAGGGCCAAGCACAAATGGAAACTAAACTCTGTCTTATTTCCAGAAGTGATCATTTCACCTTGGGGTTAAAGTACACCAGCAGAGCACAGAAGGGAAGCTCTACTCTGCAGAAATGCTTTGTTTCCAGGGGTGTCAAGGCACTGCAGTTAACAAGGATTAACATTCAACCAACCTTAGGAGAATTTGCCTGCCACTGTCTGGGAGAGGGCTCTCAGGTGCTAGCAGGGAGCAGCCAGAGACCACATGCCCTTGTAAGAGACATATGTCGTCCTGTCCCTTAAAATCATACCTCATAGAGAGACTTACCTGGGAGTTCACTTACCGGGTTTTTTTCTGTCTCTTAAGGGCATTATGGTCTAGACAGATCAGATTAGCATCTACTCTGTAAACACTTAGGGTTGGGAAATATCTCTTGACCTTTCTTAAAACGTCTTACCTGCATATAAGGCAGTGTGGTTTCCAAAACCTGTTAGTCTCTCTGACCAATGCTATACAAGCTTTGATAAGTGCAATGAGTTTTTATGGGAGGAGGGGAATGGGCTAGAATGCACTGGTTACCTGTTAGAACAGATGTAGAAATTGAAAACGTGGATTTTTGGCTCCTAAATATTTTAGTGGCTCCAACTGAGCTTTTCTGGTCTATTGAACAAATCCCTCCAACCTCATGGATCATTGACCTACCAGACCTCCAGAGCCACTGTGCTCAATCCTGCTGCCAAGTCTGCTCTCTTTGTTCACATGCTAAAAATCTTTATGCTTTGTTGAGAAAAGGCACAACTTATGAATGACAGCTATTTTCTACTCTCACTGTCCCCACCTCTTCACAAAATATGATACACACAGGCCTTGGCCCCAAAGCTGTCATACAAATTCAGAAGTCTGGTTTACCAAATTCACCCAATATGGGTAAGTTTGGGCTCATGCCTTGGTTTCAAGACAGTGAGAAGTGCAAGCTGCTTAATGTTCAAGACCAAAGTTATTTTGTATCTATATTTTCTTCAAAAAGAAAAATAATAACTAATACAGTATTAGCCAGAAAGATAGTAACAGTTCTGAAATATAAGCATTGTTCACAGAGGAAAGAGATGTATTTCTTTGTTTTCAAAAGGTATCATATAGCAAAAAACTCCAGTCACCTGATGCACAGGAACGAAGACTTTGAACGGTTCCTAAACATCAAACAAAAATTTAAATGGGATAATCCTGGTATGAAATAATTGCTATATCCCCTTACATTTGACTCATAGTTGGAAAATCACCAGGCAGAGATGGACAACAGGTATGACAGTGTATTGCCTGGAGGGTAAGAAGTCTTCAGCCTGCAAGGCTTTGACTAACAACCTATGTGAGCATGGTAAACGTTTAACCTTCAATTTATCCAGTTAAAAGCTGAGAGGGTATTTTTCATGTTTCCTCTGCAAGGTGACAGATATATGCCCACAGAACCCTAAAACTCCATAGTTTAAAATAAAATGTCCTCGGAAAAGTGACAGGAGGCCTGAGGTAGGATATTACTTTAAATCAGAGTTATTTCAGCTTCACAAGTTATTTCAGCTTGTGCAGGCCATTTTATAACTAGACTGGCATCACTTTGACTTCATACTGCACAGAGGCAGTATCTTTCCCACAGAGATCTGCCAGATCCTCATATTCTCTCTTTAACCTTCACCAGAGGCCTCTCTACTAATGGCAATAAAGGTTCTCGTATCGATTGAGATGTCATATCATGTCTCTCTCTTTCACCCTACCCAGTTTTTCCACAGAAGAGCTCCCATTTATGCCTGTCTTACTCAGCTTGATCTGTCCTTGGTCTGCTCTCATATCATCCTCCTATGACATTATCAACTTACTTATATTTAAGATAGTGAAAGATACCCATTCAAACCTCTAGAAGCCCTCACACATAGCAACTACAAGCAAAACACAACGAAGTGTGAAAGAAGTTTTATCAAAAGGAGCTTACTTGGGCAACCAGGCAGACCAGAAACACCTATCTGCTGAAAGCCCATCTCTAGTCTTCTCCTAAAGTGGGTGGGTTTTTGCCTCAGGGCCTCTTCAAAGATCATAAAATTCAAACCCTTGTGAAGTGTAGATTCTATCACGTGGATAGATTTGCCCATGCATGGGCTGTTTTGTCATGGGGTCAAGTATAGCCAAGAGTGTGGAGGTGCCCTCCCCCCGGGGGATGGGCATGGAAGCTGAAGCATGGTCTACGGGGTTTCCAGGCTCCCTGGTGTTATCCTGTTCGTTATTGGTTATAGGTGTTTTCCCCGCCCCAAAAACCTGTGGTTGTCCCATGATTCCTGGGTCTTCAGGGGACAGTTGGAAAAGAGTTTGTGCCTGACCTGGCTGCACGTGGCCGGTCTGTGTCTCTTCTGGCTGCCATGCGGTCAGAGAAATAAAACATCCATGAATATCTACCAAAAATATTGTTCCTGATTCTTTCTATGGTCAAAGCTGTCTTCAGGGGGGGTGCAGGCTTTAACCGGACTGAAACACAAGAGAATGGAGTGGACACCTGGGGGCAGGACCATCTCCCGACCAGCTTTCCTACTCAAGAAACCCTAGTTCTGAAACATTTCTTACTAAAGAATTTTCACAGTTTGTACTCTAATAAAATCATAGAATCATTGAGGTTGGAAAAGACTTTTAGGATTATCAAGTCCAAATCATCAGTGCAGCAGCACCACCACGTTCACCATTAAACCATGTCCTCAATGCCATAGCCATACATTTTTTGAACACTTTCCAGATATAGTGACTGCACCACATCCCTTGGCAGTCTGTTCCAATTCTTTCAACACTTTCTGTAAAAAAATCTTTCCTAATATCCAATTCTAACCTCCCCTGGTGCAACTTGAGGCCATTTCCTCTTGTCTTGGGAGTCCTCTCATCTTCTTTGTGCATGAGGACATAAGAATGGTTACACAGTGGTCATAGGACAACAATGGTCATAAGCAAATGCTTAGGGAGATGGGCATTATATACTACTTTCTCCACGTACTTTCCAGCCTCCCACTATTTTCAGCTTAAGGGACTTCCTGAGCAGCATGTGGTTTCTGGACATTTAGTGACCGTCAGTGGATTTATCTCCCAAGGTTTGTACAGTCTTCTCCATCAGCATCTGTAAATTGTAGATATGTTCTAGGTCACATTGCACAGATCGAGTCCCTGATGCAGGAAGAAGCCCCTTATCCTGCCTGCTTCATTCAGTGTTCCTAGCTCCTGCACTGAGACAGGGAATGGCCAGTCCCTACCCATACTCTCAATGCTACACAGATCTTCGCAGCTATCTATCATATTCCCCCTTCTTCCAAGCTGGGAAGGTTCCAAAACCAGTCCGTTAGAGTCTTCATTGCTTCTACTGCAATTCTTACCTGGTTTTGAGTCCCTCTGTCTTGGTCTTACTCCTGAGACATGTTCACTCCCTCTGTTCTTCTGCCTGTAGAAAAGTGATAGTAAAAATTGTCCTTTTATTCCACGGAACAGTGGTGACACAGTGAAGTACAAGTATTATTACTTTAAAAGCAACACAGAATGCTCTCTTTTCCCAGGGCTTAGCCAAGGACTCAGAAAAGCAACAATCCCACATATCAAGGACAAGAGAAAACAGTATTAATGTAAACAAAAAGAAACCCATGGTTCTGTCTACATTTTTTTCATACTTGTTTAGCAACACAGACTGACTAAAACCCTTCCTATTTCATAAATTACCTCTGTCAACCAGTCCATTCCAGTGTAAAAAATCTGAACTGATGCGACATCTCCCACCAATCTCAGATTATTTCACACACTTATATACATAACAGGTCTGAAAAATACGACATGTTACAAAAGTGGGAGTACCAGATGGCTTTCCTGTCATTTAATCTGTCTCTCCTCTTTCCATGATATAGCTCATTTCTTAGGACATACATATTAAGTCATTTCTCTCCCTTACTTGGCCCATCTTCAGCTAGGTGTGTAAACTTGGTGTCTAATTTAAGGTGTACAAGTTGTCCCGCTGTCTTAATGGTTCTGAATCATACATTTAAAGTGAGCTTTGTGCTCGAGGGTATGGCCTCATGAACATGTTATAGTGAAGCATTCAAGGGTGTGGATTTACAGAACACCAGCTACTCTGCAATAACTGCACAGATGAACACCCTTTGCCTCCTGGTAAATGGAAAGCTAGTTAGCCTGGAGAGAGACTCAGCCAAGATCACCTCTGCCCCCTACAACTGCTCTTCCTGTATTTCCTGAATGCTGCTCCTTTTGAAGTAAACATGACAGTTGCATATGGAGGCACCACTACCTCCCTCACCTCCAAAGTGATCCATCTCCAGACACAGCTCAAAGCATACCCCCAAATCTTCCAAACTGAAGTAATATTTAAGAGATCTTGCCACTCTTGCTGCGTTATGACTTCAGCCTTTTTTTTTCATGTTCATATGACAGGATATATTCTTTGCAGAGTCTTCATCAAGTATCACATATATGTAAGTCCTCTAATTCTTGAGCCCTCCTGTTTCCCCCTGCTGGTTAAAAATGCATAGTGAGGGGGAGCAGGTAGAGTAGGAAAGGGCAAGCAATTCCTCAAAGAATTCTAAGTCAAACCAGGTACCCACTTTGGGAGGAAGGAGCAGAGAGGACAGACCTTGCGAGAACTGAATACCAGTGGCTGCTGCCCCCAAGGGTATTTCTGAGAGCCTACAGGTATTGTTACTCAATGTATATACTTCATAGGGTCCTGAGCAGAGTTTATCAGCTGTACAGCAATTCCTGTATAGTTTATCATCTGGGCAAGCATCCCAGCACCAGTGTTGTCTCTCACAAGAGTCTCTTCAGAGTATCAGAGGTTCCCAGGAACATTCCCAGAAGCTTTTAGCTCAGCATGAGTCACTGCCAAGTTGAACAGTTTCTTCGAGTACCTTGTAGCAATCATCTTGAAAATTGCAGAAGAGGAGCTTGCAGGCTCTACAACTGTCCCTAAAAGGCTCAACTTATACAGGAGTCATTGTCTGGCCTCCAAAAACATTTATCTGAACCAAGACCTATTTATCTCAACCTTGCACACATTTAAGGTCTCGCCAATGAGATCACAAAATTGCCTTGTAGCTGGAAATTAAAGTTTTTCCTTTGGTGATTCTCTAAATTTTTTTTTTTATATATTCTAATAATCCCTCAGATCCCTAAATGAGGATCAGCACCCCTTTCCTGTTCAAACGAGATGCTCAAGTCAGTTATATAAGGCCAAGTTTCCTCCCCAGGCAGTTTACAGCAAAGGCACACAGGTTATGCTGTCTGCAGCAAATGATGCAGTGAAATACTCCATTATGTGACATATCTCTCAGAACAGTTACCTCCTGAGAAAAGACTGCTGTTTTGAGGCCAGCTGATTTTTCAGAAATGACAAACAATAAGTGGGGCAAAAAGGTGAACTTCTCCAAAGGTAACATAACAGTGTTTTCTTATTTCAACCTACAAAAATTATCATTTCCTGAAAACAAAACAAAAAATTCCAACAACCACCAAGCCACTTTTACTCTGGAAGAACCTGCTACTCCCTATTTATTTTTCTCTCTGAGGATTTGCCTTTTACATGTTCACATTTTTAATGCTTCTTGCCAGCCAAGATGTAAAATGGATGACTTAAGTTCCAGTATATTGCTTTGTCTGAATCTGTTACTTTTGTAATGGCACTTGCCCTTAGTAGCACATTGAATTAGTGTAGTTTATGGTCACTAGTTCCTACATTCCCTCTAGTACTCAAATCTTCAATGAACATAAAGGTAAGTGTGAAGAATTTCCCAGCTTGAAATCCCTGCTGTCTGGACAACAGACCAAAAATTGGTTTTTAATTATTTCAAGACTTCAAACTCTGAATATCTGGCTGTATAATTAAAATATGGATTGTTAAAATATACTGAAAATACATTTAGCCTTAAAATGTTTCACCTGTTAGTTATTCTACTTCAAACTCCTCAACTCTGCAGTGTTATTTTTTTGATTTCTTTGATGTTTGTTCCTTTTAAGCTAACCCCAAAGAATTTCATTCTCACCCACCACAGTTATCAAGCTGTGGTTTGTTAGCATTTGTAAGTATTTATGACACACAACTCTCTTCTGCTCTTCCCAACTTTTAGGAATTAATACCTTTTATGCTTGATTAATAGCCCTTCTTTATTGATATTTCTTTTAGGAGAGTTAGGAATGACCACTAGGTAATCATCTCCATCATTTGGTAACACTGCTCCTGGTCTGGTGTATAACTTTTGTATAATAGTGGTTGGTATGTAAATAGTCTTCTTAATCGTTATCTTTTGTTTCAAGGATAAAACAAATAAAACAATAACAAAACTTCCTTTATTTTGCATGCTGGAAGAACATGCCATTAATATTAATTAATTTATTTATTTAAACTTGGTAAAAGCATTTACTCTTAAGCTGAGAATGTGACTGCCAAGTTTCCTGCCTGCAATTTGTTACGGCTCAGTAGTAAACTCCTGAAAATAGGAATTTGAAATGGAAATAGTGACAGGCCTTTTAACAACACTATAATAAGCAGGGTGTTTTATCCTGCATACTGTATGTCGTTACACAATGGCAGCCTATCATAATGTGCACGGAAAATAAACAGGGTCTCTTTAGATCACTCTCTTGGCTAAAACTGGGCAGACAGAGGAAGCAAAACAGGCTGGAAAGACAAAAGACTAGAAGGTCAAGAACACCACACCCAGACCTAAGCCCTTCTGTTATTGAGTGGAGCACAGGGATCTCAGAGAACTTGCACTTGAATAAATTGACTTTGATCATCTTGCCATAAAAAAAGAGGTGTAGCCTGCTATACTGCTAAAGGAGGTAAAGAAGGAAACTTGCCCATAGTCTTAAGCTGTAAATTAATGTACCTAGACCCACCCTGTTATGAAGAGCAAAGCTCCAAAAAAGTATGTTTCTTGAAAATGTTTCTTATCTGTTTGTAATAGTATGTTTCATGTAATTCTACACATACAAAACACATGAACATTAAAGCTGGTTTGCACAGTAGCTTTCCAGTGACAGTTGTAAAGTGTAATTTTTCAGAGTTGCTGAACATCCAGAGCTCTAACAAGTCAGCGTAGTTTCTCCAGATCTACACCTGTTTAAATGACAGCACTACTGCATCTTTGTGAAAACAAAACACTGCTATTGCTTTTTACAAGGTATTTGGCAACCAGGAAAAGAACTGAATCATGTGCAAAACAGAACAACAGAGTATCTGGGACTTGAACCGGGCACTTCTGCATTGTAGAACACATGTTTAAATGCTGTATATTGAAGTGCCACATCACGTCTATTTTTACTAATTGAGTTTACTTGCATTTGGGCACTGTACCAGCTACTCAGCAAGTCCAGGAGATTAATGTAAAAGCCTCTCTGCATTTAGAAAGTATAGTCACTCTAGATTTACAGCTGCTTACTTTGAGGTGGCTGACTGCTGATCCTGATGTCTTTGAGCAACAGATGGTTTTCTGAGCTGCACTGATAATGAAAATGATATAATTTACCTCTTAACATTAAAATAAAGTAGAGAGGCAAAATAAAAGAAAAAGCAATACATTCACCTTCTACAAATAGCATACCTTAGTATACAGCGGGATAAGAGGAGGGGAAAGCCTAGTCAAAACTCAAGGAGTAGTATTAGAAATACACGAGGACAAACGTGCATAAAATAACCCATCCTGATCTGGACTGTGAAAGTATTGGCCCTTGTAATGTTAGAATTTATAGCTTTAATCTTCTTAAGAGCTGCATGGCTCTTCTCACATGCAGGGAAAACAGATTTGATGTTTGTGAGATTAAAACTACTGAGCTGAACTTTGCTTGTTATTGGCCAGAAGCATTTGGAAACCTAATAAAGCATTCCATTAAAATCTTGGCATTTTAGTAACACAAAAGAAGTAGGCTTCTCAAAATATGAGTCCAAGGCAAAAGGACACTTTGGGGGGCAGGGGGAAAGACTGTGGAATTTGGATTTAACAAAGTTTGCAATTACTTTAAAGTAGATCAAAGGAAACATGAGGTAGAGCGCAACAATAAGTGCTTGATGTAACTAGCAATGTGCAATTCTTTGTTGTTTAAACTTCATTACATTTGAAGACATTTTTTCATGTTCTTTTAAACCTTATACTTTCATGAGTCTGTGAGTAGCTGGAAAAAGTACAACATGTGTCACTGACTGGCTGTGTGGTCTCTAACAGGTAACATGAGGACCGATTTTGTAAAATTGTGAGGATCCACAACCACAGCTGAGATCAAGTTGGGCTACTTGTAAATGGGCTTTACTCTGAAATAAAGAGCTCCATTAAAGCTGGCTCGGCTAAAATTTTAGGTGCACAGGAAGCCCATAGTAAACACAGTTTTGCACTTCTAATCAGTATATGGGTTGATTTGATCTATGGAGTCACAACTAATATTTCTGTAGAGAGAGAAATAATACCTGTGGTGATGGTATAATCTATGAGTCCAAAGCATAACTGAACAAGGGTTAGAATCTTATCAGCAGTGGTAAAACCTTATATAGTACCATTTGGGCAAATGAGATGAGAGCTGCCTAGTGCCAGCTTCACTGTCAAGAGCCCTTGCTTGCCTTCACCAAGGTACAATACAGAGAAGCCTCATAAACTACAGCTTTTACTTTTCTCTGCAGGCAAACAAAGAGACAGAAATATACCCATATAATCAAGTTTAAAAGAAGTAAAGCTTCATAACCAGCCCTAAATACAAGTCTCTTGCTAGGGTTCATTGAAAAGGTTTGGGGTTTTCTTACAAGGCAAACAGCATTAAATCCAATGCACTACGAAATTACTTCATCCTGTCTGGACTGACAAAGCCAACTGTGAAAACTACGCTAGAATTTGCCTGTGTATGGTTTTAGCTAAATTAGATCTTCTAGATACGTTCTCCTTACAGAATCAGGAAGTATGTATGCTATCTTCTGGAAAATTTGTGGTTAAAACACTGGGAAGCCCGTAGGGATGATCAGGTAACAATCAAATGCCTACAAACAAATTTTAGCCTGGATTTTACCCCACAAAGAGAACCAGAGTGTTGAACCTGGATCACACAGCTGGTGTGAATGAGTCCTACACAAGCTCATCCCACTGTAGATTTCTGTACAGAATTCACTTGCACAATTCTATTTTCTGCCCTTTCAAAAGAAATTCCCCTTTACACAGCTGAACATTACTGGGTGCTCATAAACTGGCTGCTAACATGGCTGATATGCTTTATTTTTTGTGGCACTAACATATGAAGAGCTATCTACTGTAACAGATGCTCTTTGACAGTGCAAAATAACAGCACTAAGACTTAAATTGTAAATTATAAACAATCCCTCTCTAACTACAAAATGAATAAACAGAATGGGGAGCCTTGTCAACTAAGATATTAGTAAATCAGGTTGAGGAAGACAAATTATTCACTAAAGCAAAAGTAACTAAAATTTTATTCAGTTAACATTACTGTCATTAGAGGTCTCCTTTGCTATAATTGGTAGATACAAAAGAGAGTAATTATAAGCAACACACAGTAAAATCAATTACATGTTTTCTTGCTACGCAAAAGCTACATAAAATGTTTCTGTTCTTCCTTTTTATTTATTACTATCAGTAGAAAAGATGTTATATAAATGCTTACTACTGGTATGTGCCTGGCCACATCAAGACAGCCCTTTCCCAAGGGATTTTATAATTAGTTTTTCTCCAGCAAACCACAGACAGGACTGTGAATTAAAAGCGACCTTGATGGCCCAGTGGTGTAGCTGCCATGTATTTGACTATAAACTTATTGGTACTAATGCCAAGGAGAGGTGTTACAACATAAGTTGAAAATGAGTTCAAGCATAGCTTTCTTCACAGAATGTCCCTGGTAACCTGGCTGCAAAAAGCATTCAATGCACAAAGACAATTTTTTTTAAACCTTTAAAAAATAAAGCATTCCGTTTTTTCCTCCCCACCTCTTCGTGAAATCCCAGTGCCAAGTTCTCCAGAAGGATGTGCTCAGGGATAATACCCTAGATTACAAGGTCTGTAGCTATATCTGGAGTACTTGTGACATCTCAAATCTAAAACTTTTTCAGAAAGGACATGGAGAACATGCAGGAAGCATGGGTAAAAGGATGGACACCTTGCTACACAGCACAGTGGTTCCTGCCCCATAGTGGCAGCCTCTCAGGAAATCCTGAACACGATGGCAGGGATGGTGAGCACAAAACTGGCCTTCTCCATCACATGCAACTGCCCATGACCTAATGAGGGGTAAAATGAGCTGGCAGTTCATCATTTCCTCCAACATGTACCAGGAGACATTTTTGTGTCACTCAGTTCAGGATCAGGCTTGCAAGGCCCAATTCTTTCAGCTTTAGAAGAAACAGGTATGGCCAAGAAAAGACGCTGGCAGGTGTCTGTAGGCAGGATTTAATACCCTTGCATTTCACAGTGTTCCTGGTCTCAAACTCCACAAAAAGACAAGTGCAGCCTGGTTTCATGTCATGCAGTTGCACTGCCTGCATCCTCTATGACACCTGGAGCTAGGTACACATTGGTACGTTATCTACATCTTGCCAGCATGTGTTAAAGAAACAGGACTAGCTGAATGTCTCTCTCTCCTCCGAGAGCCGAATTTGCCTTCTTTCTCCTTCACAGATTAGGTAGTGAAGCAGGTACCCACCCCATTAGTTTTGCAGATGCCAGCTCAGAGTAGACCCAGAGGCATATTTTGGGTGCTTAAAGAACTTCACAGCATTGAAAGAGTTAGCTCAGGAAATGCAAAGGGGCAGGGCCTGCCCTCCAGAGCCTGACGAAAGGGTGTATGCACACACTGAGGAAGGAGGCTCCCTCTGTTGCACAGAGCTGGCTCCATGGCTCTTTCCCATCTCCCTAGAGATCCAGAGTATTTGTATGCAAGTTAGGAGGAAACCAGCAGACTAGTCAGCATGCAGGGGGACTTGGTGGTCTCAGTGAAGATTGCTTTAGGTAACATAGCAAAATGTGGGATCCAACCCAGCCACAGTTTGGATGGCAGGAAAGCCTGTCAGTCTCCACTTGTTGATGAGACCAGTCTCATCTTAATGCACACAACAAACTCGCTGTGCAAATATGCCATGATGGGCAGTTTGTGCCCATGATGCAAGCTATACCCAAACAAGCAGAAGGGTCATAAAATAAGGATTAAAGTTCAACAAGGACACTGATAATGAGGAAGCCTACCCAGCCTATGCCCTATTCTAGCCAATGTTATGTTATCTTCTAATTTTAGAACAGCTGACAGTTTTTCCCAGACCAGAAGTTGACAAGAGGCTGAGCAACGCCAATGTCGTTAAATCTTTGTTTTCAGGCGCAGTGTTGTCTCCACACTGCAAGAAGTTGTTTCAGCATGTGAAATTTTGCAGGAAGGCACACACTGTCGCTGGATGCCCATACAGGGAGCTGTGTAATATGTTGAAACCATCTGGCATTTTGTGGTTTTGCAGTATCAGTCAGACGCACTGTCTGGAAACACAGGGCTCAAACCCAGAGCCCTTGATTCAGGTCAGATACCTACAGATGCCTGTCGTCATTTGGCCAGACTGGAAGCTGCAGAATAAAGCACTTAATTAGGTGGCTGAAGTTTATGATGGATTCTAAGGGCAGCCGAGCTAGAAGCCTATTATCGCTTAGGAAGTTTCAGTAAATGTAATTACTATGGCGTGTTTGATACAACACATGGTCTTCACAAAATGCTCCAAAACAGCGTTTTAAAGACACTTCTTGTTGCTGTTATGCTTTGTATCTTCTGACTAAGGAATAGGCCTGATGATGTGGATCCCAATGTGAAGCTTACTGAAAACTACTACTAAAATTAATAGAGCATAGTTATGGAAGAGTATTTTGTATAGAATTGCCTTCTCTGGAGTGTGAACAACACTGCTGAAAGCAGGCTCTGGGTTACATTATTCCTGTGATCCAAATTTTTTTAACCAGCTGATGTCACTTGGGAGATTTAAAGTCTTTATAATTACCGCTCAAGGCCTAGAGGAAAGGGGGAGGAAAGACAATGAAATTATGTTTCATATGTTGATTTAGAGAGTAACCTGTAGTGGTCTGTTAACTTGTTTAATCTATCAGGAAAAGCAAATTAATTCTGTATCCAGTCAGTTTTATGAGTGGCAGCTCAATTTGCTTTCCCAGTTAAGCAGGGAAGAAACTGGCCTTTTGTCACAAACAATTGCTTCCTGCAATGCTGCAGAATAAGATGTAAAATAGGCAAAGAGCTTTGGAAACAGCTTCCAACGTCCTACTAAGAAGTAAAATTTCTTTCTTTCATCTTCCCTCAGAGAAGGAATTCAGGTTATGCTCTGCACTAAATTAAAGTGTTCTGCTCAGTTATGTACATGTACAGCTTTGAAAACTGCTCCTGCTTCTAGGTCAAGGGCTCTCCCTGTGGCCGGGTGCCAGCTTTATCCCTGGACTCCCATAATCCCTTGAAATAAATCAACTTTCCATTGAAATCCTCTGCCAGTTCCACTTCAGACTAAAATGTGCTGTCTGTAGCATGATGCTCTTTTATACTTTTGTAGAAACAAAAAAAAGAAGAGAAACAATGTGGCCATTGTGTACTGGAAACAGTTCGACGTAACCCGCATTGTGTATACTAAAGTCTATCTTTGTATGTTGCACTAACCCAAGATTTCAGTGTTTATTATTAGAACTAAGAAAAACACCTTTGACCAAAAGAATAATTTGACTGACTGAAAAGGATCCCAGCTTGTGTGCGTGTGTGCGTGCGTGTGTATCCAATTACTACTCTGCTCACGTGGACTGAAGCATGCGGATGCATTATACTACCTCCCAGGGCAGATGAAGCCCTCAAAGATTTTTTCTCTTTCCTCTCTTTTTTTTTTTTTTTCTTGTTCTTTTCCCCGCTAATATCAATTTTCTTCTCTGTGTGTTATAAATGAACCCGAATACATTCACACGTTCCTGTCGAAGACTAAAAGCTGTCACTTCATTTCAGGGAACCAGGCAGCTTTAAACTCAGCTGCAAGAAAGCCCAGATGCTACTACATCTCCAGGGGAAACTTATCTACTCAGAAATGGCAAAACTCATGAACAATAATAACAAAATACAGCTTAAGGATGCTGATGCCGTTCTCCTGTCGGTGCTGAGGTCAGTACTTTGGAGAGTGGGTGCCAGTCAGAAACTGCAGCACTCAGAAGACTGACAATTCTGAAAAGCTCTGCTTCTCCCCAAGTCTCAGTAACTTTAAATGGTCTGCCAGTTAAATCAGAACAGCCTGGTATAAATCCTCCAATTTTCTGACAACCTTTATATTCTTTTGGCTCCTACAAGGCCCTAAAGCTGATGGTGTATAATCCTGAACTGAATGTAAAATAAATATGAAAACCTGTCATGATTTTACAGTTTTCCAAAGGATATTTCACTAAATAAAAAGAACTGCATTTTTGGCACACAAACGCTCCATATAAAAATCACAGTTAGTTCTTTAAAATAAAGTTACACAATACAGTGCCAGGCTCTGCCCTCTGAAGTTTCCCCGAGTGCTAGGGAGCAGCTACATCCCCATAAGCTGGCTGTCCCTGAGGGTCCCGTGCTCCTTTCCCCTGCACAGTGGCTGTGTAAATCAGGGTGTAGGTATGCCGGCAGCTCAGCAAACAACTGCACCGCAACATCAGGGCTGTGACACTGGCCCAAGCCAGCCCAGCCCCCGAGGGTCCCTCCGGCACAGGAGCCTAGGGAGAAGTACCTGGGTTTCCTCTGAGCTGGGACACAGCCCATGGTGTGGTCAGCTAAATCTAGCACTGGCAATTGCTTCCATGCTTGTGGTACAAATACAGCCTGAGCAAATTGCAACCCAGAGCTCATCCAGCCTTCATGTCCTTGAAATATGTTGCCTAAGAAAATAACAATTGTTTGTGGAAAGCTCTTCTGCTAAGCCTGTGTTATTTAGCTATCTACATTAACTGTGTGCCAAGGCGTGGGCTATAAGCTGGAGTGTCCACAGCACTACAGCACGGAAATGAGTTTAAATCACTGACAAACTGGAGCTGATGTCAGACTCCACTGGCTTCACAGACCTCAATAACATCTGCATGTCCAGGGCACAGCTACAGGGCCAGAGAGAGAAGCATAGGTCTAGCAAAGTAAGACCTAAATATAGCAACCTTGACAACGGACACGAGGTGCATTTTGAGTGAAGCTGCGACCAAACTAGCAAAGGATCTACATACCATCCTGCAGGAAATCTAAAAGACTCATCCTGCAAGTCCTGGGGTGGTAGGTCACTGTTAAAATCACAAGTTACATTTGCACAGTACTGTTTGGATGGTTGGGAGGGAAGAAATGGAGGCGAGGCAAGGCAATTCAAAAAGACAAAATCTGGGTTGTACTCAAAAGGTTTCCAGGTTTGTCTGCAATTCTTTCATTGTGCAGGTTTTAAATGATATGCACCTGTGTCTCATAATCTCCTCCTGGAACAGGGTACCGGCAATTGCACTGTATATAAAACCACAGTTAACTACACACCTAGAGCTTTAATTTTAGATCAGACTAAGTGAAACTATATGGTTTTCTCCTAGAAGCCCTCAGTAGACAGTTTCTCCACTTAGGTCTGCCACCTTCGGGCGTTCTTTTTAAGTGAGAAGTGCAGCAGAATCCAAGAATTCAAAGCAAAACTCAGCTGAAACCATTATGTTTCATCTGGTTACATGTCAAAACCTCAAACCTTGTGTACACAGGGCTCAAATTATAAACCTATCAGGCCCAACTCCAGAGCTGGACCCAGATTTGCCTGGAGAGCCCGCAAATCTTTTGGAGAAGCTGATAAAAGTTTTGAGTTCATAATGAATTGAAAACCCAAAGTGGCCAGGAGACTTTTCTAAGGTCAAACAGTGAGTTAGAGGAGGAGCTAAGACGAGAACCACAGCCCTGGCCACTGCACACACTGCTACCAACAGAGGTAGAAACTCACTTTGGTTGAGCCTCATACTGCATAGCCTTTGCCAAACCACTCAAAAGAATCACTTTTTTTTTTGCCTGTTAATTGTTTTAATAAGTCACATGGCAATGAATGACTAAAAAATACATAATCCCTCTAAGGATTCAGCTGTGGAAAAAGCATCCATTTAGCTGCAGGGTAGTTATTACTGCATAGTTTTGATTTTGCTACACAATGCACACCCTGTTTATGGAAATGCTTACATGCTGCTCCGGGTGAAATCATCATCACTTACAGGTAGACTGTGAAGCTAAGGGAATGAGCTCAGATCCACTCATCTAGACCCCAAATGAGCCCGGTCCACTTATTTGAGTCTCCACAATGCTCTCACCTGTTGGTTTATGTTCCTTGGGACACTTTTGAATGCCACCCAAATCTCTGCATCTATAACATGAAAATAGAACTTCAAAGTGAGAAAAAACAATTGCAGTTAGAATACCTGTCCCTTCTGCTTGCTCCATCATGGCACACATCTCAGTGGGGAACACTGGGATAATTTCAAGTTCACAGCACATCATAATGTAGTAATCCCTTTTGAATCTACACCATCATGCAGCGGTCTTGCTGCTCCACATGCATTCTACCAAAACTTTAAGACTTCTAGCAGTACAGCAAGCAACTGCTTCAGGATTGAAGCTTAATGGTGAAACACCATCAGGGCTGACGATTGCTACATATTGCTTTCTAATAGTCCCAGCTGTTTGACAGCTGGAGTGGCATTAAGGAGCTCCGGCACTGTATCCAGAGTTCTCTACCAATAATTTTAAGTGCTTCTACAATATGGGAAAAAGGGAAGGGTGATCAGGGTTCAAGGATCAGGTCTGTTTAAGGTCTTGAAAACATTTTTGTGGGGTGAGGGGTCAGCATTTGAAAAGTAAGGTATGGCTTACATACACATGACTAAAAACCCAAGATTGCAATACATACCTTTTCCAATTCAGGTTAATTAGGAGTTTACTGTACTCCCAGCTAGTTTTGCTTGCAGGCAAATTTTTTTTTGAGCTCAGCAGCCAAGACTGTATCTAGGGCTAAGCTTTCCCACCATATCATTCCAATATTAAAAGAATTTTTCTGGCTTCCTGTTAAACCATGCACTGATTACAAAATTCTTTTGCTTATTTAAGGCCAGATTCAGTAAAAATCCTGTCCAGCTTCTGCATCATGGAAGGCCACAAAAGCCCTGAAATATTTTGGTTTTGAAGCCTGTGTGGGCTTCCATGGTTTGGATGCTGGGTAACTGTTCCAGTGAATGTGGTCCTCATAAAGCTTTTCAAGGTCCTGCTCCATATGGACCTAGTGATTTCTCTTTATTCTCTCCAGTGTAGATTACAATCCACTTCAGAGAATCTCTGATTTATGCCTCTAGCTACAGGCTAAATCCTACAGGAATAGGTCCTTTTCATATCAGGTCACATCCTCTGCAGAACACTGACAGAGAAATGTGAGTTTCTGAAAAGCAAGTACCACTTACAAAAATCTGGTATGTTTAGCATGCTTTATATGAATATAAGTAAACAGTAAAATCTAAAAGGAAATTCAATAAACTACTCATTATCTATATTCATATGACTAAGCTACACGTGGAACGTAGCTTTTATCCTGCATAAAAAATGTACAGATGTTCTATAGAAAACTGTATGAACAAACTTTAACCTCACGACTGCTATTATTTTGTAATAAAGGCTTACAGCATAATGTGAGCTTTTTTTAGAATGTAAGTTCCATGTGAGTAGCGTGTTGTTAATTTAATATTAATGCAATGCACCAGGAAGAAGTCTGCACAGAATCTCAAAGACAGAGAATCAGAGTGCTGCAGACAGGAGATTTGTGTTGTGGATTTTATTTGTTTCAGCACTCGCAACAAAATTCATTGACCAGGATTCCCATTGCCACAGGGCAATGGATTTGTCTACAGATGTTTTCACATGCCTTGGCATGAGGATTTTGCTGCAGCATTCCCGCTACTGTTCCTAAGAATCATGTGGTTAAGTCACCTTGTGCTGCACAGAAAATTTACCTCTCACTGTCAAGTGCATATGAATGAGCTTCTTTTTTGGGAACTGCAAAAGGGAAAAAGAATCCACTGAATAAACTTTTGAATTTCTTTTGCTGAACCATCCTTCAGGTAGCAGGTGCAAAGGCTTTCACTAAACTTGCAGACTGCAAATGCAGTGCCTGCTTTGCTTGCAACACAAATGAATTAAAGCAGGGGAACAGATTTCACCCATAGTTTTCCTTTCTCAGTGCCCTCTTCTTTGCAGCATCTGCCATTCAGATTACATATCCTGTATTCCTCCGAGGAGTCAGTTCACTGTCTCATCTCCAAATGCATTGGTGAAGTAATTTATGACTCCCGTTATTATAATCGCTTAGCAGCTCCCAAGCATGTAAAAATAGCAACAATAATTTCTCCCACTTTTCCTTCCTTAGCACCCCATAAGAGAAAGAGCTTGATTAAATCTGTAGGGGTTACACTTGCACTTGTGTGTTTCTATAACTTACAGAGGAAGTTTGACATTTTTGGAAACCAATGATGTCTACAGACATCTTATTCATTGCAGAAATTCCTCAGTCTAGATAAAACTTCTGGGAAAGTCCTGTGTCCAGAAGCTTCCTTCTTTTGTTTGACAGTTTCATTGCTTCTGTGAAATGCACTCATGTGCTATCATGATCATAAAGGGCAGCCCAACTTCAGAAACAATGAAGGCCATTTCCTTGGAAGCCTTCCAGGATCAAATTTGAAAACCTACCCAGGACCCCATGCAATGAAGCAGAACCTCCATGCATAGCAGGGAGGAAAAAAATGGGGAGATGTTTATGAACAGACCCATGGCGATGTGTGCATGGTAAACTGACAGCCTGCTTCCATTTGTTCCAGTTTTCCAAGCATGTGATTGTTATCATTTTATGTGGACCATCGCAGCTGCACTGCACCCATCAGAGTAAAGACAATAGTCTGGTCCTTGTGAAATAGAGATGGAGTCTTCCTATTTCTGTGCATATTCTGTAGGCAAATACTAAAGCCCAAAAGTTCACAGAGGTGCCACAAATGTCAAAGAAAGGCCCTCAGCACCTGAAATAGTTATGAAAGAAAGAATTTCAAAGCAGTCCTCTGCTTCTACAATCATCATCTAGGTCTAAACTGCTAGGAAAAAGTATCCTGGTTTTTCTAAAGGCATGATTTTAAATCCATATTGGTTAAACCAGTGTAAAAGACATGGGCATTCTAATTTTTCAGTGCTAAACCATGTCTGTTTTGGTTTAAGCTTAAATCCTTTAGGAATTGATTTTGTATTTGCAAATAAGATGGTCTTTAGCTAGTACAATCAATTTGGTTTATATGTGATTTTTAAGCAACACTGATACAGCTGTTTAACACAACTGATATCTTTGCCTTGTCTGGTTCACTTCTAGCCACTTGTTCTCCAGTGCAGTGTCAGCTTCAGGTAGCCACTGAGATAGTTACAGGAAGGCAGTAATTATGCTTGCAATAATGAATATTAAAACTTAGATAACATTTACAGAAAAGCAGGCACTATAGTTCACCTGGGATCTCCTCAGCTCCAGTGGTTTTACGTGCTTATGGAAGAAGCTTTGTCAGCTTCCAGAGATGAGGAGTTTGGAAACAGGAAAACAACTGGTCCTTGTGACTCCTCTGGCTCCACCTTACGAGAAGGAACAGAATGCTTTCAAGGAGCTTCCAGTTATATTCATAGTTCCTTCATACATGTTAGCGGCATTTGTACATGTATCAAACATCACGAGTGATTCAACAAAAAATTATGCACTACCATTTTTCACTGGCAAAAGTTACAAGGGCAGCATCAGTACCCTGAGCTACCCTGAGACTTCAGTAATGGGGATCAAGTTACTGGCTGCCTCACTGCTGATGTTAGAGATAAATTTTGGTCAACTTGGATTAGCAGAGGATAGCTAAAGTTTGCAAGGTAGCTGTAGGATCTCACTCTTTGAAAGACCGATCCATGAATGAATCTTACCAAACCACACAGTAGCTGGAGGACTAGATGGAAGATGCAAGTCAAAGGTGGAGATCACAACCTCCATTTACTGAAGCCCCAAATACCCCATTTCCACGTCCATTTGCTCAAACCTGGAAAGACCATGTTACGCTGCTTCTCCCAATTTAGCTTGAGTGCCTGGGATGTTTCACAGAGGCTGTGAAAAAAACCACCCCATACAAAAGATGTGAGAAGGTGAGTAGTGTCAGCTGAGGTATATAAAGACAACATTAAGCTTCTGCAATGTCAGATGAGTAGGCATCTGGCTGTGGCAAGGTACACTGCAGTACTTTGCATCCATGTCTGTGTCAAGCAGTATTTCTGACACTGGTACTCGCTGACTGTCTTTCAGGTCTTCTGCTCAAGCCTTCCCTCATTTCTGGGAGGAACTGGGAGAAGAGCAGGAGCTGAAGGCTGGCAGTAGCTGCATTTCTTTCTCCCTGATCTGTTCTCTTACTCCAGAAAGTTTTGTAAAACCATAGGCAGCACAAAAGAAATGTTGGGTTGGCCTGCTTTGTACCACTCCAACCACATGCTTTTTACAATCTGCTTCTTCAACAGAATGGCTGATTGCTTAGACAGCAAAGCATGACGAGCTGATGCATCAGATATTTCTGTCAGACTAATGAGACTTATCAGGTAGGAAGGATTTTCCTCATCCCTGCATCAGTGACCATTTCTTCGCTTGAAATTAATTGGAAAAACATTCTGAGGAGAAGTATTTCTATGCAGTTGATGCTACTATCTGCTACAACCTGAGCCTCCTGAAAGTAGGCTGAAAACACTTAGCCTTCACCAGCAGTCCTGTCACAGGGACCAGAACTGAACCCCCGCTTTGGCTGCAGTTTCCCCTCATTGCCATCACACCTTGCACAGTCACACCAAATGATGAAAGTGACAAGGACACCACACATATTTCAGAGTCCCAGCCCCTCTTTTTAGGTGAGGAACACTGCCACATCCCCCAGAAAGCTCCACATATGCTATTAAAAGAAAACAACCACCACTAAGAACAACCTAGTGCCTTCTACGCTACAAGTAACAACTCATGGGCAAACTATTAATCCATTAAAATTTTTCATTTAATAATTTCTCTAAGTTGATGCTTACGAAAGGCCCTGCCAGGCCAAAATGTCAGCTCATTTATGGGATTTATTATTACTACTGTCAGGCCAGACGGGTTTGCTGCAGCATATCCATCAGGCATGCTCAGACAGGAGCTCCTGTCTTTCGGCCTGCTGCTTCAAGAACAGGACCAACAAATGTCAGATGTCAAGTTCTCATTTCAGATCCTGCCTCTTCCCTTTCAATCACCATGGATCAATGGATCATTTTAGCTGTTTAGCAACAGGCAAAGACCACCTCATATAGGGTAAGCATCAGTGGTCGTTCAGCTTTTAGAGCTGATAGAGGTCTTTGTGTCCGCTTTCTCTATTTTTAAAGTACTAAAGCATGGCTTCAAGGGCTTGTGACTCAATCAGCAGGGGAGGGGCAAGCTGGAGGATGAGGTGTACTTTCCTCAAGGTGGTGGCTGCTCACCACAGCCATGTGCTTCGGGAGAGGTGGCTGAGGGCATCTGTAAGCTGCAGGTCTGTGTTCAGGAGTCACAGGCTGATCCTGGTGCAAAGAGAGGATTGCACTTGGGTTTCATAATGGAGTTCATGGAAGTCAGTGAAAACTGAACTGCAGCCAAGGTGGAGAGCCATGTAGAACAGATGTCTTTACAGAGGATAAAACAAACAAACAAACAAATACTCAGAGTCTGAGTTAGAATTCTTGGCCCACGTTAAATCTGTAAAAAGCCCCAAAGTGCTCTATTGTGGCTGTCCCAAACACTTAAATTCCACATGTATAAAGTAAAACACATTTGCATTGCTAATTTATTAAAGGACTTCTTGACCCAAAGTCAAATACTAGCACAAGTCTTCTGCATGGAAAAGCTCTGATAAGCGTGCTCTTTAACTCTCTGTGAACGTTCAGTAATGCTCCTTTTAAAAGTACATATGCTTCTTCTCGTGTCTGATGCTAATTATCTTATCAGATAACAGGCAGCCCTGTGCTGAGTAGGTATGCAATATATTAGCCTTGGGGAGGGGATAAAAAAAAAAAAAAGCACCTTATCTTTCAAGTAGATTTGAAACTGTATATGATCTGAGTCTGCGAAAACTTTCCTCTGCAGCACAGAGCTTATATAAGGAAGACAATGAAGAAAAAAAAAAATAAAAAATCCCAGACCTGTACAGCTTTCAGACTGCAATTCTCCAGGCTGTTCCTTTCTGTGGAATTTTCTCCTCTATCAGTATTTGGGAATGGCATACAGGTTAAACTGTTCATCTGGCAGGGAAAGTAGCTTTGGTAATTCTAAGTTTATTTTACACTATAAACAATCGGATTAGAGTAAACAGATGAACTGTATAAATAAAATGTCACTGCTTAGCTCTCCTTTGTGACTTGTATTCTCGTACCACTACTACTGCTTTTACTACAACTACTACTACTACTGCTAGGCTTCAGCTGACAGCTCAGCCTGAAACCCTTTATTCATCTTTATTACTGCTTCAGCTGTTTTGAGAGCAAAAAGGCATGGAGGACTTACTGGCCAGAGGCCCTCTAACCTAGCAGGCCTGCCTGGGAAATCAATATGCCGCACTCAAGAGCACAAAGATGGATTGTGAAGCCGGGGTTGGCAAAGAAACGCGCGCTGCATCTGGAAGGACACGGAGACAGCCAGTTCTGCTCCGCCAGAAGCCTCCCAGACCGCGCATGTTTGCACACCAACCTCGTGGCACCCTTCCAAGACAATTTGTGAACCTTGGTTCACACCATTTTCAAAGTAGGTCATACGCAGTAATCTCAGCCGAGGAGAGATACCCTGTCAGCAGCAGTGGCTGCGAGGAGGGCGATAGCTGCGACCAATGAGCGAGCTGGTGCAAGCGGGGAGCCGAGCGCTCCCAGGGCGCCGGGGCTGGGGCCAGCTGCAGCCAAGGTGCTCGCCGGGCTCGAACAGCTGACGGGCGGCCTCCCACACACCCAGCCTCTCGCCATTTATAGCTCTACAAGCACCCACTGTTCTCCTGGACACAGGCACCGGCACGGCTTAAACATTAACCTGAATGAAAATACAGTAGGAGAAGAGATCTAACCTTTACTGAGCTCTGCTTTCCTGACAGCAGGAATCACATCTAATTCTGAATGAGGGGATTTAAATTTACTACGAGCTTTGGATTACTGCTTCCTAACGTGCTTCCGTCACCTGCCCCTGCTCTGACAGTCAAAACACAGCCTTGAAGGTAGCTGTGTTGACAGAGAGGATTCCTAAAGGACTTACGGTTTCCTGCATTTTCCTGTATCCCTTGCTGGAGCTGTTTCAGGGGCGTGGACTTAAGAACGGGCACGTTTAAAGGTATATTTTTGAAAAACTGTGTCCAGGCAAATAAATGCAGAAATGAGTTTGCATACTCGTTTCCACACTATAACAATATAAAGACCATCCGAGAATCACCAGTTTCTAGCAATAGCACAGAACTTCCCAAGCATAGGAAGTGCTGGGAACACGTTGCCTTTAAACGCAGCCTGCACACCAGCAGAGATGACTTGATGCTAGAAAGCTAAAGGATTGCCTGAAGAGTGCCACTGAGTTATGTAATCTTTTTTTTTATGAGTTAATTTTTAAACAGGCTCAATTTAACCTTGTTCCTGATCAATAGTTACATGAATCTGAATGAAAATATAATCCCTGGAGAAATCCACTCCAGTATAACAGGCATGCATCATTTTTAGCACTGAAATCAACACTGAAGCAGCAGAGCTGGACAAGCATTGCTTTTTTTTGAATCTGGCAAGTAAGAGGACTGACTTTCCTCCATTTAAAAAGCTGTGCTTTTTCCTTCTTCTCTTGCTTTCCCTGTAATGTGTCAGACTAGAAATCTTAAACAAAAAGGAGCAAGAGATTTCTGAAGGTACCATACTTATACAAAGAGAGAGAGGAGACAGGACCTTGCAAACTAGCAAAAAGGCTAATCTCCCATCCAAGAAAGAGTGCACAGAATGACTCTCTGCTCCACTGGAAGTAACCTACCTGGTCAATAGCTTGTCCAGGGAGTTTTAAGACATGCAGAAACATGCCATGATGTGCTACAGTTATCAGCTAAAAGGGTGCTGTAATGACTTTCTATGCAAGTATACAGAAAAATCCATAAATCCAAGAAGGGTTATCACTCAGTACATCATCAAGGGAACAATTTATTCTCTAACACAGGATGCAATACTTTCCTGCCAAAATCACATTGCTTGTTTGTTATCACTAAGCTTTGAAAAAGAGTAACCAATAAAAATCCCTTCTGCTGCTGCCTCTGGAAAAGAAAATCCCTTCTAAGAAAAATTGTAACAAAGAAAACCCCCAGACACTTCACTATTTTTTCCAGAATGACAAATAACTCTAGCTGTGGTTACAAATGGTCTCAGTATTGTACAATTTCAGGTCATATGAGTTTTATTACTTTTCAGACTAACTTTTGCTTTTTGCCAGCCAGCTGCTGGCAGTTGTCATTTTAGGACTGAGAGCAAACTACTTTGAAAACAAATTTGTTCAGAAATCTTTTTAAAGTGATACAGAAAAAAACTCCCTTGTGTTTTTCATTTTAGCTTGGATGTAACCTCTTTTTTCCTCCAGTCTTTGAAAGGAATGAGTCTCCAATGCTAAACAGGTCACAGAGTAATTACGCATCCACCTGAAAATTAAACACACATTCAAAAGCTTAACTAACAGCATACACTAATTCATAACAAGTATATGTCATTCAGTTTTTTCATGGTTGATCATTAGGGTGTAAGCAAAATCAGATCACATCAAACCCAGAGAACAAATGCTGTAATCTTTCTGCAGGTTTAAAAGGAAACAACAGCAAGGTGATACTGTGTTGATGAAGCTGATCCGATACTGCAGGGCAGCCACAGCAAGTCCTGTGTACCTGAAATCTTTGTGTCAAGAGGGGGCCGGTCTCTGGGGTTACTCAGAGAAAAATCAGTCCTGAGGACTGGCCAAGCTCCTGTGCTTGGGCAGGTCAGCAGAGTCATTCCATGATCAGGCCAACCTGAGATCAAACCTGGATGGCTACTTTCAATGTTGTAAGCCTCTGCCTGAATTGAAAAGACAGACAAAAACTTTGGCAAACCCTTTTATGTTCAGTGCAGAGCCATATTTATTTTCTGCGACATGCACATCTTCTTTCTCCAGTGTCACCAATTATTTTTATTAGCTTTCTATGTTTTTCCTCACCTTTCATAGCACAGGTTTGGCAGCAGCATTTCAGATGCACAAAAGGAATCAAATCTACATTTCCTTCACAGAGTGGAGGTGTTTGAGTTAGTAACATCTCTTTTACAGATTTCCTTGGTGGTAAAAACCATTTTTCTTTGACATGGAGAGAGGAATGCACAAAGCTAGGAGAGATCAAAGCCCCAGTGAAGAAGCTGAAAGGACCTCAGCATGGTCTTTACAGAGGTGCACAGTGGCAGAGAAGAACTGTGAGCTAACAGCTGGTTTGTACACGACCTGCCTGCCTCCAGCTGAGCATTTGCTGTGGCCGAGTTTTGGATTTTTTTGGAACAAGTGCTGCAGAACTCTAATGAACTGGCACTGGTTAAAGGAGATCTTTGGCCAATGCTAAGACTGAAGATGGATTAAAGGTGACTTCGGTCAACCTTTGCTTCTTTATCCTAAGTTCCCTAAGATCAGTACAGGTAAGACTGAGCTATTATTTACTGCCTTTTGGATCTGCTGCTGCAGTAAGTTTGAAGACTAGCATGACCCGGCTCTTCCCAACTACCTTTGCACCTGGCAAAAGCTGTGGCCTCACAGCGTTCCAGATACCCACTGTGTCAAGGACAGGAACCCCACACATCACCTCCCAGACAATTTTTGAACTGAGCTAAAGCATTTCCACTGTTTAATTATTTTTAATATGGTTTCTGGAATGCTCTAGTTAGGCTTGGAGGATTTCACATGGTCTCTTCTGGCTATGATCAGCAGATAGCTAGACTGGAGTAGCGTGGAGCTAAAAAATGGGATTGTTACTATTCCATGTTCAGTAGCACACACATACTCACACACTAGAGAAGGGTTTCCATGTCAGCACTGATGAGCCTGCAGAAGTGCTACTGAGGCGTCACTGTGGCCACACAGTTCTTGGTGGCCAGAAAGAACATCCTCTTCTAAGACAAATGGTTGAAAGTGCACATAGTCAAAATTGCAGAGTGCAACTTTGTTCTGCTCATCTCTTTCTCCTCCCTCGTGTTGCCTCAACTCTGCTTTTGGGAGCACTGGAATAAGCCTGGTGTAGGAATGCTAGGGAAGTCAATGGATTTATACTGCTGTAACTGAAAGCAGAAGGTAGTTTAGGGGCTCAAAGATCTAAGCTTGTGTGTTACCCCGACTGTTTCTGACCAAAGTGCTTAGCTGACCGCCACTGGATTAGCAAGTGCTTCACATTGCCTGCACTCATAATGTCAGTTCTCTGTGAGCCGAAAGAGCTGCTTCTCAATCCCATTCATTCATGACAGGTAGCACAACAGCTGGCTCAGCCTGAAGATCTCCATGACCCAGGCCTATGAGTACTGGCTTTTAACACAGTGACTTGCATCACCTCAGTTTAGCACTACCCAAGTAAATGTAACCCTTCCGTTTAAAGCACATGACATTTTTCCTGTGTTGGCATCAAACAAAATAGCACACTAACACTTCTAGTATTAGTCAAATGGGGCTTAAAAATCCACTCATATGCTTTGCAGGTGCAAGGTTTCCCTGGCAAGTATGTACACTGGTCTCAGTCATGGATCCTCTCAGAATCTAAGCTTTTGTTAAGAAAAAGAGAAATAAAAAACAACATGGCAGCAAAAACTGCCTTTCCAAGCTTAAACTGAGAGCAAACTATAGCAACACCGGCTTCCCAAATCACAGAGAAACAACTTCAGTGGTTGTTCTGCTCCTCCATCTCAGTGCTACCATCCAGCACCTACTGATGGAGATTACCAAGATCCCAGCCTATTCTCCAGCGGGGCCCCATGCTGTACGGGGAAAACCCAACAACTCCCTAAGCTGAAGCTTAAAAAAGCTAGACTTGGGGACAGGAATGGGCACTGGAATGATTCACAAGAGAGAAAGAACCTGATGGAAGGATGCTGAAGGAAAAGATGAGTAACAGAAATAGCTGGCTTGCTTCATCTTCCAGAGAAGCAAGGAGGAGGGCGAGGGATGCTGAAATGAGAACACTACTTCTTTTTTCCTCCCGTGACTATCAGGAAGTTGACAGGGAAAAAAAGGAGCTGCTCTGGTTCAACAGCTAAAAATGAGTTGCCCACTGAACAAATACTTACTAGCTATAAAGGAAGAACTGCATCTCCAAGCAGGCTCCTGCAGTAACTTCCTTGCAGAAATCCCCCAAATCCCAAGTGCTGGTTCACTCATCTTCATCTAGTCTGTTGTAAGCATGTTTCTTGAGAACAATTTTTTAATATAAAATTGTACCTTCTCTTTTATTTTCATTAGTGAAATGATGAACAAATAATTACTTGTAATTTTACTGTGTTATGTTTTTTAAGAGAGTAAATATAAAATAATAATAAAATGTCTGTTGGGATGTGTTATTATATTTTTGTTATCACAACCTAAATACCACATATTTTACTAATTCAGGGTACTCTTCACTTGACCGCTATCTCATCCATGTGGCAAAGTCAACAAGAAAGGCTAATATCTCATCAATCACTAAAACTGAGACTTTTCTCAATATAAATAGCACAATTTTTTTTGGCAAGCCATCTGATTTGGCTTAAGCCACATAATGCAGAGTTCTGTCCATCTGTCCTGTTTAATTATGATGATTCCAGAACCTAAATTTGCTTCCAAAGATCCTTAATTAATATTATACTACAGACTGGGTGGGTAAGGGGAGGAACTCCTCTGTTTCTGATTCCTAAAAACCCCCAATCAAACCAAAACAAGGTCTGGAAGATTTTACATTATTTTTTCAGTGTCACTGCTAGAGACTTAACCACAGGATGTGCCCCGTGGTCTTTAATTCATATAATAAGCAAACAGTGTTTGTTGGCAAACAATTTGGTAAAACATCTTAACTTGCATTTTTCTCTGTGCCAACATACAGAAGATTTGTTCCACGGAGGAAAATTTACATCACAGGATACATATTCCCTGCATGCTCTATGTAAACAGAAAATTTTGACCAAAGTGCTACAAATATCTGAATTCAGCTGTAAGTAATAGCATTTTAGATAGGTTATATTTAGTTAATTCCAATTGCTCTATCAAGTTGCAGGCAGGGTGAGAAAAGCCATCTAGTGGACAAAAATGTAATTATATACCAGAAAATATTTTGAGGCACAAAGCTTTTACTGGAGAACTCTTTTTTTGTTTCGTTATTCATCTGCAGTACTTCTTATCTAGGAATACTCTAGAAGACTCTGGGAAATCAGGTTTTGCTGGAGGGCAACAGCATAGATCTCTAAGCCCAGGTTTTTGGCAGATTTTTTGATTAGCAATTGTCATAAAACATAGAAGACGCTTTGTCCCTCCGATCCCTCACAGAGAATTAATCAGCATATTTTTTACAACGCTGCGAGGGTCATCAGTCAACTGAATATCTTATCACTAGATTCAACACTATATGCCAAGCAGACTGGCATTGCCACAGGGTTTAAATAACTGAGCTAATATTTAAACTTTTGTCCCCTCTGATCCCTGAAAAATAATGAGAAGAAACTTTGTGACTTTGTAAACCGATGAGCCAAAGGGCACTCAGAACAGCCTTTTACTAAAATTATCTTTGAGATTCTCTGGGACACAAGATCAGGGAGGGCTGTAGAGCATGAGGTAGAGCAGCAGAGCCACTCCCCTCACAAGCCTGGATGTGCGATTCATTCAGCATCTGACGTAAAAAGTGGGGAGAAAGGAACAAAACCTCACATCTCAGTATTATTTACAACACCCTCTGGCCTTTGCTGAAATGCAGACTACCATGGTTGTAGTGGCCTGCGCCATGAGTTAAGTAGCTAAATATGTCCCAAGCAGACAGGCTGAGCTCTGCACTGCTGTCCTTTTTCTATTTATGCTGGGGAGCACAAGGGAGTACATACAACAGCCTTTTTTTGTGTAACATTTTCACAGACCTGGCCCCCAAATTCATTCTCTTCTGCCACAAAGTTTAGAGCGTTTAGCTAGGTACTTTGAGCTAATCTTAAAGAGCAGATAATGATCAGTCATGCTTAGGCAGGCCAAAACATTGAAGCCAAAGTATAATTTCAGTGGGATTACAACAACCCAAACCACCATCATCAGAGACTATACTGTGATGATGCAATCAAACATCTGTAACTCTTGCTGCTCTCAGCAATATACTGAAGCAGGATTAGTAACCTGCCACTTAGAAACTGCTGGAACAACAGGTTTTGCTCCCTCTCCAGTACCCCTTTTGTTTGAGATAATAGGTAACCCCTGGTATTTTGTGCTCCCAGTAACAAAAAAACCCCAAAACAACAACAACAACAACAAAACAAAAAAAACCCCAACAACAACAAAAAACAACCTTAAAAATCTCTGTGTTAATCTTTTGAAGTAGCTGGTTTCAGGAGCATCCCATGCAATGATTTCCACCTGAGACATCTTTGCCAGGGCCATGCATTTACCCAGCTTTTCCAACTGACCCTGCACACGCATGCTGGGACATATCACATAAGGAGCAGGCATCTCCTTACATCACTCCTCTGTTTGCCCCAGCATGAGGACGATTTAAAGCATTACTTCTGATAGAGCCACCAGTTGCTGTGCTCGGACAACCCTTGTGTTGCTGGGTTATAACACAAGGGAAACAAAGCTTCTGAGCTACCTTGCACAGACCTTCTCTGCAGTCTCTTATTCATCTGTCTCCTAATGAATCACAGCCTTTTCTCTCTCTTTTCATAACAACCAAATAAGGATTTCAGGGTTTGGCCCATTCACCACATTCTGTGTTTTAATACAGACAAGAATGGAATACAAAATACTGCCAAAAGTTTAGCAGCAGGGGCAACCTTTTTGCTATTTTCATGTCTACAGTTCCCAATTCAACAATGCCGACTTGCTGTTCTGCACGACTGCAAGGCTAGGAATTCATAAACAACAATAATACTAATAACTGTCCAACAAGGCCTCATCCCAGCCATGCATAAGTGCAGGACTGGCACAGAGCATAAAAATGCTGCTTTGTGCCTTTACAAGCTTGCAATATAAACTTTGCATTGTCAGTCTAAAACTTTGGCATCTGTGTCTGCAAATGGGGAGGGACCCATTTTCAGATACTTGTGAAATATAAACTTCAGCTGTTGCCAAGCTCAGAGATAGATTTGCTCCTTTTTATTTTTACAAGTTTCCTGAATATGTGAAGAAACCTACAAAGACATTTTAGAGACGTGTAGCTATGAAAAATGTACATGCTTCTGTTTTTTTCTAAGGAGCATTCTCAATCATTGTAATTATTCCTTGAGAATGCTTTTTAAAAAAACAGAACCATGGCTATTTTTCACAGCAACAAACCCCTAAAACAGCTCTGTAAAACTTAACAAAAAAATTGCCTTTCAGCTAAGAAGACCAAAAATAGATCAAAAACCAATTAGCTGGCCCGCATGGCAGAAGACAGGTGTGCTTAGGATGTGGTATTTATACAGAATCAGGATAAGCGTTTTTTTTACTTTTACACGGATTCCTGAAGACTGTAAGTATCACAAACCTCTTCTTGACAATGCCCATCCCAACCATTTAAAACACCGGCCACTCACAGTATAACCTTAGGATGCAGCCTAAAACATTTCATCTTGACTCCTACCAGGTTATAAAAGTGAATTAACATGAAAAGCAGAAGACTGATGAGTGAATTGTGGTTATAATGAACCTTCAAAAGCAAAAACAAGTAAACTCCTTTGGAAACTCAGCAGCTGGAGAGAAGACTGGGAACACCGAAACCAATTACAACTCCTTTAGTGTTACACCTGTTTAAATGAATGCCAAATCCAGCACAGAATTATTTACATTATGTTATTAACAAAGGGATATATGAGTAATGGGAAAATAGAAATGGTTTATGCAAAACAGGCTCTACTGAAACCATCTAAGAACTTCAGGTATTTGTGTCAGAAAGCAAAGGCTGTGGTCAGACCTGCAGTGACTGCTCTTGAGTTGGGCAAGGAGGCTCCAGCTTCCTCTCTAGCTGCTGGTCACTATCCCCAAGCTGCCTGACTGATGCCAGAATAAATACTCATGTAATTGCCCCTTATGCAGTTCAGTTGATGATCTCCCTGCTTTTCAGTATTTTGAGGTTATTTTTTAAAACTATATTGCTCAAGCAGAAACAGATTTAGGGATAAGACAACTGTGCCAGGAAATCAGAGGGATAGTCTTCTGCAAACACATGGCAGGTGACAAGCAAATGGGAAGAGGCTGAGAGCATCAACTTCTTCCCCAGATCATAGTCTTACTATAAAAGAAGATCAGGTGCATACAACCTCTTCTCTCCTTCCAATTTTTGAGGATTCAAGTACCTACATACAAGATGGTTCCCCACTGTATAAGACACTTCATGTATTAAAGCATGTGACAGAAAAGAAAAATCGTATTTCTAAAGAGACCAAATACAAAGTTGGGAGCTGGAAGTGACTGAAGAAGCCTGGAAAACCTGCCCAGGGTTCATGAGGATACTCATGAAGCCCAGGTCTCAGCTCTGTCTCCACGGCATTTCTTCTTCCAGTACCCTGCCTTCCTCCCATCTGTAAAGATCTTGTTCAATCCCTGATGTGGTAATGGGCAGGTGACCATTGACTGAAATTGACTGACCACTTGCAGGAATAGGTTTCCACCTACCCAAGCTGCCCTCCTCACTAATCTCATCCTCTCACTGAAACACAGCAGGCCATCTCAGGCAGATGGCTGTGGTTAGGCTTCCCCGACATTGGCTTGAAGCTAAAATCCCTTTTCTCTCAATTCATCCTTTTATGATGCATCTACTTTAACTAGTTCAGAAATGGTTCCTCAAGCCAGCGGAAAAATCAAGCTGTCTCTTTTACTTCCTGCAAGCACATTCGATGGTTTTGACATGGTCGTAACTATTGTCCATTCTTGTCACAGCCAGAACACACATAACTCAGTTTGATTGTTTAATTCAGCAATATGACAGAAAAAGACATCTCTCTCTTTTATACCGAAGAAACCCTACAAAAGGGCTTATTCTGTACAAAGAAGATGGTACATTAAGATCAGAGACACAATTTTTCACAATTCAAGTTTCACTAGAGCAGTAAAATAAAGTGGCTGTCTTCCACTCCCATACCTAATGCAAGCACTACACAAGAAAACAAGGGCTTTTACAATGAACTGGACAGCCTGCTGCACCCCAGCAAAGCTTCAGGGAAATTAAGAATGGAAATAAACATTGTATAACAGGCTGCATAGAACAGAACAAAAAAAACCCAAAAAAACAAAAAAAAAACACCAAAAAACCAACCAAACAAAAAAAAAACACCCAAAAAACCCCAGAATTCAATGCTATATTCAGTGCACATCTCAGAGGACTTTGCCAGATCCTGGCTGTCTCCTGAGGAAAGGCTCATTCCAAGAATGGCTGAACACCACAAAGTGACCATGGGCTCCGACAGAAGTCTGTGAATCTGTTCCCAAGAAGCTCCCAACTGTGCTTCAAAAGCCAAGATGACTGCCATTTAAGGTTCTCCAGGGCTGAAAGAGCTTACACATAAGATTTTCCTCTCACAACCAGAACACCAGGACCCAGAAAGAGCTCCAGCTGATTTTCCAAGCAGTGAGTGACTGGCTTTCTCAAATACAGCTGCTTTCTTCATTAGGAGACTAAAAATAGTTCTGCTTTTAGCAGACTGACTTCCTTTTAAGCCTTCTGCCATATCCATGTGTGTATTTCATTCAGTTTCTGCATGTCTGTGCCACTGTAATTCTATTTCAGCCTTTAAGTACATTCAAGAAATTTTTCATTTCCCTCTCCCATATTCACTCCAGATGTCCTGAACTGTCCAAAACGGTTTCATGTTAGGAGAATTTGTAGGGTTATTCTGGCATTCATACTGCTCCCATCTGCTTCAATATTTTCAGGAAAAATCAACTTTCTCCCCCAACTATTAAAGAATATGGACAACCAGTTTATGGTTTTAAAACATCCACGACTAATGGTAGATGTTTTGCTTGTACCTTGTACAGTAAGAATAATTGAATATTGCCATATCAGGCTTTCACTCTTTCCTCTTGGAAAGATGCTGGACTGAGAAACCCAAGCACATGGACGATATCCTGTGTCTTAGAGAACATATTGCAACAGCAGTAAACACTTCATGATGCTGCATCAGCATAGAACTTTATAGAACCTAACACAGAACATACAGAACTTTACTGTGAAAAGCCACACTGAACACAAGGTGGTGGACTGTGGGAACACATGCTGCAGTGTTACTTTCAGTCCCAGTCACCTTGTTTTCCAGATCAAGGAAAACTGGGCACTGCCACTGTTTTCTAGCTTACATGGTGGGCATGAAAATCAAAGTGCAAGAGGGACTGTAGGCAGGGAGGAACCAGAGCAGGGATATATCCCCCTGACTCCTCCAAATTTGACATTAGCATATGCTTAGATCCATATAGCTCCAGAGGGTTCAAGATGATCTGGCCAGTAAAAACCTATGGCATATTCAGTCCTGAGTAAAAATGCCCAGTGTTGAATAAATGGTGTATTAAAAATGTGACTAACACATCCATCAGAGCTAAACAGCATCAGAGAATCACATTTACTTCTACCCCAGGAAGACTTCAACCTTGAACCTTTCAACGCAATTCTCTACATCCCTTGACAACAACTAGTAAACTTTGTAATGATGGGAATACTGGTTCAAACAAACTAAACAAGTTTAGTTTAACTCCTAAAATCCTAACCTGAGGTATGTTTGCATTTCCAAAGGTTTGGTCATAAATATGATGTGCGTTACTGAATCTGTCCAGGATGAAGCTGGGAAGCAATAGGGATCCTAGTACTCATGATATTTCTGGATGAAAAATATTTGCATAAGCATTATGAAACTTTGGTAATTCTCCTGCCCACCCTTAATCTTCCTGCAAGTGTAGGTGGGTTATCTAATAAACTTAAAGATGTACACACTTTCTAATACAGATAAACTGCTTGCAAAATTTTTATTCCAGGAAAGATAATTAAAAGAGAACTCCAGGTCCTTTTTTTTCAATCTGAAGTTTCAGTGATGTGAACTGCTAACTGTGTCTGAGAATGCAAAGGTATCCACAAACCTTTCTAACCCTACTTAGTTCTACAACAGTTGAGGTGATTCATAACCTCACAGTCTTGAGTCAAAAGTTGTTCTAAGAATGGTATTGCTTTGGAGTTTTTGAAGAGGAAAGAGAGAAGGGAAATGTACTGATGATACTGAATGCTAACCAGGTAGCATTATTTAAAATAAAATACGATAAATGGTGTATCTCCTTCCTCGAATGTATACTAGATAGGTCCCTTCAGAGTAAATAGTCTTAGCCATTTTCCATGATGCTAGAAATGGAGGTTTCAGCTCTCCTTCTGTGTAAGTAGGAAATAATAACTGGCAGGAATGCCAATGCAAGTAGAAAGCAAATTAATCCAGCCATGTTTTGCTATGAACAATGTTGCTGCAATCCTTTGATAACCCCAACCAGGAGCAAAATTTGGCTTGCTCTATTTTCCCCCTCTAAATGTCTCACTCTGACCATACAACTGTTCTATTTTCTGGTTAAACATTACATGGAGTGTGTTCATTTCTGCTTCAGTTAATTTAGCTTTGCTAAATGCAAATGCTTCCTGTACTTATGAATACAATCTGTTCATAGTGAATAGTTTTGAAGATTTGGATGAGTTAAAACAGCAACAGTATCCATGTGGCACCAATCTTCCCTGGACAACTCTTATGCTTTGATTCATAAATTCTTTCCATAGGAAATATCTGTGGAAAATCTCCAACACATCCAGAAATGCACAACTCAGTTGCTTGAGTTATTACAACTTCTTAATACTTATTGCTTCTCCCTTTATTTCTCGCTCTTGTAACGACATTGGCTCTTGGGTTCACATGAGACCCCACTTATGCTTATTTTCCATTATTATAGAATGTGTAATTAATAACTGCAACAACAGCCATGATTAGTATTACCACATGAATCTATTAAAAAGCAACTTCCAACTCTGAAATAATCTGATTTCTGCATCTAATGGGTGTGCTAAGGCACCTCCTCACCTGCTGTTACCATTCTGCATGTTTGACTTACAGTGTGGAATTAAGACCCAGTTGCTACATTATGAAAAAAAGCATACTATTCTCTGGCTTACAATACAGAATTTCAGAAAATCTTGAAAAAACACTCAGCCTTGAAAGATGTATGTGTGACAGTGGTGGGAGCACAATGGAAAACCCCCAAGTGAACTTCTGAGGCCTCTTGCATTCACAATCCACAAAAGATGAAGCAGAAGAGCAAAGAGGGGTATGGCTGCTAGAATGTCAGAATGTGCCTAGCTTGTCACAGATATCGGAGGCTGAAGGATTTTTAGCTTCTTCAACAGTTGATTTTGGAAGCGAGAGCCCTGTACTCAATGGCCTGGAGTGCAGAGCTTGAACATACCAGGGTGGTTCTCTTCTCATCTCTGGCAATTTGTCATGGATCTCTGCCAGAGAAGTTTAGCTCTTTACACCAGATTTTGCAGACTCCTCAGGAAGTCCCTGTCCATCCAGCCATTGGTGTAGCAGTACCAGGTGTTGCTTTAACATGAGAAGGAGTTCTCCTGTAGTTGAGTCTATTTTTATCAACCCTTCTTGTGACGTGGTCCCACCAATGAAGTCCAACTGTTTCATAAATTAAAATTCATACAAATTATAAGAACTTTAGGCAAAACTCAGCAAATTGCAGCTAGCCAAGAAGTTAGAAGAAGAAGAAACTAGCACTTCTGGTCCACATGGGTCAAGAAATAAAAGTTTTTAGGTCATGGTGGCACTCCTTGTCAGTCAAAGAAAAGAGTAAAAGTTTAAGACCCTTTCGCAAAGCATTTGTCTTCTCTGACAGACTGAGAGACTCCAGTTTACTCAGTATTTCCTCTCTCTTTTTTATTTTCTGTCTTCTTCAAATGGTGTCTCTTCCTCATGATTCCACTGCTCAGCACTTAGGCAGGTTTAAGGGTATAAGTAAATGTTGAAAGTCTCCTTTCTGAGCAGCATTTCTCTCATTCGTTGTATAATTCTTGGCCATTCTGCTCCAGGTTAGACCAATAACTGCAAATACCATCATATTTCTCACCTCCCAGACCAAGACAAGACTATATCACAGTCTTCCTCGCAGCAGGAATGCTGCAGCAGCAGAATTCTTCGGGTAAGTGTTCTGTGGGTTTCTTTTAAAAAACAAATTAGTCATATGCAGAGTATGTCTAGAGTGGAGAAAAGCCAAAGATAGAAGTCCTTGTACAGACCTAGCTATGCCAGTTGAAGATGATGATCTTCCCAGCTGCCTCTCACCCTTGCCAGAGGTTACAGCAAGCTGACCTGCTAGGGAGCAAGCGTGCTTCAGGCAAAATGAGTGAAGTTGGCTGAAAATGTTTAAATATTTAGTCTTTGTTCACTCAGGCTTTTTTCTAACATGAACAGGTTTAAGTGGTCCCCACGATACTGAGCCACAGGTCACAGGGGACAGTAACCTCTAGTGTGGGTAATAAGTCTTCAGTATGGAGAGGGCTATTTGTAGTAACCTTTTCAGCTGGCAGGGCAGTTTGCAAGACAGAATGTATTTCCACGGTTCTGCACTAACATAAATATTCTGTATCATCAGTATGGTTCTTTCCATTCCCTCACTGGATTGCCCTAAGAGTTTAACTTTATCATCACATTTGCAGGCCTGGACCTCCTGAGGGACTTACACCATCCCAATATCTGCTGGAGGGACAACACAGCAGGACAATAAGCAATCCAGGAGGTTTATAGAGAGCATGAATGACAAGAGCCAATGAGAAGAAATGTTCTGCTGGACCTCATGTCCACCAACAAAGAGAGATTCATCAGGAATGTGAAGATCAAGGTCAGCCTCGGCTGAAGAGAACATGAGATGGGGGAGTTCAGGATCCTGAGGGCAGAGAGGAGGGTAAAAACCAAGCTCAAAACACTGGAAACTTCAGGATAGCAGACTTTGGCCTCTTCGAAGATCTGCTCAGAAGAGTCCCATGAAACAAGGCACTGGAGGGAAGACAGGCCTAAGAAAGCTGTATAATACTAAAGAATCATCTCCTCCAAGATCAAAAGAGGTCCATCCCAACAATTTCAAAAAGTGTCGGGAGGCCTGCATGGATGAAAGGATAGGTCCTAGACAAACTCAAGCACAAAAATGAAGCATACAGAGGGTGGAAGATAATCTGGGAGGAATATGGAGACATTGTCTAAGTACCAGGGACAAAGTTAGTTACACCAACACCCAAATGCAACTGAATCTGGTGAAGGATATCAAAAACAACAAGAAGGGCTTCTATAAGTGCATGTGTGACAAAAGGAAGGCTAGGGAAAATGTGAGCCTATTATTCAGCAAGACTGAGGACCTGGTGACACAGGATGTGGAAAAGGCCAAAGTACCTAACACTGCTTTCATCTCATAGCAGGACTGGCCTTCAGGTATCCCAGGTCCTAGAGACTATGGAGAAAGGCTGGAACAAGGGAAACACACCCTTATCAGAGGAGAATCAGGTCAGGGAATACTTAAGCTAACTGGATGTATAAACTGTTCCACTGACTCTCAGTAGGTCCTAAATAGTTTAGCATAGTACTAGTAGCTTGGATTTCAAGGGCAAAGGAAACACTTAAGAAATGTCATTAATGTCATTAAGCTTGCCAGTTTGTAAACATGAAAGAAAACACACATGGCATTTGACTATGCCCCAATACCCAATGATCAGTACGAGCAAAAAGCAGGTATGACAAGTGTTCTCATTTAAGCTGTAGTCATTACCTCACGCTTCATCCCTTCTGTTGATAGCAACCTTGTCTCACAGCCAAACAACAATAACTAGCGCAAGCATAAACAAAATCGATCACCCTCCTTCTTATAGTACAAAAACATACATAATAAAACCCATCCACTCCCACAGAGAGACACTTTAAAACAGTTAAGTTGCCTCTACAAAAGAGACATAAAACAAAAATAGGCTAATAGCATCTAAGGGTATTCTGTTGAGATGTCGGAAACCGTAAATGGGTTGGTTTGGCTTTCTGAGTTACAGTTTGCAGACACATCTCTACAAGATTATCATTATGAGTTACTGCTGTGTATGTTTAATGGATTTTCTTCTTCTCTGGTACTGTAGGTTCCTAGTCTGGAGTTTTGTTTCTTGCCAGATCTAATCAGCTAATACTATGTTTTACAATATTTACTTGTTAGCTACTAAATTTTGGATTCACAGGCTAAGGAATGAAGGACTGAGTGCTACACATTTGATTATGTGAAAACTGTCTCTATTTTCATCTGTTTGTGCCACAGATATATTTGCCTTGTGAAAGTCAAGAGGCTTACACTTCTCCTGCATCTCACATAAATATTTTATATCCCCATTTAGATGCAATTTAAAGTACAGCTGACTGTGTTGTCTTAACTTTACATACTAATGCTTTCTTAGTAGCTCTTACACAGCTTCTATTAGCCTTTAGCCACTCCAGGGCCCTATCTTAAAACCCTCTTTCATGTAAATAACCATTACTGAATGCTAACAGATGTGAATTCTTCCTCACCCACTGACTATCTTAATTGATAGGGACATCATGAAAAAAATCTGAAACACCACCCTTGAATAGCATCTGCTTTTATTATTATTTTTCAATTCTCTGCCACTTCTATTGAATGTATGGCTATAGCCTTATAGGATCTATAAACAGTTTGGTGGAAAGTACCTTTCATTTTCATCAAACTGGACGTTCAGTGACATCAAGAAAGCAAATTAGGAAGGTATCTTTGCTATGGCTCAGCTTAGCCACTCCTAAAAGGCAGCTCTCAAAATGCCATCACTGACCTGAACTAAGATATGGGATAGCACAATGAACATCAGACACAGTAATCTTCTGCATAAGTTCACTGCAGAGACATCACAAGATCATGTTTAATTTGAGAAAAACAATTTGTACTGCACTATAAATATAAATAAATAAAACCTACATCATCAAAACAGCAGTCCAGTGACATCACCTCTGTTTAACAATGGCAATGCCAAAGAAAACTGAGAAAGTCTGATTTGCAGTTTTATGAGAAGTATGAAAATCTATAAAGTCAATAAACAGAGCTTTTGTGTGGTGCAAGGGACGGCTGGAAAAATTAGTGTGACTCTGACAGGAGTCAAGCAGCTTTTAGCCAAGACTGCAGATGAGCAGCACAGTGATAGTTCGATGTGGTTTTACTGGAGTAACCAAAGACAGCACTGTGAAAATTATATCCATCTTAGAGTCTTGGTTCCTCTTTGTACTGCTTGTCTCTCAAAAGCACGTATTAAAGTACCGCAAAATGTGACACATGACACTGATCAGCTTCAAACATCTGTTGTGTAGCACATGCAAAAGCACGCTACAGAATTGCTAAGGAAAGCTGCCTTGTAAATTCTCAGGAAAGCTTTATTGATTCTCTTCTGTAGGGAATTCAATTAAAGCCAAAATTTTTAAAATTAGGAAAAGTCTGAGTGAAAAGTAGGTAATGACAGAACTCTGCACACACACACATACACACACTTCCCTGCCCCATGTCCTCTTAACACAGAAGTATTTACATTCAACAGCAAACAGCAACAGCAACCAGCTGCCTTTCTCACTGCCCCATCAATCACCCGGTAGAGCCTGACGAGGGTATTTCAATGACTGCTTTGCGAACACAGAATCCAGAAGCGCTTCCCAGCTCTTGGGTCCAGCTGTCCACACTATCGGTGGCTGTCAGTGCGTTCAGACAAAGCGTGGTTGTGTACCACCTCCTCCCACTCAGCCTCGCTCCCCAGTTCCCACGGGAAGGCGATTCGGGCACGCGGTCGGAAGGGCTGGGAGCAGGGGTGCAGGGAGCCGGCGGAGCTTCAGCCGCCGGCGCTGGCAGTGAACTGCAGCTCTACTACGGGTTTCACCAGTCAGGGCGTCAAGTTACAGCATGATTGGGGTGTGTGGGGCAAAGCAGACCCAGGGTATGTTGTAAACCGGCCAAGACTGGAAAGGTGATCAGCCTTGTCACTGCTACAAATTGAAACCATGATGTAAGGGGAGCTGGGACGGCTGCATTATTAATCAATGACAAACCCTACCAGTCAAAGTCACGCTCTCTGCCGGCCTTATCACTCGAGGTAAGCCAGCCAGAGGGCATAATCCCTTCTGACATTGCTTCCCTGCTCAGATTTCAAGGGCAGGCCCTAAACAGATGTCAGTTCTGGGCAGCCAGTCTTTTTCAAAGGCGCTTGATAGGAACATCTGCAAATCCCTTGCTCACAGAGGCCGGCCGGGCCGAGGGCAGCGCAAGCTGGGTCCAGGGGCGATCTCACGGCTCCCCTCAGCCAGCGCCAGCGCTCCCGACTGGCCATGCAGCTCCCTGCCTGCCATCCACTGAATCCACAGTGGTTTCTCTGATGTCTGAACTAAGCTTTTATACCCATACCACGTGTAATGCAACAATTTATTTCCTGATAAGCATTTGATATTTATATAACTGCAGATGAGAGAGGAGGGGAAAAAAAATCTATCAGAAATAGCTTTATAGATGAGTCGTCTCATTGTCTAACAAGCTTTTCATTGTTTTTAATTTTCATTTCTCTCCATGGTTCAGGGCACTTTGAAAAAAAAATAAAATCTATTCAGCAGTTTCCCACTCATAATTCAAGGAAGAGAGTCATGTATTATAATAGAGATAATTAGCTTTGACTGAAAATAATAAGCTTGGCACCAAATATCCCCCACTACTGCACAGAATAACCATTTATTGTCTTATATACTCTCCATCAAGCCTAATTATTGCAACAGTAATTACTAACCTGTTGAAAGAACAAAAGAAAATGCAACTAGCTCTGCAGTGAAATAAGAACACTGCTGATTCTAATACGAAGCTCTTGGTTGACCTCTCTTAGAACACGCTTACTTACCATTTAGACCCTTTACCAACACACATGCTTGTAAGCTCCAGAAAAGGAAATAGATCCACAAATAGTCTGATCACAGTTGTTAGGTCCCACCTGTTTAGGCCAAATGTCTCTTCCTTTAGACTAAAGGAATGGCACTGATTTTTGGATTTCTGGGAAGTTAAGAGAGCAGTGCCTGTCCCAGGCTGTGTGCTGCAACATTCAGACTTCCATATGCTGGACGGATTTGCTTGCCTGCTCTTCTGACCCACCAAACCTCTCCCTGGCTGTTATTCTGTCTTGTTTCAACAGACAGGCTGCCAATCATGCCAAAGAAAAGAAAATTAACAAACACAGCCCTTTATGTTCAAAGAATAACATGTGCTTAACGGACTTGAAGTATAATTTTTATCTGCAGAAATCTGTGTTCATGACAGCATTTCTCCCTAGTTCCACTACATCCCACTGTTGCTTCTGCTTAAATTCAGTCTTGGAGCTTCACCTTTGACAGCTGAGTAAGCCTTGGAAAAAAGCAGCGAGCGGCAGCACCAACGCCTTTTGCTGCTCAAGGTCATAAAGGAACCTGTACTTGGAAGAGCGTGTACAGCTACCTGTGAAAGCAGAGGAAAGTGTCATTAGTGTCCTTATGTCCCGTTCCATTCAGGTCCCTGAATGGGACCTATCCCTCTCTCTGTCTTTGCCAGTGGGACTTGGAGAAAATTGGTGCCTTACAGATACCATCAGTACTTTTCAAAATTTGCCATAGTTGTTATGCTCATTGAATCCAGGAACTGGAACAAAGCCACACAACATATGTGAGCATTCACAGCTAATCAACTCAGCTGAAATTTCAGATATTGAATATTCTCTGGGAAACTGTTCGCAATCAATCCACAAATGTAAACAACACAACCTCCCACCTCCAAAAGCCCCAACAAGCTATAAAGTAATTCATAGCATAAATACAACCAAAAAATACAACCTAGAAAACCTCAGAAACAGTAATCTGAAGCACTTAACAAGCATGAGTTACACATAGACTCAAATAATGAGACTGGTTTAAACCAGAAGAAGTTTGCAGCTTTTTTTGAGTTCTGGATTTTTTTGCCCCCTGCGTTTTGAAGTATTAGAGTTTCAGAGCTTTTTCAGCAGAATCACGGGGACGAAAAACTGCCTTTTCCCCCCAAATTTTAACTCATTGCTCTTCTTCCTTGGTCCCACAGTCCCAGATGCTACAAGCTTTAAGGAAAATGCACATCTAAAAATTGTATTTTCTTCTTCCACAGGACATGCACTGCTAGAAGGCATTCAAACAAGTGGGAAGACTCTCCCAAAACAAATGCAGAAGCCATAACACCTGATTATCCCACAGAGAGAGAGAGGGGCATGATGTATTTTCAAAATAAAGGGAAAACTTCATAGTCTAATAGCTGTGTCATTGGTGGGTTTGGTATAGTAGAACAGGATAAAATCACCAGTTTTTTACAGCCTTTACTTGACCACAAACACTCCATCAGTATACTTTTAATAAAAATATACACCTTTTTCCTCCCCAAAACCCCAGTACCTTAATGTAATTTGACACCAGGTTTTAAGATGTCATTAGTGAATATAAGAGATGCTTATACCAGGATTAGAGAATTGCAGCTACTTAAGTTGTAAACAAAAATTTAAAATATCACTAATATTGTCTTGATGAAACATCTCATCACTACCTAACAATTAAAAGATACCAAAAAAAATTTATATGGCATTCACCATTTAGAATAACACAAAATCAAGACAAGGCATCAAAAGCCAATGAAATTCCATTTTGTCTCACATTAAAATGTTCAGTTACAGGCTTATTTTGCATGCCACCATAAATTTCCCCTACTAGTTGAAAAAAAGAAAAAAACATAATAGCTTCAAGAGGGTTATTTAAAAATTTCCAGTTTTCCTACCTTCCTGATTCATTTAGTGTTTAACCATGGACTGTATTTCTCTCAGTTCTTTTCCAAGCCACCCTTCTCTGCAATGCACAATACATTGTCTAATGGGATCCCAAAAGAAAAAAAAAAAAACAACAACAACAAAAAAAAACCCAAACAATTTTAAGTTGTAGGCATTGCTCCATCTAGAGAATATCTCTGTGGGCTTGCAAAGACAACAGGCTTTTCGTATGTGAAGGATTTATTTAGTGCGACTTCTTACTCTTCCGGAAGCTTGCTTTCACACACTCCAACCTTGTTTGCTTTATCCTGCATGAGTCACAGTAAAAAAGCACACTTGGGAAAAATATCCAAAGAAAACATGAGCAAACTAGTCAAATGGAAGTAGGACAGGCCTATGCCAAAACCAGAGACTCAAACCTTTCCGAACTTTGGGAGTACAAATTTTAACTTCATATGTATTCCCCATGTCTACAGTAGGTCTCAGAAGATTAATTTGTGTAATTAGTTCTACTTGTAATTATGCTGTTTGGTCACTAGTGCCTTTTGGCTGTTTTGAGGCTTTCAGGAAAGGAAGTGGTTTCTGGAGACAAAGAAAAATGGAGCATAATTCATTCTGTTTGGAATTGCTACTTTCCTTACTAACAAATACTTCTTTAAGCACTTTGAAGAATCTCACCACCCTGATTCCCAGACACACTCAATAGAAGTCAGAAAAATGATTCTGACCTACCTCTATGCATGTATAAATCTGACTTTTCATTGAACAGAATCTGCAAGACTCAAGATGATAAAGATAAAAAATCTTCAGTTTTGCATGCATCCAAACTTTTGGTCAAATCTAAAATAGAGAGATACAAAACACAGATTTGGCTTTTAATGCAAGTGCTCTTTGCATCTGACGATTTTTTGCCTGAATTTTCTCTTCAAGACTCATACCAGTATCTCTGTTAAAAATCTTACAGTAGCTCTTTTCAGAATAGATGGATTATCTGATTATCTGATTATCTGATGCAAACACAGTTTTTACAATCATTCTATTTTACAGCATGAGCTACACACAGTGTCTATTATAAACTTGTTCTTATACAGAAAGGACTGTTATACCTTTCCAGTCTGAGGAGATTTTTGACTTCATCACAAATTCTCCTTTCCCCTTTAGATGCCTTCATTAAGGATATAGGATTGGCTGCAAAGAGAAACACATTACAAAGAAATTCTCCAAGTTGTAACTGCCTATACAGCTGATTCAACAGGACACACAGAACTGGGTATCAAGAATAATGCACTCATCCTTATAGATAGAAATGAAAGTTCTCACATTCTAAGTTAATACAGATCCCTTTTTTTCAGAATATTTTTATATCTAGGCTCCACATTTATTTTGGCATGTCTTTAAAATTTCACCCTGTTCTGGCTTTACAACATACCCCACATGGAGACTGGACATATCTCTAGGATTTTATGTGCATTCTTTTACAAAAACTTTAAATGTGGTAAGAGGTATTGTAAAACTCTCTGAACAAAGCAATCAGCTGGTCTGGAACTTCTTAGTCATAATAAAAAAACAATGAAGTGAATTAATATTTGCCTTTGTGAGATTCTCTGCTGTGTACAGATAGTGCTCTACAGTCTTTCTCTATCAGGTAGACTCTCACTATGTGTAATTTGGCTTTGACAAAGCTTGGGTGCTGCTTGGCCACCCGATCTATACTGACTCACTCTCTCCCTCTGTTGTAGGAAAGGTCAAACATTAGTGTCCTTGGTCAGGTACTCAGACCAGTGCATCTTTCTTGACTTAATGCTGCAGCCTGACTGATGCCTTTTGCTCTAAGTGCTGGCATTTTTAAGCCAAAATCTGAACAGGAACTGATCAATGCATGGAGAAACAATGTCATCTCATCAGTTTCTCCGAAGAGCAGCATACAGGTTTCTTCCGTTCTGCTTTGCTGTTTTAACCACAAAGTATAGAAATTTTTGCTGGAAGCACCAAAGCAGAAACAATTGTTTCTAGAAATACTCAGCCCATATATTTACTGGATTATGAAAGCCCTACCTCTGCTGTACCCCACACAGGACTTACAGGCTCCCTCTTCCTCCTAGTACTGCAATCATCTCATCCTATGTCCTTCTGCAGTTTCTTTTTGCCAGATAGGTCTGTTCAGCCAAAATCTTGAAATCACTGCCTGCTCCTTGGCACCAAAAGCAACTCCCACACAGAACGCCCCAGAGCTCAACGTCAAGAGTATACAGATACAACAAGGTCTTTACATTTCCCTTCTCTAAACAATACCACTGTGGTCTGACACAAGGACAACGGTTTCCATTGTCCTCTGTGAAGAACATTTAATGCTATCCCTTCCTCCTCCAAATGAGAAATCATGTGCTGCTTGATGTCTGACTGGTCATTCCCTAAAACAAACACATCTTTCTCGATTAATGCGCCTGTATCCGCCAAGAAAGCCTGGCTCCTTTCACTGGCACTCCTTGACTTCCAAGTGTCCTGAATTAATCGTCTTTCTTATTTCACATAGTATAGTTCTGCAGCTCCTTCACCTTTAGCTGTCAGTTCAGACATAAGGTCAGCTCCACATAAAACGACCAAAACTCCTGTGTCCATCAAGTTCACTGAAAGACTTTTAAAACTCACATATCTGGGTCCTTTTCTCAGTTACCAATTAACTTTCATATTTACAGGTTTGCCTCATCCAAACCAGATAACAAACACACTCATCCCCTTCCGCACCCCCCATCACCCCCCCCCCCCAAATCCCCCTCACCAAAAATAATTACAACA
>VYXC01003637.1:566251-604589 GCA_013397175.1 Platysteira castanea | reverse complement strand
AAGAGGATTTAACTAGTTTGCCTTAATGTCTTAAAAGATATACCACACCTACCACACCGGCCTTCTCTTTCACATTTTTTTTGGGTGCTGCTTGCTTCTCCTCAAGGAGGTTGCATCCACTTAGACATGAAGTGTCAAACTGATCCATCACAGATTCATAAGATGATGGGTAAATAAGCATACTTTATTGATCTCTATTGGTCAGATTCTTACCAAAAGAGGTTACCAGGCACGCCTCATCCAGGTGCTGACATTAGAGCAAGTTTGTTAGTCCAGCTGGCAGGGATAAAATCTCTGCCTCACAATAACTTCCAAGTCGTGACCATCTTTACTAGCAGTTCCACTGGAGGTTAAAGGCTGATGACACCAGACCAGGAGTGTTCACATAGCACAAAGCTGACCCAACAGATTTTTGCAGATAGGGTGAGCTAAAGTAAACGAATGACTGTATGGTCTTCTCACCCCTCTAGTGATTCCTTCCCAGTTAAACCAAAGCACTTATGTCCACATAAAGGGCCAGGAGAACTGAAGTGTTCCATTAAAGGCCCTGTGCCCATATATTTATGAAAGAGCAAATGACTTGTGTTTTCTCTCAACACTAGCAAAGGGAGAGAGCAACTAGAAGCCTTATTTCTCCCAGCCCTGTTGAAACATCTTGGACTTTACTGAGCTAATGGGTATAAGCAAGAAAGAGAAGAGAAGTCTATGCAAAAGGAGTTTTTCACTTCTGCTGCACCACCAGCCTTGTCCCAACAAGGTCCAAGTCCCCTAAGTCAGAAGAGTACATTTTGTCATCTCAGTTTGTGTGGACAGTGCAGCCATAATAATTGGTCTGTACATGAACATATGCCAAAGGATAGGGGTTTGTTCTTACATATAGACAAATAGGAAAGGAAAAAAAAAAGGTATTTTGGGAGGACAGCGCTGAGTGCTGCAATCACATATCCTATGACTGGCCATCAGCAACACAGAAAATTAGATTTGTTGTAATGTAGAGTGACACTGGCTCCCAGTGCTCTGCAAACAAAAAATGGCTTGTGATTCTCTTCAGCATACTGGCCATGGTTCATCTTCTGCAATAAAATAGGGACTACTTCTTTCCCTCAAGGCCCAAAATTTAATTGATGCTCAACTTCTGGCTGCCAGGTACTCCTTACAGTATCATCCACATCAATTGCATTCCTTTGCTTCTCTCCAGTCACCATCCATCAGGAGGAGATGACACCTTAGGACACTCACTAGGGCTGCACACTTGTGGTATGCTGGAAAGGCAGTCTTTGTTGCTCACACATTTCACGTCTTCTCCACGGCCTGGAAGGAAAGGCAGGGCAGGATGCTCTGACCTTTGAATAGTATCCCCTCCATTTGGTCCTTGTCTGCCTCTATTCCCAAAGTGACTGAGAAGGATATCTTGGTCTTGGATCCTTACCTCTGACTGCAGAGAATCACAGTGATGAGAAGCTTGCTGTCTGCAGCCCTGCCAAAGGAGGTATAGAGCTGCAGGAAACATCAATGTGCCTTTTGAAACGGCAGTTTTGAAAATAACCAGTTTTGAAAATAACCAGTCCAGGTTAGGTTCTGAGACTTTCTTTACTGTACACAGCTCTCGACATTTTTAGAAATTTAAACTACCATCATACAACAACTGGCATGAACCCAGCCTCTTCTAGTTTTGCTGGTATCGGCATATATTTCTACTAAGAGATTTTCGCAGTAGCAGAGCCACAAAGCAGAACACAGTCATCACACATACAAGAAGATCTTAATCCCCACTAGGCCCTGGCTGCACCCCTCTGTGCTGATACCTTGCACACTATCATGTGTTGCTAGAACATCACCTTGGTGGTGTGGCTTAGAGATGCTGAGCCTGATCAGACACTTTTGGAGACATTTTTTAATGGGGAAGTAGAACCTTAGTATAAGGTGGAAAGTGTGCTGGTACAGCAGCACCAGAAAACTGTACTTTGAAAGGGCTCCTTTCCATCTCCAGACTTTCTAGGCTATCATAGGCACTGGTACGAGGAGGTGGCCAAAGTGAGACGCTGCCAATAACCTGTCTCTCTGCTAAAGACCAGGCAGGAACAGTTCTCCTGCCAAGAACTGGCAGGACAGTTTATCATAAAACCTACAAACAACTTCTCCATTTTCTTCTCCCCATTTTCCTTCATTCTCCTCCTCTTCCCTGTGAAAAGAAGGGTTTCCCAACATTTCAGACATACAAACCACAAAACATTACTCATTAAACACAATTCCTCTTAATACCTGGAAACTAAGTATAGATGGGAAGAAAATCTGGACTTCAGATGTCATATCTTAAACATACCAAAATTTTTTCTCTTCTTGTTTAAAAAACCAAGAGACAGAACAAATGTTGATATCCAATTCTCTGCTGCACAGCTGTACAAAAGGGGGCTAATTTGTTACTGGCTTAGAATAGTCAGTATGAAATGGTGGAAAAGGAAACACCTGGTACCTAATGAGATGTTACAAGCTTGTATTTGCAATGAAAGTACACAAATGTAAGAGGAAAATGGACTCATGCAGCCTACAGCCAGGAAAATCCAACGAGTGAGGATTGATCTCTGGGCCTTCAACATCAATAGGACTATTCATGCATTTAAATATTCCATGTGTATTTTAGCACCTGGCTGAATTAAAGCCTCAGATAGCAAATCAGGAGATGGCTGCTTGTTTTCAGCCTGCAGAAAACCCAACCCTTTTTGAGAACTGCACTGATTACCCTAGTTTATAATCTCCTTAATATCACAAGTTCCACAAAGATACATTTTGTTCCCTAGAGCTCCTCAGAAATCAGTTAAACATATGGACTGCTTGCTTACACCTACTACAGAAGGCTGAGTATTGAGGATTTATATATTTTAGTCTATGTGGTGTAAATATGTATAAATTTATATTGTGTTAATTTATGGCATACACTACAGAAGGTTTTGCGTGAGCTACATTGCATTCCTTCCCACGTTTCTGCTGAAATATTCATCTTCGGGTCTTTTTCTCCATGTTTTCCTTAGTCTCGCCACAGATGTTTGGGCAGCTTGTGTTAGAAGGGAGTGTGCCTTAGAAGAACATTTAGGAATTTAGGTGGTGAGAATACCAAACTCAAGTGTGTGGCTACAGCCTGATGGGGTTAAAAGGCCTGGTGAACACTCACCAGTGTCTCGGACCTGCCTTCTGACACCCAGGCAAGCAGCGCAACACAGCTTGTGAACTAGCACCACCAAGGCAGACACCCAGCGCACAGAGAACTTCTGTCTCCAGGACTGTCAAACAAGTGCCTGACAAACATTGCGTTCACACACAAAACACGGATACATAAAGCTGCCATGCCAAAGGAAGGACTGATTCGCGCAAGAACAGGCACCTGTGTATCAACAAACTGCACTCAGCATCAGCACCAGCAGTTCTTCCCATCTGCCTGCATGCAGCTCTCCAGAATGGAAATGTATTCATGTGTCCCAATCACTCCGAAATCAATAGGACTCTTGCTGTTGGATCAACAAGAGCAAGGTCAAGCCATTGGGCTGAAACACAGCCCTTATCTCCCCCTGAGCTCTTATCACAATTCTATCAACACAGTCTTTGTGTGGACTGGTGGTAACAAGGACTGGCGGTAACCCAGAAGCTCCAGTGCCAAACTGTGGCAGCATTAAGAGCCTGCTGCCTGCCCTAATATCCAGCAAGAGATATGAATTCATACAGAAAACTTAATTAAACCATGACCTAATCAACAAAAGTGGGGCCCAACACACTGTTTATTTGCTTAACATTCCAGTTGTGCATCAACATGTTGCAGTTCACTAAGTTATTGGAATATGAAAATGCACAACTACATAAATAGTACCAGAGGGAGTTACCTGAATAAATAAATCATATACATTCAAATAAATCTTTCGCCTCTTACAGAGTCCCAAATGCAACACTTACTACTAACTGACAGAGAGGAATGAGTAAGAGGATGTATCTGCAAATATTTTCTCAGACACAGTTGTGAAGTACTTTGAATTTTGACCCTTTTCCCCATTCACTGTCCAAAAGCATTTCTGTGTTCTGTGTTCATGGCAACATACTGCAAGATCTGGCTTCAAAGTCCAGTGCTGCTTCAGATTCTCTGGCTAATTCTGGGAAAGTTACTTTCTCCTTTGAGGTCCTCTCAGAAAGACATTGCAGACATTTTTCTCCAGTCCTCTTTGCTTTTCTTGTCTATCTAGGATCAGGGTCAGGTTTTAGAAGGCATTCTGATTGCTAAAGCTGCAACTAGTGCTCTTGCCAATCCCATCAGTCACTTCATTTTGCTCTTGAGAACAACAGCAAATATATCCTATCCCCAAGTGTCTGCAGATCCTCACCAGATCCGGCCCTGTGCTCTGGGAAGATGAGTGCCCACCAACATGTACGTTACCTAACACAGGGCTGCTGGTGTTTCACTGAGTAATGTTAGAGGAATAAAAGATACAGCAGTAAAGATTTCAGTAGAGTTTAATTGAATTTTTGAGGATAGCTTTTCCATTACTACTACAGCTACACCGCACAATAGCAGATGCACCAAAAATGCTGAAAAAGCATTTTTTCACAGAGTGGGTGAATAATTCTAATTTAGCAGGCAAAATTAACAGCAATTCAATGAGGGTACAGATTACATTACCCTGTTATGTTGTTGTATGAAGGTTTAAATAGACCATACATTTTGCTGGTTTTATTTTATAAACAGGCCAACTAAAACCTCACATGTGAAATAATCCACAACGAAAACCACAACCCTCAAACTACTGCCACTCTCATACCTCATCCTTGTTTGCCCAACTCTTTCCCAACCTATTGCCCTGGCCCTTCTTGTCTCTCACGTTGAAAGGATCTCACAGGGCAGTCTAAAGTTGCTGAATTCAGGGAAAAGTGATCAGGGCTGAGCATGGAAATAAGTGCTCCCCGGTCCCACCACATGCTCCTGCTTACCTGACTCTAACTCTCTCCAATACCAAAGAGCTACACAGCATTGGGAAGATGCTGTTTGGCCCTCTTTTCCTAGAGCAACAGAGCCACATTCTTAGCTAGCGTCCTGAAAGAGTCCTCAAAGATGAAATAGACAGTAATACAGTTTGGAGTTCTCACGTGGCTGATTTTCTGATTCTTCTACTTTCCTCCCCCTTTCTTCATTCTCCTAGGATTTAAATAATGATGGAAAGATTAAAAACAACAGAAGTTAATAATCACCCTATCATGCATTAGGAAAAACAGAACACACTCAATGAGCATTGATGGCTTGAATATCTCAGTAGGCTGAAATACATTCAGAGAGTGTTTCAGTGAATTTAGGTAAATGGGGAAAATTGTTAAGAAAAAAACCCCAAAACAATAAAATTCCAAAAAGCAAAATCTGATCTTGGATAATTAACAGCAGAAACAGGGCTAAACTGAAATAAATTATTCAGTGCAAGTACTTCAGACAGCTCTTAAGAATAACACATGGATTCATGGCACTCTTTAGGGGACTTTGTGCCTATAAACTAATTAATAGATCTGACTTCTCCATATGTAGTTTTTCCATCTGTAACAGATAAAGTATGGATAGGTTTCTTCATGTAACAGGAAAAATTAAAACTAAAGTTATTTTTGTAAGTTGTAGAATATTCTCTAACTTATTCAGAACGCAAATGTGTGAAATACCATGACAGAATGGAAATTGATTTTGTAAAATGTGAGAGTGAACGACCGCGCTCTGAAACATGTGGTGCAAAGTCAGAGACGGGGTGCTCGGCTTCCTTCCCCTCCAACCACCGCCCAGGCGTGTCGTAACCCAAACGGTGGAGCAAAGGCAGGAGGGCACCTAATAGTCCTCTCCTTGCTACAGCCAGTGAGCAAGACAGCCACATCAGAAGCATTTTCATTCCAAAGCTGAAAGGCTCCAAGTTTTTGCCATCCCAATACCTTGTACGGTGAGGTTTTGCTTAAGCCTTTGCAAGCCCTTGGACCCTTTGGTTTAATCAACACAGGAGCTGCTCTGGTTACTCCTTGGATCAGCTACCATGCTGCTGTGCATGTATGAAAATGCTGTATAGCTTCCTAGGGCAAGCAGAGGTGGCATGCACGAGCTTGTCCAACCTTTTCAGCTGGTTAGAAATCTGTCTGCAGCCATTCCATCCAGCCCAGGATGGGAATATTGCTAGAAATTGGCTGAGAAATAGCTCACTTCTGGTTTTGCAGGTACCTCACATTTCACAGGATTAACCTTGACACCTGAATTTCGGAGGCAATTTCCAAAGTTTTAGCCAAACTAATGTACGTCCATCAGGGTCACCCATGAACATTAACTGAATTCCATCTGTGAGGACGGACAGTCTCTCCCATGCTCTCCTCTCCCTGCCTGGAGGGCTGGCCAGTGTGGGAAGCTGTCATTCACACACGTATTAGCATACCTATTTATTTGTAAAGGTTACTTCGAATGGAGTGTATTAGCAGAAAGTGACACAGTCTTACATTTCAGTGTTTCAAAGGCAAGAATTCTTGTACAGCCAAGTCACCATCAACATTCATAAAACCCCCAAACCTAATCAGAGGTTCAGAAACATGAGCAGTTGTTTTATCTGACTTCTTTTCTCCCAACATGTCTCATGATTCCCAACAACAAGTTGTCCAACAGTGGTGCCATACCCAGACACTATCTGTGCCAAGAATTAATATCTCTTAGTCACCTCCCCTCTTCTTATCCCATATCCATCTCCAGCCCACACCTCATCAAACAGCAGCCCAAACATCTGGCCACCTTCACTGGAAACTGCCTCTTATCTAGCCTAATTCCCGCAGCTCACTGCCCAGATATGTTCCTGCTCTACACACTAAATGCAACATTTGCTTGACTGTATTGACATCAGATCTCATGTGGAGGTGTCCCCCTGGGGGGGATGGGCCTTGGGAGTGGAGGCATTGTCTGGGACAGGCAGGGTTTCTCGGCTCCTTGATCGTATTGCACCTAAATCCTGCTCCTCCTTGGTCATTTCAAATGTAACCCTGCCTAGAGGTTCCTGTACCTAGGCTGGTGTTCACATGATTCTGGGGCAGTCTTTCGCGAGCAGTCTGTGCTCGGGCCAGCAAGCATGTGGCCGAGGAATAAACATCTCTTAACATCTATCAAAAATATTGCTCCTGATTCTTTCTATGGGCCAAAGCTGTCTGCCAGGGAAGGTTGCAGGAACCCCACTGCAACAATCTCATTATTGACTTTAAGGAGAACATCAAGAAAAGTTTCCTTCACTTCATCTTCTCTTGATGAATACAGACAACAAGCCTCGACATTTACCTTTAATTATCATGAATAATGGCAAACTTTGGGAGAAAACCTGGAGTTTCATCCAATCTGAACTTAGACCTAAACTCAAACTAAATACTCCTTAACATTTTTGGAGGCTGTACTCAGATGCAGGGGCTTGGTTTCACTTCCCCTGTAAACTGATTCTGCACCCAAGAGTGCTAAGATATGTTTTTCTTTTTATTCTAGCATTTTTTCCTCAGATTTCACTCCTTACAGAGCACTCTCTGCAGAATTGCCTTGTTGTCTCATTTGGGTCAGTCAGAAATACAAAAAACCAACCATACACATCTACGTTATTCTCTTTTTTGTGTTGCGGTTTGATTGCAGTCTGTTGTTTAGGTTTTGGGGTTTTTTTGCAAACCAATGTGTCTTTTTAACAGTTGGCATTCATATGCTCCTGCCCTTTCTTTGTAGTTACGTGCATCTTCCCTTTGTCATTCTTAACATGCTTTTTCCTTTAGCAAGCGCGGAAAAGACTCTTATATGTAAGAGATCCAAATATGTGCTAGAAAAAGAAGACTATGAGAACATTTCAAAAGAAAAAGCAGACAAGGTAGCAAAAGAGCCTATTGTCTCTACCATCAGTCCCCAACCACTTAACAGAGTGCTCCATATTGCAGAATTGGCATAGTCTTTCACACTAACTGTATATCCCAAGAATAAATTTATTTGGCAATTAATAAATCCTTCCATTGTTTCATTTACCTTTCTGCTTAAGGAAACAAAAGTTTCCTTAGCAGTCTTTCTGATATGTATTTAGTACACCAGTTACAGAATAAAATGTAAGACTGAACAAAGCTGGTGGAACGTGACTCTCCTCCAGATGCCAGTGCTCCTGTGGCCGAGGTGAGGGCAAACAGGGGCAAACAGCAATCCCATCTTCTCAGCACTCATCCTTTGTAGGCTACTCTTATCATGGAGTCACTTTGCATCAGGGTGAAAGCTGCTCAATAAAACCACCAGCTTCTCCCAACACCACGGGGATATCTCATTTCCACTTACAGCTGTGCAGTTATTAAGCATCTGCTTTGATATCGCACACTTTGCTGTTTGTGAATGTGCAGTCAGTTCGGTTGGAATGCACATGAACCCAGCCCAAGACCCTCTTTCCAGCCTCAGCCTCTACTCACTGGTCATGCTAGGGGGGAAAAAAAACCCAACTAAAAATAAAAGAAAATCTGCTCTCTCTGAGGACTCGGCTTGTTTCCTATACAGTAGTTTCACAGAAGTGAATTTCACTAACCTGGTTGGCTGACACAAATTGTACAGGGAACAACAGGAGGCTTGTCAGCACTGCTCCAGCATACAAATGAACATAACAGACGGGTAGCAATAAACTCACCTAAAGATAAAATTATGATCTTCAGTCATTGAGAAAGATGATAACTTAACCACAGGATGTATAGCAATTAGCTTCCTCAGCAGCCTACAGAAGCAATATATACAAATTACAAGATAATGTTCCGCAATTTGAAACCATTTAGGATCTTTAGCATCATATACTTGGATCAATTTAAATCTTAAAGTTGCTATCATCTTTCCTTCTTCCTCAGAGATAAATATCTCCTCATTTTCTAGTGAAACACTGTAGATGTTGTTTCTATGTGGCCGTACTGTATTCATTTCTTTCTTCAAGTTAGCTGGTTGAACTGTCACGAGCTCCCCAGGATTGTGCTTGCAAAGCACAAGGAGCGCTGGTCACGGCAATACCTGTGTTGGATTGCCCCCAGTGGCAAGGAACTGTAAAAGACTTAGGCAAAGAGAGAGAAATGAAAATTTCTGATTGAGAAATAGGTCTGCTGGTGGGAGGAAAATAAATAAAGAAATAAATAAGCCTCTGCATGTGGAAATCTTTAAGCTTTCATCCATTTCTAGGAAACTGGAATGGGAGAAGCATGCCTCCTACTCCTAAAGGTATCTGCACTGTGGGGATATAGGGAAACTACTGCAGCACAAGGAAGGTTTTGGCAAATTAAAGCTTGTCAGAATCACACTGAGCTTCCCGTTGGTCTGGGTCTACTTATATTTTCATTACAATTCTGTGTTTCTTTCTGCTATTCCCCTCTGGACATATAATACTTAAAAACTAGCACAAGAACTTGATTCTCTGCAGTGCACAAGTAGCCAAAATATTTCTTTCTATGGCCCTCTTCTTCCTCCTGCCTTGTTTTTGACTTAGCATCTGGCAAAACTGGAAAAACCCTGGGACATAAAAATTCCCTTAACTGTGAGTAAGCCCTCATTATTATGTCTTTCTTTATAAAATGGCCTGCTTGATTAATGCCTGTTCACATGGAAAATATCTCCTCTCCTTTGCTGTCTCCTGCAATTGCTTTGCATTTGAGTGTCCTCTTTGGCAAGGGGGAAAAGCTGGATGCTGGGTTAAATCACAGTCCCTTTCTGAGATCTGGGGCTTTTGTTCTTCATTTCCATGACACCAGGATTTCACCCTTATTCTTAACAACTACAGCCTCCAACAGTGGCCTACCACGCCACTTAATGTCTCTGGAGAAAATGACCTGGCCCAAAGTTGCTATTTAAAATACCAGTGATTTCAAAAGCCTGTTTAATTCATTAGGCTTTCTCCAGTCCACTCAGCCTTGTTCAGATGAATCCAGTAAGCTGTGTTCCTCCATGCTCTCTTGCCTTTTAAGTGACAGAACTTTTAACTTTGCAGACTGAGAATTTAGCCCAGACAAGTCTAAAAAGTAAAAATCCTTCCCTGTTGAAATCTGAGGCTGGTACTTGCATATATGATGATTTCAGAGGGACTGAATCTTCGCCATAGAAAACTGTCTATTTAAAATCTAGGCCAGCAGAATATCCCTTTTTTACAGATCAGTCTTACTTAAGTTTATGGCAACCAGTAACAGACCGGCAAACATTTATGTACTTGGCAATTATGAGCAGCTGTCTGGACACTCAGCCAATGGAACTAAACATTTGAGAGATTGTGATTCTATGATATAATCTGGTTATGAACCTAATTACACCTCTTGTCACTGCTAACAATGTATGGTTATAGAGACAAAGATCTCGGTTCTGCTAGTCAAATTCCATGGAGAGGTATAGACAGGGAGAAGGAAAGGCAAGAAAACAAAGGAAATCAAGCCAACTTTCTTCTAATTTAAGAAATGACTACCCGAGTCCAGGAAAAGAACAGAAAAAAAAAAAAAAGGAAAAAAAATCACACCAAATAAGAACACTTAAGTTTCCCTAAAACGCTAAAGGAGATGATACGTGGATAAAAAGGTATACAAGGCTATTTTCAATTAATCTGTAAATAAACATGTAAAGTTGAAACTTCCAGAAAACTAGCATGGAAAAAAAATTATGAAATAAAATCTCGAACATAACACAGAGTTCCAGCTTTGCAAGTAAGGTGATATATTTCAGTACACCATGCAGATGTCAAGGGTTCTCTCATACAAAAGCACATCCCTTTAGAGAATGAGAAGTCCTTTTTAGAAGCAAAAACTGAATTCACTACCCCTTTTGATCCGCAGTCTCCTAGTTCCACACATGCAGCAGATAATATAAAGCAAATTGTAAGCCTTCCATATTTTCATGGTGTTGCTTAGTTTGTATGCTTGACCCTTGGTTGCTGATTTTAAACTTCGTTGGAATGAAGAATAATTTCTCAAATTATTACACCATAAAATCCTGCATGCCCTGAAAGCTATGGCTTATTTTAATAATGAAATTTTTTTTTTAAATCAACCACTATCAAACATTTTTCTAAAACACTAATTGAATTTTTGATTTTTTTTCTGACAACAATAAACCCCAAAGTCTAAGGAGTCTGTTTCTTGCAAAACTGAAATTTAAAACAAGTCTAAATTTTTTCAAGATCGTAAGTTACTGCACTAATGGAAAAATTTCAGTGACCTTACTAAAAAGTAAAGTTTTTTTAGTTCTGTTTCTAGAGAAAATTGAGAGCCAGAAGTAACAAACAGCAAAACAAGTAACTTTTAAACAGATACACACACACAATTCTGAAAAAATTTAACAGAGCAAGCAAAAGCTCATGATTTTTGAGCTTTTGTTCAGCAAACTGCTACAAAGTGAAGAACAAAGAAGTAGCTACAGAGAGATTCTTTCATGGTTTCAGAATTATTATTCTGTGCTGGCCCCAAAGACCCTGCAGGTCATGCTACAAAGTCTAACTGTCTGCCCTGACTCACACATGTTTATGGCAAAAGGTAAAGACAGTGACAAGGCTTGGTCCTACTGTTATTTTAGTATTGCATGTTTTATTCATTCTTTATTTATCTAGAAGTGACCTGGACACTCAGCTTGACTTCTATATGCCCCATAAATGAGAAAGGCATTTAAGTTTCTCTTGGTATCATTTTCCTTACCACCAATAATTTCTTCTAGCCCATGGCAGATGGACAATAGAGGTAGGAAGGAGACCAGGTTACTCTGTTCCAAATAATGCTATTTCCTCAGTTTTTTATACTGATACTGCTGCTAGCATTTTCTTTCCAAAGCCACAGGAGAAGCTAGTAGCTGCAAAGAATAAAATGAAAACTACACTTAGAAATGGTATCCTTCTCTTCTGATCAGAAACCAGTCAGCCCATATAAATTGTACTTGTGCCTTTGAATTTAAAATGTGACTGTACTCAGTCTCCAGAAAGCATAATTGAATTTGGAATTCACAAAGCAAAAGGGAAAAAATGGTATGTTAATGTTCCAACCTCTGTCAGTGCTTTAAATCTGGAAACTGCTATTCTTTTAAGCAAGACTAGTAGTGCTGGAAGCAATACAGGCAGACTGTACTTTAAATTGTGTATGATTTGTATTCTGTTCACTCAGAAATTCAACGTAAATGTTAGAAACTTTAGGGAAAACAGGGCAGAAATGTGCTCAAGTATGCTTATGATGATCAGGTTTTAGAAAAGAGAAGTTGCATGTGCAGCCACTTTCACACCCACAAAACAATAAGGCCTGACTGGTAGTGCTGGGAGCTAACTTCTAATGAGCATTTAAAGTGTGATAGAAGATAAGTAATTTTTTTTTCTGTGAATAATCTTATCCTCTGACCATAGAAATGTGAGCTGCCAACAGCTGGGCACACATACAGCCTTGAAAATGCCATTCTCTTTCATGGTTGTAAACCAAAACAATAAATCATTTCAGTAAGATCATTTTCTGTCTTCTGCTTGTTCCTACAAATAAAGAACGGCATGGGCCTATCCCAAACAAAACCAAAACAAAGTCATTAGGGGATTCAACAACAATAATTTAATTTGTATTAACCATGGCACAACATAAACATTTTCCTCAAAGCTGAAGCAATAACAGCTTACGCATATTTTCCATGTGTAGGGGGGTTTTTGCATCTGTGAGCTGCTGAGACTGCTTTCATTAAAGCAAATTCAAAAAACCCACTTCCCATATGAATCAGAGTTTCATATTTAAACTGCAGGATTCCTCATTTGATGGTTTACTTGTTGACTGAATTAATATGGATGTTTAGCAAAGGTGGGTCAACCAGGAAAACAGAGTAAGAGGACAGGGAATACGTTACAAAACAGAAACAGGGAAAAGTGAGACTGAATTAGCATAGTGCCAGAGCAAAGAGATACAACATGAGAACGTGTACTTTTTTGTCCCCTTATTCCCATAAAAATCAATTTGCAACATGCTTCCATGCCCTATGAAGTAAAGACAAGCTTTGAGGCAGGACTGTGAGAACAACCTTGCTTAGAGCCACTGTCAGAAAGTGATAAAAGACAAAGTACACAAGTTTCAGCTGTGATGGCTGGTCTTGGCACTGTCAGTGTATATCGTTCAAAAATCCGCATTAGTGAAGCCAAGTGTTTACTTAAAATGTCCTTGCAGTTGATACTGTAGCTTTTTTGTCTGTGAGCTAGGTGATGGGCACACTCTTGGAAAGATGGTAGGGTGAGTGGGAAACTGGGTGGTAAGGCTGGTGCTGCAAAACAAGCCACTTGCTGTAGCTAGGTCACCAGGACCAAGAGAGTTCCTTGTAAGGTGACACTGACAGACCTGTGAGACCCTCAAAAAACACAGCAGGAGGGTACAGACAGCAGATACGGCACCCAGACCATGGGTTCAGCACCCCTACATATAGAGCTGAAGGGCTGAATGGCAGCTCCAGATTCCATTCCATCCCATTCCAAAGCTATAATGAGCTCCACATGTCAAGACCCTAGTTGTAGATGCTCAATGTTTGCTGGACACCCAGGAGATTAAGGCACTTTTGAAAATGTCTCAGTCAGGATCTTTTAGTAGCCAGGCTTTTTCTTCATCTTAGGTGTGAGCTTGGTACAATTGTTACCTCTGAATGCTTCTCCCATTGCAACAGAAATCACTCTACTGACTCGATTTAATAGGATTTGAACTTGCTGCTGTTTTCTGCCAAGAAAGCAGAATCTTTAAGCTTTCTGTGCACAGGAACAGGAATGTTAAAATTAGCCGCAAACACTACATTGCTCCCTGAATACAAGAGAAAGGTACTGCAATTTGCTGCACAAAGGCAATTAGTTAAAAAATGAATCCAAAAGTGACAGATTTAAAGAAAGTGTTCTCCAGTTTGCCAAGACAACTACCATGCACGCAGACACCACACAAATAGCAAAATGTGTACATTCAGGTTTTGTTTGAGAATCCCTGTGAGGTCACAGCAGATAGCACTGTTACTTATTTCAGCATCTTACGACCAGCACTGAGATGCTTTTAAAGCTGTGAGACACAGAGCACACAGAAACCCAGGTCACTTTCTATGTCTCTTACTGTTTTTGCTGGTGGAGTAGGCATTTCAGCTGTTAGTGCTTCAGTTAATCCCGGTCCCATTTCTGAGGCCATTGGAGGACCTGAGTAATTTCCACCAGTGCAGCAGGTTCTAGCAAATGTTGTTAAAGAATGAGGAGGTAGAGAAGAAAACACCCTCAGAGTTCCTGCTCAGTTGGATTCTGTTCAAACTAACTGTGAGACATAGCTGCAAAAACAGACCTTACAATATCCCAACGAAGTTGTTTCTGCTTCCCATTCCTAGGCCAGCAGAGGGGCCTGAGCTAAGACATTCACGTGTCTTACCATGCTGGGGATTGGGGACAGACTCTGTGAAACAGGAAGTGTGCAGTAAGGACACTGATTCCTACCTCTATGTGCTGGTTCAAGTCGCTAATCTGCAGAAAAATGAGCCCAGCTAAAAAGAAGAGGTTGGAGAGGTGCTGAGGGCTAGAGCTCACACGAAAACAGCTTGGTGCAGCCAGGACAGGAGTGGTGGAAAGTAGCAGAGGGAAGGCCAGGAGTGGGGACTTTCCACTGTGGATAGCAAGCTGCTAAGTTTGGTATGGACATTTACAAAACTCTAGCACTGGTCTGTGCAAAGTCCTAAGTGTTCTTTCTCTCTCCCTCTCTAACCAAAAGCAGCTGGTATTTTTAAAATGTAAAAGTATTTAGAATCATGAGCAGAAGCAGAATTTATCAGGACTGGTAAGTGCTTTTTCTCTTCCTTACAGACAAGTAGCTCTGTGAGCAGCAGATCTCGTGAGCACCTGCACCTCAGGGCTTCCCTCTGCCACGGCCACCCAGAGGTCTGATAGGCTCTGAGTTCTGGGTCCTGCAGCCTGGAAACCTTCTTGCTGCCTTCTCCCTTCTACCTGACCATATGCTTTTGAGAACTTAACCATATGCTATTGAGAACTTGTCTTAAGTTCTCAATAATAAACTCAATAATTAACTTAATAAACCCTAGGCCACTGTCAAATTTGGTTGAAACGTTCTGTGAGTTCATAAAAGATTGGTTTCACCACATGGAAAGAGAGATTAACAATTAATACAGTGTGTCCTAATGCATAATGACTTTTCATTAGGAGGCAGGTCTAAGAAAAAGATATAAACACATTCCTGCTCTATTAACAACCATTTACAGGCCAACTTATGCTTCTGGTTATATAGCTGTAAGCACAGAATCACCCTGATTCACCAGTTAACTTCAGCGACAGCAAGGAATAACCTGAAGCACTAAACCAGACTGACATATACACACCACCTAAGTACTGCAGTTCTCTGACTAGCAGGCAAGAGTGCATGTTTATCAGAAACAATGGGGGCAGCACATATTAAATCTTTGAATGACTCCTCACTTGTATCCGGCAAATTAAAACATCTGAAATAGCAGGTTAGAATTAGGAGTACAGTATGGCATGTCTTAATTTTCTATTTTTAGCAGCACACAGGAGTAAGAATATTTATATATATCCTAGAAAAAGCTGTACTGTGCTGTCTGAGGTACAGCATTTTCACAGGACATTGCTAATCTAACAAACACCACAAAGTGAACAAAGCAAAATGAATTTCCTTTGTTACTGACTTCTGCTACATTATAGTAAAAGAATTATAAATCTGAGTTCATTTTGTTTAACCATTCTTTTATACCTACTTTTGTATTCTATTGGATTAGAACAGATTAATTTGTTTGCGTTCTCTTTCTAGACACTTTTCATGTCCTGGCTCAGTAACAAGGCTCCAATTTTAAAAAAGAACAAAGTCTTCACATCTTCTATAATTTTTTCCTTCATGCTACAGTTGCTTTAAAAAAAATAAAAATCTTAACAAGTTTAATATTTGGACTTATACTAGCTGGCAAAGTAAATTTCTCAGTAAATGACAACACTTCTTCAGAAGTTGTCTTCAGCCCATTTTTTAACACTTTATACCACTGCATTGCCACAGGCCCCAGATCATTTATTCTAGCTAGTTAGCTGAATTCTTGCTTCTACCTCTGCACTGACTGTTCTGACAGGAAAACCTGTTATTGCCAACAGATAACCAAGATGTGACGATGTTTAAAAAAAAGCTTTATGAGCCCCCTCCTGACACAACATACTGCACCTCCACTTGCCCCAAAAGCCACCTTGCTGCAGCGCTAATGTCTCCTGTGAAAGCAGGGAAGCCAGTCCCAGGCATGCAGCTTCTCCTAACTGTGAACTGGGGGAACTTATGCTGTCACACCCCAGCAGGTGCTCAGCTGCTGGGGCAAACCAGCATCCTCTCCTGGTCTGACCTACGGGCTCATAAGAACACAAAACTCCCCCAGGTAGCCTGCTCACTTGTCCTCAATCAAGTGAGTTGCTGGAGTTTCGTTTCACGAGCTGGAAGCCGGCAGGCAAGTCATGGGAAGCTTCCTCCCCGGCAGGTCCCAGCTTGTGCTGTTCCAGCCCTAGGCTGGGCTGTAGCACAAAGTGGGAAATGGCTGAAACTCTGTACTTAAGGAAAACAGGGGTGGGTTCCATGACATCTCAGGCAAACCATCTATCCTACCTTCCAGCTGCACACTAAAGATGACTGCTTTTATCTGCTGTTTCCATCACAACACTCTTCTAATGGTCACCAAGACCTGGTGCAATGGGACCATGCTGTTGTTTGGAGTCTCCCAGTCCTATCCTCATACAGACAACAATAACAACAAATGGAAGCAAAGGCATTCTTAAGCTGCATTGCTTTAAAACCTGGGCACTGAATATAAGTGTTCTCCACTAGATTCAGTAGGATTTCCTGCAGCACACACAAGCAGCGCACTTCCACCCACAGTATCTGGCATTTACACTAGCCTGCTTTCCGTTAAGATCAATCTGATTCCTTCCTAGTAACAACAGAGCCATTGTGGATGACAGGTATTAGCCAATAAATTAATTAATCATACTGATAGAAATTTTGGGAAATAATATTCTAGGACAGCAATACAAATCAAACTGGACAAGAAGACCCAGAGAAAAGTGAGTGACTTGCCCAGAAATTTGTTTTTACAGTATTTAATGGTAGTAAGTGTTATTCTGATACAGGGCAAGGAAAGAAAATTGTAAGAATTACATACTAAGTCTAGAAAACACAACAACCATGTCCCATTACCATTTCCGAAAGTCATTAGCTCCTTTCCCTGTGAAAAGTAACACTGAAAACTCCCCACACTCTAGCACAGTAATGGCAGCAGTTCTTTGGCATCCTTTTCACGGATCACTGTCAACTTTCTGAATGCACTCTGGGCTACCACACTCCCTTGTAACACCAACCTTTTAAGGCAGCATGGCTTTGTGAGCTGCTAGCGATCTGTGAAGCATAGCTGAGAATCACTGCTTCTTATAATGTGACTTCAGAAAATCATGCGTGGACTTATGACAGAGCTGCCTACATCCAAGGTCAAATTGTTCTGCTGGCAACAATTTTGGTATTTGATTTCTAAAGCTGAGGCAAGTGGAATGATGATGAATCCAGTACTTCACTTAGAGGTCATTCACTTAAATATCAAACCACTAACTTCAGCTGTAACTCCTGGGATTTGACTTGGTCGTTCAGTCTGGAGTACCTTGCAGTAGCAGTGGCAGCCTTGAGTAAAGCGACAAGCCTTATCCTAAGCCTTCTCCTGGAATCAGATTGCACAGTAACAAGGAATTCCTGGCACTGTGGTACAGTAAACAGTTCTCCCATGTCCAGGATATAACACCAGAACAGATGATAATAAATAAGCCACTTCAACAGAGCTGTGAAAAATGATCCATGACATATCTGTAGTGCAGCAAATGTCATCTCAGAACGGGCTTGTCTGGATGCCTACAGGAGAGCACCAACTGTCTGGCTCAAATTCACAGCCTACTCCTGGTACGGCGCTGTGAGCAGATTGGTGACTGACTAATTCCACACAGTGGTTCCCTATCTACGGAGCACTCTTTCCAGCTATTAGCATCACAGCATATCAAACGGGCTGTCACAAACCTGTTTATCACCCTTTCCCAAACTCCGGCAGGTATCCTGCAGCAGCTATGCAGTATGGATCTATGCACACGGTAAGTGTTAGCTCTCTGGTAGGCCGGACCAGCACATCTCATTCAGGAAGAATTACAGCCCTCATGTATCCTGAGATCACTACAGATGCGTGGGACTAGAAGTGCAGCTTGTTACATTAAAAGTCTCCCTTCATGTTCCCTTTAAGAGCTGTTCACAAAAGTCATCTCCAGCCTGGTGAGACCATGTTTCCTTCTACAGGCAGTGGAGAAGTGACCCCGAGAACAAGGTCATCCAGAACAGAAGCCCAACCTAACTGTCCCAGAGGCCTTCCCTCTATTCACTGCTATGGGTCCTTTGCAAATACCGCCTCATTTTATGCTGCCAACTCCTAAGACTTTATTATGAATCTCAGAGTATTTGATGTTTCTCTTGAAGGCCCTTTTCCTCAAGTAATTTAGTTTTCCAGTAATCATATATTTTACCAAATACATACATACTTATATAATTAATTTAAAATACATAGGCCTTGCTGTTGTGGAGAAAACTTGAAAGTATGAAGTCCAGAGATTAAAAAAGTGGAGAAATCAAAAGGCAACATAAAACAAACAAGAAATTATGAGAGCTTTTTTTAAAGCCAAGCTCATGATGTCATGCCTTTACATTAGCAACACTAATTTTGTTTTACTGCAACAGTCTAAGAAGTAATTTGAAATTTGCAAATGGAATACTTATGTTTGCCTTGTGTCTTTTTCCAAAGATTTTTTAATAATATGTTTGGTTTTCTCAAATTCCCACATTTATTAGAATTTCATTGTATTTGTCACTTTAAGATAAAATTAGCTTTTGACAGCAGGGAAAACTCTACCTCCTTTTAGTATCTGCACATGTAAGAATTGTAATCAGTTTTCCTAAAACATTATGAGCATTGGCAATGACTGACAGTCATAGCTGCTTTAAGTAAAAGGGACTTCTAAAAGGCGTAAAACTCCGTTCATTCTCAACAAGCATCCAGTAAAATGACTATTTCAGAAGCCATTTCCTTATTTTTAAGGTTATGTCTAAAATTCTGGAAGTTTTTCAGAGAAAGAAGCAGTCTTAAGTACATGCTGCCTTGTTAGCCAATGATTTACCCAACATCAAATGAATTGTTTAGGTCAGTTCCTATTTTCCTTCACCTGGATAATGTTAATGGAATTCCTCTTGAATGCTGCTGTGATCACTAGATGAAAAGAGGGAAGCTGCTCCAACAATTTAGAATCATTCACTCTTCCAAAGGAATGGATGATTCAATACCTGAAGTTTACCCTAAAACCACTACATTTGAGGTGAAGAGGACTTTATTTTTATTTCACTGTTAGAGCTCTTTGAACTACCTCCGACTGGATTTTTAAAAGTTAAGGCAACGTAACTAGTTAACTCCCATGTTCTCTGGTAAGAACGAATTAATGGAATTTACATTTAGTTCTTGGAAGAAACTTCACAAGAGGATCCCCCATACTACAGGCTGGCATTCAGCCAATAGCAGTAACTTGCACAGCACAGGAACAGGTCTCCAGCTCATGATCTGCAGATAAGGAATAGGCACTTCTGAGAATGCCATATCTTGCTGAGGCAGGCAAGTCCTAGACTCTCTCTGTTACTATCTCCTCTTTGTCTGGTAGAGCTTCAGGTTAAAACATCAAGAGTTTTCTAACTTTCTACATCATCAGAGGAGGGGAGCAAAGGGATAACCAGTACATACAGGAGTTCATGACCTCTTTTCCTGACCCTGTGTGCTCTGTATCTTAAATGTTGTACAAAAAAGGACCCCTAGGACATGGGCTACAGGACATAGAGGAGATGAGGATATTATACAAGCTCTCTCTTCTGTTCTGTGTTTTTCACATATAACTTCTGTAGTATTTTGAGAAATAAAAAAAAAAATACCCATTTTATTTGATGTCCTCTGTGGACCACAGTAGTCTGTTCTGCATACCAGTGGTTACTTCTATTAGGAAATTACTCAACACACATTCAGTCTACATTTTCTTATATTAACTTCTTGATCTTTCTCTTAGTCCCAACCTCCGGTTCATACAAATCACAGCCTTCTGGTTTTTGGCATTAGAATATGAAGATGATTAACAGAGCATTGATGTAATCAACTTTCAGCTATTCAAAATGTATACAGGGACATTTTGTTTTCTGTTACTTTTTCTAGACTTATTGTTATGGTGAATAGCATTCTTTATTTACCCTCGAAAGGAGGATGAAGAGTCTCCCAAGGGGAAGAAACAACTTTCTAACACAAAAATAAAGCACTGGAGAATACAGGCCTGGCCCATGTATAAACAGATAGAAATAACATGTAAGGAACAATGGGAAAATGCTTTTTCCCTTCGTATCTAAACGTCACAAGTAGTGGTGTATACTAGTCCAGTTTTTCCCCCCTTCCAAGGGGAAAACAGAGCAAGCTTTTATCTCCAGTCAAGTCCCCAAACACATTATTTGATCTTACTGTACTACCTGAACCCTACAGTAATCTGTGACAGATAAGATAGTTTCCTTGCACCTATACACACTTACAGCAGCAAGACCTTGTTGATTGTCACATAATTAGTTTACCCATATTCCATAACCTAAATTGGTATTCTTCATACCACTGGTTAATATATAAACCTGACACACAAATACGCAGAGAAAGATCTGGAGTAACTGGTAAATACTTGCTCTGCTTAGCCACAGTGGGCTTTGGGCTGCCACAGCTGTAGGATTGCCTGCATGCAAGTTAAAGATGCCTGAAAGGTTAAAGTGTGTATATACCATGTCAGACAGCCCTGTAATGAAAGAAAATATGGCAGCTCCACGTTTGCAGGAACACGAGTTTCAAGACAAGGCTATAATCCCAGTAGGGAAGTCCTCCAAATTGGCAGAGTCACTTAAGCAACTGGCTACAAGGATGGGATTTGGTTCAAGATTAAGGCACTTAATATGCAGTAAGTGTATGAATTCCTACTACAGCCAAAGGAGATCTACTCAATACAGTCAGTGAAGTTTATAGGACGATTCTGCTGACAGCTGAGACGTGTCTACTCCAAGGTAAACCAAATCCCTTGATTCCATAACTGCGCTGATTTAACTTCCATTGACTACAATGGAAACTGAATGAGAATTACTTTGGTTCTAGGAATTTACACATAAGTATCTACAGTTATAGCAGCTCTCTAAAAAGCTCAGTAGAGGTTTGATCTGGGACAAAATTCTGCTCCAAATGGCAGGAGGAACTCCACACAGAAGATGATTTGCAGAACCAAAGGCTGTGTTAGGATTGTGAGACTTAACACTTGGATGCATACAGTGAACAAAACCTCTGGGATCACTGGTGAACAACTCACTACAGATGTTGACTGCACCACTTCAAGAGACATAAACATTAGAAGGTGCTTGCTTCCAGAAGACTATGGTAAAGAGGCACTCACACAAGTGACTTTATTTAAAGCAGGGTTCTGAACATTTCCATAGCTGCTGTGTTTGGCCATGCCAACTTAGACTGGCAGTCTGGTCAAAGATGGACCAAGAGTCCCATGGATGCCTTCAGATGAATGCAGCTATGGGAATGCAATACTGGGCACTCAGGTCCAGTGAACTGCTGAAGGCAGCCTCAGGGACAACACTTCTTTTACCTTCAGCAGAGCACCACGTGTATAAGCCTGCGGTGTGTGAACACCAGCTCTGCACCTTGCTCACAGCTGCACCTACACCTCCCCCTCTGTGACGACAACAACAGTGGTTCTGACCAGAGGTCCCAGCTGCTGAATTCACAGTGCTACTACCAACAGCTGCAGGTCCACTGAAGCACCAGGATCAGTATCTAAAGCATCAGGGTAATCCAGGGATAGCTAGATCTAGAAACATACAGAGAAAGATCAGAAGATGTATTTGAATTAACTGGTTCCTCCTCTTCCTTTCCTTGCCAATCCCCTTCTTGCACGAGAACATGTCATCAGCCTGATAATTACAACACCCACCTCCCTATTACCATAAGAAAAAAAGCAAGGTAGATGCCCTTTATGCGCCCTTGCCAAGTCCTCTGCACATTTCATGCTAGTCCTCTAGACATAATGGGCCAGAGTTAAAACTGTTTCCTCACCTGATGACTTTGTGACAGCCCTCCGCAGACACTGTCTGCAAAAGCCTTTTCCCTGCAACACAGCAGAGCCAGCCTGCAACAGATCTATTCATAGAGCAAGAGAGAAAAACCTTCTCGGGATTGGAGGCTCCTAGGTGAGCAGCTACAGTAACTGATCCAAATGTTTCCCTTGTATTATATGATCAGCGAGAATGTGTGTTTTCATTTGAATTTTCATCCTTTGGTTTTCTGCATCTGGTAAATACTGGTAAAGTAAATGTTAAGATGTCAGCTCTCTCTCCTAAGAAGTGATTGACAGTCCCTGAGTGCTCTGGGCTTTTTATAACCAATGTGACTGACAGCTTTTAAGTGGAAGCAGTTCGTGCAAGTTTCAAATGTTAGTTGTCTGCACGAATAACACGGAATATTGGCTTTTCTTGTATCTATCTAATGGCATTTCCTCCTGCTTCAGCAGCCACTCTAAACCCTCAGTTGTTAAAAGGGGGGGGAAAAAAATAAGTGTTTTCTCTGCTCTGCACATTTCCAAAGCTCTGAGTGTAACAAAAGGCAGAATAAACCAATGCCTCTATTTTAAGTTCTTGTATTTCAAAGCAATGCAGCAAACAACTAATTTCTCTTTATATCAGGCTTAGCTAAAAGATGGTGTTGTCTTGTACAGTAATATTTCTATTTAATTTATTTTCAAGCATTCTGCACCAAAAATACTTTCAAGAAATCCAACAGTATTATTACTCTGTCAGTGCACTCAATCAAAGCGTTTGCAACCATGCTACTGAGTCCAGGATATGTCTTGCCCTGCCTCTCTAATGACTAAGGAAAACATATACACCAAATATTAGACATAAAATTTAATGTACCTACCAGAAATGTACATGCTATTTCTCAAATAAATGTGCCAAAATTAGCATCTTGTACAATTCTGCATTTGAAGTCCAAGCACAGATAAAAGTCAAAATAGGGCATTCAGTGCATGAAAAATTGTTTGATTAAAGGCACCTATTTTTACTTTGCAACAGGCAAACAATTTAAGTGCTGTTAATAAGCACATTTCAGATGTGAGACAGTTACTTGTAAAAATGTTGCTGGCCCTTCTACCCAGCAAAGAGACTGAAGGTTTTTAACAGTGTTCATTTACTGAAAAAGTTGCCCAGAATGGATTTGAAATAGAAGGAGTTGAAGGACAACCTGGTTTTCAAAGCTACAGAAATATCCTTAAAAGGGGGGGGACTTCTATTTCACGTATCCTTCTTCACTGAAGGACTTAAATTTTGTATTTCTTCTACACTGTGTAACTCTGGAAATGTTTTCAATGTGAGCACTTCAGTCTGAATCAATCAAAAAATATCTTGCGATTTCTGAGTAAAGAGGATAGAGGCTTTACATAAAGGTAGGCCACTCAAGATTAAAAAGCCCATTAGCACAGAAAAATCAGAGTGAGATCCCTTTGTCCTTAGCCATCATGACAAAGGTCAGGTGAAAGCACACTCCCTTGATTCTTCCATTTTCCAACACTCAGTGCTCAGCACCCCTATCACCCCTATCCAAAAGTGCCTGCCTGACAGCAGGGAAGGCACAGGCTGAGCCACCAGCCAGCAAGACAGAGTCACACCATGCCTACTGTTCTTCTCCCCTGACTGACACAGTCCTGCAGCTCAGGTGGATGATGCAGGGTGTGTACGAGAGAGACCTGCTCATCAGGTCCCTCATAATTTCCCTGTGCTGAAATGCACCTCTGCCTAGAAATAACCTTGGGGGCTCAGGAAAGTGAAGTTGCAGAGTCAGTGAAAACAGCAGGGCACTATTTAGATTTTGCCATGCCATCATAAAAAGATTACTGTTGGGATACGGAATGGACCTTTCCAAACCTGTAAACAATGCATTCCTGTTAGTGGAGAGCCTTTGGCTTCCTACAAAAGAGAAGCCAGTTGTATACTAAGTGATATTCACCTCACTTTCATGGCTAGGGTGCAAGATTTTTATAGTTACCTTTTCTTGTTCAGTTACATGACTTCAGTGGTTTTTTTTTAAGGAATCTAAGCAGCCATCATTCATTAACTGTACAACATAATCTACCTCAGAGAGTAATACAATTTCCTCTTCAGCTTCTCATTTTTCTCAACTTTAATGCAGTTGTGTAAGATTCTCCCCTCTCCAGAGGGCAGACAATAATCAGGTTAGCTTGGTATCTTTATGACACTGACCTTAAAGTTCACTTAATTTTTTCTCCCATCCTCCTCCCACCAGCCTTTCTTAAGTCCTTTCCAGTATATTTTTTACTGTTGAATATACCTAAAAATAGAAAGTGGACACAGATCGATAATTTTACCTCAAAATTTATCAGTGTGAAAAATAAACAAATTACTGCCCAGCAAATATAAAAAGATACTTTAATCTTTAGTATCAACTGTGTTCATTCATTTTCTTTCTTTTTATAAAGAAAAAATTTTATCTTGAAAAAGAATACTAGTTTTGTTTTCTTTAAAGAAAATAACTAAAGTCACTTAATCCTCCTAAGAAAAAAAGGTCTCTAAGTTTTGGAGAGAAGTCCTTTATTTATACTGGTTTTAGGTACTATAAACAGTTAAGAATTTTTGTGCTTCCTCTGAGTAATTGACTTAAACATGTGCAGCGACATCAATCAATCTAAGCCACATTATTTCCCGGTAGTGTTTTCTTTATATCGATGTCTTTCAGGCTGCAAATTACAGCCCAAACAGAGCTAGTGAAAGTTCTACAGAACTACAAGTTATCTTCTCAAATTTCCAAAACCTCCTGCTCCCCATAAAGAAGTGGTAGTAAAAGAGGAAGAAGTATATCTGCCCTTGAGTGGTTTAAAAAAAAAGGAAAAAGGAAAATTTTCCCATGCATATAAGCGTTTCAAGTTTCTACATCGCGTAATTTGAATTTAGGATATTTTTAAATTCCTTCCTCCTCAAACTGTTCACTTCATCACTAATATGCACCACTTGCATTTTTAGAGGCTGGAAACCCAGGATTAGATCTGACAGCATGCATTAGCTAAAATAACACATTCATATATTATACTTGTTATATTAGCTAAGATTTAGCTAGCAATGATTTATTCCAGAACACTGCACTTGGCATCTGCTAGACACACTGAATACTGCCGAGGTTAGCTACACAGGAGTTTTCCCTGACTTCAACTTCCCCTCCAGGAGAATATTATTAAGATGAGGAATCCATATCTTGTATTGGGCGTATGATGATTACAACACAATCAGCAAATAAGATGCTCTTCTGAGATTACTTCATTATCCCTCCAGTAACATAAAGAAGCCCTAGAAAATACATAATGTGAAAAAGAAAAGATAATTCTAGATTTTCACCGAATTCTTCAACTTACTGTAACAAAACTTCAGCTACAGAAAAGTCAGTGAGCTGGTCAGTAGCAGAGTATGAATTCCTGAGCCATGAAATGGGAGAAGATAATATTTTTCAAGCCCAGCAATGCTGGTTTCTCAGCAAAGCTGAGACTTTCACCTTCATATAATGAAGCTGGATGAACAGGTTCCAGCTACTGAACTCAGTAAGAGAACGCCCAAAGAGATGTGGTATAAACAAACATGGAGTGAAGAAATTTGCCCTTTCTTTGTGGTGTGGCCATGCACTGCTGCACAGGATGGCTCCATACACCCTCAACTATGTGACTTTGGAGGAACGTAGGTTTATATACCCGGTAACTGTCAGGTACTCTGAATAGAGCATGTTATCATTTAGTTTTGTTCCGGTTTTTAATGATGAAAATTCACTTCATTCTTCTGACTGAGTTTTGTCTGGTGTAATCTGGTATTGTTCACAGACAGTGACATTTCTGCATGACAGTGGGGTTACACAAAGGCTCGTGTCCTTCCTGACTCAGTGAGGAATATGTTGGTATGGCTGGAATGAGTTGGCCTGTTTGGAACTGCTCAGGGACCACGGGATTACACGAAGAATGTCTGTAGTGACTCAGAGATGTTGTGCTTGCAGAGGCGGTTGGGACTAACCTTTCTTTGGTGAATGCCTGGTGATGTGTGTAAGGTGTAGCAGGGATTGGGGAAAATAATCTTAGGTTGACAAGGGATGATCTGGAAAGTTCAGTAACAAACACTGGCAGTTTACAACCTTAACAAGAAAGATTTTTTCTCCCAACCAGCTATGTTATGTAAAAGAGAGAGAACATATATATAATTCAAAAAGGTATTAGAAAGCTAGGTTTTCAAACCACTGGGGTTTTTAAAAGATGTTCCTGCTTCCCTATTCTCTTCTGTTTTACATATCCCAGATCTGTCACATCTGTAAAAAAGGAAATAAGCGTAAAAAATTCCTATCCTTTGGGAAAAAATTGACTTAGTGTAATGTAATATTCTCCAGCTAGCCGTCAACAGCCATAACAACTGCTTAGCTGTAACAGCTTCCTGATCCACTTTTCGAGGAACTCATTCTCGAGCTGACATATCCTAATGACAATACGTATGCTCAGGGCCTCTAGAACCTAGTTTTAAAGTGGTAGATAACTTTAGCTTGGTCACATTTTGACAGGACTATGAATTACATACAATTAAACCCCATTAACTGGATGCAGTGATTATTACAAGGTCAAGCTGTCTCTGTAGAGTTACATTTTCTTTACTATGCATCTCCATTGAAGATCCAGAGTTTTTTTAAAAAGAATATTCCTGGGGAGCTCTTAATCCCATGGTGATATGAACAAGACTAGGTACATACCTCCGAGTTATAGCTCAAAGAGCCCTGCAAGTCACATAAATTATCACTGCACTCAGCTCACATCTTCAAATTTGTATTCAAAACTATGAATGCTAGCAACAACCTTTATTCATTTATTTTTCTTGTTGCTCGTGCCATGGCAGTGGACCCAAGAACATGGAAAATATGTCTGTTTTGTTAGTAGGATCTATCTTGCCAGAAGCTAACTTACATTTCCTAGGTACCCAAGTTGGTCTAGTAGAAGACATCAGAACCAAAAAACTTCTTCAGAAAATGAATGACAGGTGTAAAGAAGGTGGCCTTCTTAAGCACCATACCAAAGCAGAGGGATAAGAACAGAGCCAGGAGGGAAGGACAGAGTTAACTAAACCCATCTAGGACTGTCAGAATAGAATCATGTACTGTTCTGGATTAGCAGAAAGACCTACAGTCTCACTAGGTAAAAGGCTAAGGAAAGTTGGGTCAGAATAAATGCAGACAATTAGGTAACAGAAAATGGCTCCCTGGCCTGAGTGTGGACAGGAAGAAATTTTAATCAAAAATGCCTTCTTTGGCTAGACAGACGAACTGATGTTTAGAAACCAAGCTAAGAAAGCACTTTGGCCTCATCTTAACACTGTCCCTGTGGGTAGCCCCATTTGTGTATTTTGCCTTGAACCTTCCAACATCCCGTTTGCACAAATCATCTGGTCTACAAACTCTTGGGCACTGTCCTCTCTTCAACCACAGCTTCCCGGCTCCTTCACAAAGCTCCAGGCCTATTATATTTCAACCTGCTTGTCATAAAGCCTAACAAGCTCTTTCAATAGCTTCCTAACACTTGAGAGTTACTGAGCTTTTAATGCTTCCTCAGCCTTACTTTAAAAAGGCTGGTACTGGAAAACCTACTATATTCAATGTGACAGGGCTGGGTTTACAAATATACTTGTCTGGTTTCTATTGACATTTAAAAACAATGTTAGTGACAAAAATGTAATTATTCCTAAATTATGGAAACAAGGAGCCAGGCATACTGAATGAACTTTTTCTGAACCTCTATTCATTTCACTTCAGATTTTGGCAGAGGGTTTTGCTGGTTTCTATTTTATCCTAACCAGTTTATCCATGTTCCAGACTTTGTATGTTCTGTGGCTGTAAAGCTTCCTGTGGAATTTGCCCATTGCCCCAGAATTGCACTGGAGAAATCCAGCTCAGCTCTGAAAAATAAGAGCATTTTCTTCTGCTCACATGTACAGATAAAACTGAGAACATGCTTTGAGCATATGCTGACATAGCTTGCTCTCCATCGTGTTTCAGGCTGCCTCAAATTGCAATTTTGAAAGGTGTGAACTACCTCATCTATCTCAGTTGAGGCTGGACGGATTTCCCTCTTCCAATCTTTAGAGTCTGCTGATTTGCACTGTGCCATGGAAATTCGTAATTTTTGCTGCCAAATTCCCTGTTTTACCACAGTCTAATGCTTTGTTTCCTTTCTCCTGAGTTTGCTAAAATCCACCTACACAACTGCCTCTTCCTTTCTAATTGCAGTGGGTACAATTTGAAATACAGGGAAGTCCATTTAAATGCCCTTTTTACATAAAACTTTTACTGCAGGTATGACTGGACACTGGCACAGGTTGCCCAGAGAGGGTGTGGAGTCTCCATCCTTGAAGATACACAGAATACGACTGGACAAGGTACCTGGGCACTGGGTGTGGGCTACTTCCAGGGGTCTCTTTTCACCTCAGCTACTTCGCAACTTGGTGAATACTTACTCCACGGAGGAAGATGTTTGCTCTATTTTAGCATTTGCTCTGCTTGCACTGTTCCACAGTCCCCTCCAGCAACCACCCAGGGACCTAATGAGCCTATGCAGGTCAAGTCCACAGGTGTCAGCTTACCAATCCATACACTGCTCTACTGCAGCTGGAAAATGATACATCAGCAAAGCCCTAGAAAGAAATTTTCCTGTCTATATGGAAGGGTGCTGAGGGTTCATCAGAATTGTCTGGGTAGGAAGCAGAGAGCTGCCTCGATGAATACCTGCCATCTCTCCAGCTGAATGAATTCACGGAGAGCAAAAAAAAATCTAAAGGAACAAAGATGAGTTTTGGTGCAGAAAGATTAGAGGAGACCCACAGATGTAGAAGAGGTGATGTTTTGGCAAGGAACCTATGAGTCAACAAGTTGTGTTCATACCATGACCTCCACAAACAGCTGTGTTGACTGAATTAATTGCTGGTTCTTCCGATCTCCCAGTACAGCAAAGCAACACTGAGACTTGTGTAAAATAACAGAAGGCACTTCATTGCCCACTTTCAGCTGCACAATGCCCACTCTCAATCCATTTATGCCACCACTGTTATATTCTGCCTGAAACTGAGGTGGGATTTTGGTTGGCCAGATTTAGCCATCTCAAATTTAAGTACTTAGTATCAGCTACTCATCCAGGCTCCCCTTAGAACAAATCAAAACAAGCAGATGTCTCAGAAAACCAAGATTTCACTTCCCAGAGTAAGTATCTGAGACAGGTGAAAGAAACAGAGGTTCAGACAAGGTTGTTGTGCAGGTTTCCTTTAACATCAGCGGAAAACAACTTTTAGGTATCAAAAATTGGTTCATGAGCTTCCTGTGATGGGCACTCACCTTGTCATTGCCACAACACTACAAACAAACAAGGCATTCCAAGTTTAGTTAAATACCACAAGAAATACTTTTAACCCCACAACACTGACCATTTGAAGCGGAACAATGCAAACTGAAAAGCCTATTAGCAATTAAATATTTTAGTCCATCTACGAGGAGCCCAAACAAATGGTCTGGTATCTCCTTTTGACTCTAGCTGGTAAAATGAGTGTAGAGGCTCATCATCACATTTTCTGTCATTGTCTAAGAACAAGCAGGTAGGGATCAGAAAGTACTTTAGAGTCACCATCAGGAGCTTCAAAATGGACCAAAGAAAATTCAAGATATACTTCATTAACAACTGGAAATGAACCGGGGGTGGGAGTGGTGAAAATCAATCTTCAAAACCATTAAGAAATGAAAGCTACCTGTGAGATACCGTGACAGCAAAAGTTCCAAAATTGAATGAAGCATGAAAATTGCTTGGAAGAGTAGGACACAGGTGGGAGTCAGAAATCTTTCTGCCTAATTTCGTCTCTGATGCACTGAAATGACTTTGGCAGATCTTTTATACCCTTTGTGCCTCTGTACCCACATCTGTAATTCAGATCACAGCTAACCTGGTAACGTTTACCCCACAAGGATATAGAAAGGCTTGAAAGTTGAGATCCACGACGTGGCTTAGGAAACACAATTATGAAAAACATGAGCACTTGGGAGATGATCAGTAACAGCTCTGAACAGTATTTTAAAGTCAAGAAGGGCTCAAACTTCAGCTGGAACTGAAGAAGTGTGTCCTCAGCTTAATTGCTACACGGAGACTGGGACCTCTGTTCACTTCCAGAAGCACACACACCGACTGCCGGCAATATTGTGTGTATAATCAATGCCTAAGCACAAACCAGACTGCCCAGACCTCACACAGCTGTGACTTCTTGCACCTCCACCACAAAGGTCCAATAATATCTTTCTTTGGTGGGAACAAGTGTCCTGAAAGTAACTAACCTATAGTGTAATGAACTGCAAGAGTACCAAACCGCCCACAGACTGATAACAGCACAGGTAGGAATTTGGCCTTACAGGATGCAGCCTCACTGAGAGATGATGTACTGTGAGCAAGCCACTCACTGAAGGTGATACAAGGAAATGCTGAGGGATTAATTTACATTCCTACCCCTCTTCAAACATCATCTGTATACAAAAAAAATCATGTGAAAAATAAGGTAATTGAGTTACCATAATGAAACACTGCAATATGAAGTGATAGGTAATAGTGCCCTTAAACTAGACAAGAAGACTCATGACCTTAAAGACCCCGTTCAAGTGCAAAGCTGTCAGTAGCATTAGTGTTAATAAATGACAGCAGGAATTTCATCCCATTTATAACAGGCTGTTTTCACTATCTGTGAAAAGCTGATGTAGTTAAGCCATGGGAAACAGAAGAAAGTTACTGGAATTAGTGACAGTGCATATGTTTCTGGGTTTCTAGGAAGGCTGAAGTACGAGAATTTCACAAATGCGTGGAAACTTTTGATAGCATTCCAGTTGAAACAAACTTGTAACAAACCCTGCGGAGAGGTTCATTCAAAAGGATGAACTAAGCAAGAAAACAGTCAGTTCTGGCTAGTTGCACGGATATTAGCAGCAGCTGTGAACTCAGTAAACAGCCCTGTTTTCTGGTTGTCAAAGAGCTGCTAAAGCACATGTGAAATGCATCAAAAATAGGTCACAAACAGAAAACATGCAAGGGAAGGCATCAGTATGAGAGTGATCTGAAAAAAAAGTAATGCTGGAACACCTCGGTAGCGTTTATAACCCTGAAGTGTATCCAGCTCAGAGCAGCACCCAACAATAGGCTGCTTCTCATGGTTCTTATGACAGGACCTTCCGCAGACGGCACTGTCAGTGTGAATAAGGGTGCGGCGCTCTCAGCAGCTGAAGCGTCAGACAGAAGAAAAGGTACTGAATTGCACTCTGCTTTCCTTTAGATTAGGTTTTCTGAGAGAGGCTTTCATTCCTGTCTTTCTCCTCACCCCCAATCCCAAACTCTATAATTAACTCAGACTGAGGTATCATAATGAGCCAAGCGTGGAATTTGCCACTACAAACAGATTACAAACTCACTTTGTCCGAGAGGCAGCCCTCACGCAATAGTCATTCCTCCAGGGACTGGAATCATCGCCAGCATGGTAATTACATTCCCCCATTTTTTCCTTTCCCTTTCTAAAAGCCCATAGGACCCATTCCTTGTAATGCCCTCATACAGAGATCCACTCAGATCTACTTCTTGGTCTCTTGCAGTACTTAAAACACTTAAGTTCCTTTACTACCAGGTATATAAAGGAACAATATTTAACTCTAAAGGGGCAAGTTAATAAAAATAATGTACTTGGGCTACAACAGGACTAAACAAGACACCTACGTGTCCTGTCATTCCCCCGGCGAGCCTTTTTGGCCTTCACAGCAGAGGTGTGAGGCGGTCTTTGGCCAAGTGCCTTCAACAAGCTGAGTCCAAGCACCATAGCCTGAGGCAAGCTCAAATACTTCCCATAGTCTGCAGGCGAGGACAGACACTCACCCCGATTGCTTTTACTTCCATTACCATAGCAGGTTTTACTCCTCCAAAACCTAAAGACATTGTATAATAAGCATAAATAAGATAAGACTAATCAGATAAAAACCAAAATAATCAAATAAAACAAAGCTGTTGATATACTCCATACATAGTAAGGTCACTTCTTATGTTTAACTGGGAACACAGGTCTTAGGTAAGTATTCAGCAACTAAATCCCTTAACTAGCAGTGGCTCTAAAACAGCCTTGAACACAAAAACATGGAAGAGACTTCATGCTATTAATGTTTTAGACCAGCAACCAGGCTTCTGGAACTCGTCTTCTCCCTTTCAGAGGAAGGGAGGAGGAAAAAAAACCCCACTCATATCCAACTTAAAAGAAACCCTTCGTGGTTTACATTCAGTTGAAAGCCTTTGCTGAAACAAATGTTCATTTTAGCATGGACTTCTTAGAGACCAGAATCTAGGGTGAAACGTGAGAATTGATGACGAGGTTAAAACTGGCAAGATAAACATAATAATCATTGTTATCAGTAGTTACATGATAATGCTGAAAAGTCCTTCTTTTTTCTCTTTAAGCTAGTGAGCTTTTATTATTACCGTTCAGCTAAGCAATAATTCAAAAGTAGTCGTACTTCCTAAAGCTAGCATTGTGAATCTTGGAGGCTGAAGCGTGCTGCTGCACTCTGCTCTTTTGAAGAACAGTTTTCTAGAAAAGGAGCCTGCAAAGGGAGAACAGAAAGCTGTTACTTTCCTACAAGGACATAAAAGGATTGTTTCATTCTTTCAGAAGAAATTGGGCTACATACTTGTACTCACTCTTGGCCAGCTTGTTCCCTCCCCTCCTCATGGGGCAGCACGTTAAACACATTTGGCCGCTGTTCTCCGAGTGCCGCAAGCGTTTTCATTCCAGCGGTGATGCGAGTTTGTGAAGCAGCTTAGGCGGGTAGGGACAGGAGCAGATTTAAACTTTTGCTGACAAACCACTCAAGAACATACTTTCTGTCCCTACAGGTTGCAGTTCCTGGGTAAGCTCTCACTTCTAGAAACAGAGCAATGTGCATTTTTACCAAGTAAATATCATGCAGACAAATCAGATGGTAACTATTTCAGAAAACTTGGCGTAAGTTCCGTTTACGCAATGCCTTCCAAATGTTCCATATTTGCAGAATAAAGATAAAAACTCTGATCTTTTTAGACTGAAATTGTCTACTTGGTTTACTTTTTCTTTTTTGCCTAAACAGAACTTTTATGTATATGACTTCTGATTTAATACAGCAAACCTAAATAAATCCCAATGAAAAAACTGTCAGCTGACAAGGTTTGGCTCAGAATTTGGGGCTTCTAACACTTGAACTCTATTATCTCAAGTTGCTTTGAGATGTATTTGGGCTGGACTGAAAACAAACTCCATAAACTTCTTCCCTGAATTGTTACTGACTTAGTGACAGAGAAATCCTTCCTCAAAGACAACTCATAAACTGTTTGTCATCAAACCCTGTTACAGTCAGGCACTAAATTACCCTTTGTGCTGTAATCTGTTGATAGAGTGTTTAAAGTGGTGCTTACTCCAAGATTTCCACTAGCTGCAGCATGTTTTGAAAATCTGAAATTACTTACTTCAACTTGCCTGCAATAATCTGTGTTTGTCTAGTAGGAAGCATATGGAAGTGAATGATTAATTACAATTTTCCCAGTAATTTAGAAGTGCTGATGAATGCCAGGAAACATTGTAATGAGTACTGAAAAAACCCCAAAGGCAATACGTTTGAAGCCTTATTGTTGCTTTTAATAGACGTAAAATAATTAAGTCTGCTAATTAGACACTACCTTTAAAAAAATAAATAACAATAGGTACATTTCATGCTGTCCATATTTTTGTGCAAAAATCACAAGCTGAGCACATACAACTGTAGCCAACAATTGTTCATCATCACAACCCAGCTGCTTAATCTCAAAATTAGCAATGTACATAGACATTTACACGGTCAAATAATTTCACTTCAGTAGACATCTTTCAGTCATTCACTAAGCAGCTCTGTGCTCCAAGTGCATTCTGTGGTGAAACAAGCAGAAAATATTTCTGTGTTTCACTGTCGTCTCAAACTAGGAGATCATGTAAGGTACTTTATTCTGTTATGTGGTTCGCACACAGATCAGAGGGAAAAGTTGCACATTCAGGAAAATAAAACATGCTACATAGTTCATTCAATTACTTGGAAAGCATTCTAAGTGGTTAATTATGTACACCAATAATCTGTACAGGACTGGTAAAGTTGAGAATTTTCTCCGAAACAACTCAAAGAGATCTGGTTGCTGTATTCACACTATTCATTTTAACACCATATTTTATATAGTTAGCTAGCTTAAAAACTGTACAAAGTCTCATACCTTTACTTAATCACACAATTCTTTACTGTGAGGGTGGTGAGGCACTGAACAGGTTCCCCAGAGAAGCTGTGGATGCCCCATCTCTGGCAGTGTTCAAGGCCAGGCTGGATGGGGCGCTGAGCAGCCTGATCTAGTGAGAGGTGTCCACGGCAGGGGGGATGGAATGAGATGATCTTTAAGGCCCCCTTCCAACACAAACCATTCTATGACCCAGTGTCAGGGATCCAATGTTCGCAGGTTTCCATGAATTTGAACAAACTGAGTTTTAGAGTTCATGCTTCAGAGAGCTAATAGGAGAATTGGAAAGTTGGAGCCTCAGAACACACACACATCCCTCCCTCGCCCCCCTCATATGTACACATATTTTTATCTTTCTTATCCCTCTTGATTACTTACTAAGATGTTGTGGTTGAGGAACACATTCAGGTAAAAAGTGAGCTTGACACTATCAGGAAACAATTCTCTCTGGGAACTATCAAGCACCCATTTCTTTTTGTTCTTTCATCCCCACTCTTCCCCTGCACAGCACTGTTGCTCTGAAGCAGCACCTTTAAGGGGAAAGTTCCAGCCTTTTTCCTTAAGTGTAAAAAAAAAAAAAAAAACAAAACAAGCAGCTGCCTTGCCAGAATGAAATCCATGGATAGTAACAAGCCATTTCCCCATTGCAGCATTTATGCTTGCTAAAATAAGATACTGAAACCCAAAGTAAAGCATAAAGTACAAGTAGTGAGAGAATGTAACAGGCAGATGTGTCACTACTCTGAATGTCTGTAAAGACAAGATTTTTTTAAGCTGCAGAGGAAGATCAAGAGTTGCACCTGCTAGGTTACACAGCAATATGCCACAGGAAAAAAAATAATCCAAACATCCGGGATGCTAACAAACATCAAGGCAGGGCTTGGCATGTAGTAAAAGGACATGCTAAACAAAATTCCCAGAAAGATGTATAGAGACACATCCAACCTGCTTTGGGCCAAGTACCTTAACTCTGTACATCAACCACCAGCAGTCCAAAGAGCATTCTGGACACAGAGTACAGTGATCAGAAATGCTGCCAGTGCACCTCCGGGCAGGACCAGCCCCGACCCAATGGCAGATGGATGGTAGAGGTGGCCAAAGCAGCACAAAATACCAGTAGGGGCCCCAGAGAGAAAGCATAGTTAAGGGCTGTGTGCACGTCCATGTGTGATCCCTTTTGTGCATGTGGAGGCAACACGTGGCTGATCGTGCATGTTGCTTTGTGCTGCACCTGCTGCAGTGCTCTCACAGCCACAGAGCTGGGGGGGAATTCCCATTACACACTCAAGGGACAGACCAGAAAGCACATTTTTAATTGCCCCCAGAAAACGTTTAACCCAGCCTGGGAGGTTGAAGAGGCAGATGCATATTGTCTTCCCATCCCCTCTGAGTTCAGCAACAATCTAGTGCCAATGTCCTTCCCCACTGCACAGCCGTAAGAGTTCCCGGGGATCAAGGGGCTCTGCCTGAGCTGAAGTTCAGCTAGCAAACAAGGTCCAGTCTCCCACAGAGAATGAGCATGCAGGGCAGCCAAAAGCAGGAGGAACCAACAAGAGTTAGATCATTTGTAGCTGTCAGCTTTCCCTTCTCAGCAATTACAGATTTACACAGACTGCTTGTTCTGCCCCAAAAGAGCAGAAGTCACTTGTCAGAGCACCCTAAAGTCCATCTACAACCCAATTAATGTCCTCACCACTACCGCTGTTCAAGACAAGGTAGACCTTCAAGGCAGACATGCCAACTTGACATCCACCGACCCTGAGGAAGGGAATTTAATTCCCCTCACAGCACATGGATGCTTCTGCTTTGTGAGAGATATGATCGATGGAATTGACTGAAGTATCTCTAAGAGGCATTTTGAATCCTCAGTCTGGACAGCGAGGGAACAACCAGGAGCAACCCAATGGGACCCAAGGATCAGACTGCATACAAGTAAAGTGAATTCCAAAGAAAGAAGCATATTAAAGTTATGTGGTGCTATAACCTTTGATACAAGAAATCTTGCTGAAACTTTTATTAATGAAGAACAACAACAACAAAAATAAAACCTCAGAATTTCCTTCTGAACGTGCTAGAGACTAATTAAACAGAGATAGCCTGGTCCAAGCCCTAAGCAATGCTTCAGGGCACATGGAGAACACAGACTCACTTTAATATTATTAAATAGTTACTTGAATCAGGTGATTGAGGAGGAGGCTTTACCTAGGGATAAAAGCTCAGCTATTTTTTCCTCCAATACAAAACATTGCTGTAAGGATTCCAGCCCAGAAAAAAACCCCTACACTACCGTAAATGTAGAAATGCTCGCAGAGATTTCACAAGTGCCCACTGCCGGCATTCAGAGTAGATGTCATCACTACATGTTACACTTGCAACTACATGGTACTTGCATTCACTTTAGCATGGCAAATTGTGGAACATGCGCCTAAATAGGAGAGAATAGAGAGAGAGCCAGAAAGACTGAAAGGGTTAGGAAAACATTAATGAGTAGGAAGGGCTAAAATACTTGTTTGTTTAGTCAAAGAAAGAAGAGATAAAAGATGATAATAGGTTTCCAAAGTGTAAAAAGTTGGGATTTTAGACACCAAGAGATCGTATGTGACCCTTTCTCCACGTACTACCATGAATGCAATTTTCAATAGAGAGGATTGAGTTAAGTATTAGGAGGAGAGCCCTTCCAGCTGTAGGTATAATTACACAGTAGAACGCAGAGGATCGTGGTGTCCTCCTCGTTGGAGGGGCTTAAGTTAGAAAGTCGTCTGTCAAGAGAGTTTAAGTGCAGATCCTGCCGAAAAGCCGGTGACGTACAGGATGACCTCCTGAAGGGCACTCCAGGCTTGCCTTTCAGCCGCGCTTCGCATCTCGGAAATGTCAAACAGGCAATTACCGCCCGGCTCTTATTGCCCCCACCCAGCGATCCGGCTTCTCCCGCGGCCCAGCTGCGGCGGCACCTCAGCCCCTGGGAGCCCGCGCCACGGCCCGGAACCCGCCCGTTCCTCCGGCGCCGCTGCGCTCCCTGTCGCCGGCATCCGTGCCCCCGGCCCGAGCGGCAGCGCGCGGCCGGATCCCCGTGAGCAGCGGCGCGGGGGCGCCTGGGGGCAACCGACGAACAGGAGATGGCACAAGGGGCGCTGCTCCCCGCTACCGTGTCCAGGGCGTAGGGAAAGGGTTAAAATGGCTTTCTAAACTACAGAAATTGCGGGGATAAAATTAACCTTCATCTACAATTACTCGCAGGATATTGCACTGGATGTGCCCGCGGCTGTGCCGGGAGCCCCCTGAGCCCCTCAGAGCCGCGACCTGTGGCGCGCGGGGCAGCTCTAGGTGGGCGGCGGGAGCTGCGCGCCCCCTGGCGGCCGCGACCGGCACCGGCAGGATCGCGCGCGAGAGCCGCCGCGCGAAAGGGCACGAGCACCAGCACGAGCCCGGGCATGCGACAGTGCACGAGACCCGGACACGCGACAAGGCACGCGCACCTGAGGGAGACATAGCACGCGACAGGGCACGAGACCCGGCGAGAGACCGGCCGCGAGATATGGCACGCGATAGGGCGCGAGACAACACGCGAGCTTCTGCCACGCGACAGGGCACGCGTACCTGCGCGAGACGCGGGCACGTGACAGTCGGCCGCGTGACAGGGCACGCACACTTGCTCGAGAGATACCACGCGAAAGGGCACGCGCACGTGCGCGAGACCCAGGCACGTGACAGAGCACGTGCACCTGCGCGAGACGTAGCGCGCGAGACGTAGCGCGCGAGACGTAGCGCGCGAGACGTAGCGCGCGAGACGTAGCGCGCGAGACGTAGCGCGCGAG
>VYXC01003637.1:509884-560376 GCA_013397175.1 Platysteira castanea | reverse complement strand
TTTTTTTTTTTTTTTTTTAATGAGGATGAGTAACAAGAAGGAAGATCTTTACAGCTTAGTTATTTAAGCCCTGAGATATTTTCCATTAAGCATGCCAATATGGATTCCAGATTCAGGCCAGGCTTAGACTGCAACAACTTCCCAGACTTCAGAAGCAAGACTCTGCTTTAGGTAAGCAAAACAGAATTATGCTGAGCATTTAGAGACAGCAACTATTACAGAAACAAACCAAAAAATTCATACACATCCAGAATGACCCGACAAAAAGCTTAAAAATCCCTTTAACAGGCACAGCTGAATTTCACCATGGTAAATCCAAATTGCACCCTGTCCCTTCTCCACCTTGCTTTCAGCCAGAGGTTACTGCTCCTGTAACAGGAATGGAAAAAAACTGCTCTTTTATGTAGTCTTCACAGGCAGCTTATGACAAGAATATAAGGCTGTATGCAAGAATATAAGGCTATAAAAGATTACAGCAAACCCTGCCAGTTCTTACCTGTCTGAGCTCTTAGAGAAAACTACTAAGGCCACACTTTGAAATTTATTCTAGTATTATTATTTTAAAGGCTGTCATAAAATTTATGAAGGACCGAGTGCTGCTTACTCTTTCACCACCCAGCATGAACACCCTCCAAGGGCAAACTGTGTTGTAAAGGTTTGCATAAAATTACAAACTGTATTAAAAGCTTAAAATTCCTTTCAGAGGAAGCTAAATATAAGTCAATATATCTTAGAAGAAAGGCATGGGGATAGGGGAGGTAACTGATGGTGGAAGGCCAGAGGGCACTTTTTATTTCTTTCTGGCTGTGAGGCTCTCACCTGGGAACTGGTTTTTAGATATTTTTTCCAGAGTGCATATCAGATAAACGTCAGTTCTAGAACAGGCACAGTGTGAAATACCTTGAGAAGCTGACACTGTATCAATAAGCCATATGTTCTCCTTTAATGGTCACAATGGGAGTCTCTTGTAAACAACAGGAGAAATTGTCATGGATATTTAAAGGCTGAACATTTGCTTAACTTACTGTGAAGAGAAACATTACTAATACCATTATGATGGTCGTATGTTAAACTATGTACAGCACTGAAGATCTATGGTGACAGGTAATACAAACCAAATCACAGTCCCAAATGGTCTGAAATCAGTTTGTAGTATTCCTTTGCAAGAATGCAAGTTCCAGAGCTCCAAACATGACTGAATTACTTTATCAATGTTTTTCATCTTTATAAAGTGAATACAACTGAAAATCCTTGCTCACAAATGCACAACAAAACATGATTTCCACTCCTACTATGCACCACTATGCATTGTTATAAACGCATCAGTACAAATTGCTAAAACATTCCCAGCAAGGCTTTTATAAAATTCATAACGGCTGGTTCTTCACAGGTCTTCAAATTGCATTGAAATCCTTAATTTTCAAATGTTTTTCTGTATGTATTTCAGTTTTGAAGAAAAACAGGTAAACAGAGTAAGCTGCAATTATGCTTTGCTTTTACAATAACTCTAGCACTTCTAATCAGGAAAACATAGATCTTGGATGCTCTTTCCATTTTACATATCTATCTCTGATAACTGCTGAAATAATTCTGTTTTATGTTCAGTTGTAGCTAACTCACCAAATTCCACATTATCACCCTCAACAACAACAGGTTCTTGGGCACACTAACTTCTTTTTTACAATAATGAAGCTAGTCTGGAGTGAAGAAATACACAAATGCACACTAGAAAAATAAATAGAAATTCCACCAAAAATCAGCCACACCATTTTTCTAAAAAAAAATGAGCCATTGAAATACAGGAGGCAAGACTTCTACTGTGTGTTTGCATTTTGCTTTTTCCATTTACTGCAGGAACAAACTGTTCTGTTGCCCTCACATGGTTCTTCACTGGTTACACTTGCAAAACCGAAAGCCATTTGCAGAGGGGAATCAGCAGAGCAGCTGTCAGCATAAGAGTAAATGTGATGGTCCTGGTGTCATCACCCAAACAACATGCTGACTTTGGAACTCCAGCAACCTGACAAGACTGTGTAAGCCCACTGCGACCTTTTATTGTAAGGTTTCATGTTAGGATTTCATCTCCAATTGATCACACATGTCAGAAAAGCGTGGGATTGTTGCTACTGCTTAGGAATGCAGCATACATCTCATGCATACAGAGAGAGCAGTACCTGGTCTAAGAATGTGTTAAATCTTCAGGAAAAGGGTTTGAGCAGGAATAAAGATGCAAGTGTCTTGCTCTCTCTTTACACAGGGGACATTTTCCATCCTGAATACCAGCTTCTACATCTCAGTGCCCACTCTTCTGGGCAGCTGACAGAAACAGCCCAGGCTTTGCATTGTAATGCTTTTTTCTAAAGCTGGAATTTCAAGCATTTACAGTTACAGGGCATAGGTTTATGAGCTCTTCTCCAATGAAATAATTTTTAGTTGTTTTGTTTTAGACAGTTCCTCAGCACAACCTTGCTGACTTCTTTCAAGAAAGCATGAAGCTGTGTCTGTACTCCTCTGGTGGTACTGGTTTGTCATCAGTCCTCACTTAGTAAATTAGCAAAGTCATCCATGAAATGAGCTGGGGAAACAGCATCATCCTGTGTTCTCCTGTGCAATGCTGCAGCACACTACTATAAATAGCTGCTGCCTTTCACTCCAGAGATGGAAGCTTCCTGAGAACAAGGCATTTCTGTACTCAGGGTACATGCATGATACGCAGCACACTGATATATCACCACTTGTCCATATGTAAAGTGAATAGATTTGCAATACTTCCCCAAACAAAAAGCTGTCCCAGCCACACAGCAAGTATGTTTCTAGTAAACACTCTTCGGCCTCCGCCCCTCCAAGCTTGAGCAGTTGCATTTTAACTCATGTTTTTTGAATTTTATTTCCACAACTGCCAAAGCAGTTCCATGTTTCTGCTAATCTTTTTTGAAATAGAAGAAAGTGAAAAATGTTTCAGGAGAAATTTTGGAACATCTTCAGATTATTTTTTTAAAAAAACATATTTTGTTTAAGTAGAAGCAAACAACAAGTTTTTGATCTCAGCTCTCACATACAAATCTGGACCATTCCACATTTAGATGGAAAAATGGAATCAATCTATTTCTGAACAGAATTAGCTCTGGGCAAGGATAGATAAAGCATGAAGGCTGCTCACTTAGAAGAGGGCAAAGCTGAAGGGATGTTCCCTGGCAAAAGGAAAGGACGCACTGAATCAAGGGATGGAAGGAGTGATCACAAAGGGTTAAAATATGGATACAGGACTATGAACCAGTTACAGATAAAAGAGCCTGGGAGTCTGAAAGAATTTGCTATTGAGCAGAGGAGGAAAACTGTGGTGCAGCTTCCTTAGAAGCTCTGATAATTTTGCATTAAACATCTGCTAAAATCGTATTTGACCACTGTGCCAAAAGGACATCTCTGATGTGTTGCTCCCACTAAGGACAGACTGCATTTGACAAAGCAGTAAGCCACTCTCTGCCCTATGCTTCTACCAGACCCAGGAGATGAGGGGTACTGGCTCCACCTCACTGCACAGCCAGGCTCCCAGCAGCACAGAAATGCCACCAGGAACAAGTAGCTCCTTACCTCACCACTTTTGCCTGCCAAGAAAGCATGAGAGCCCAGTGCTTTGCCTGTTCAAATTCAGGAAAAAGGTGTTTGAAGAGCTTTGCTCAGCACAGGCAGCATTCTGTGAACAGTGGCAGAGCTCTAATTAACTGCACAGACTTCATCTCAGCAAAATGTTTTAAAAGAAATTTTGAAACTACATGAATACTCCCATTTAATCCATAAGGCAAAGAGCTGAATCACAGACTCTGACAAGGCAGTCCCTGGAAAGCAGATAGATATGTCATACACTCCATTTCTCATTCCAGGAGCATCCCAAGTCCAATGTGTAGCAGCTCTATATGTATATAAGCTGAAAGGAGAATGCCAGTTTCCAACACCCATGAGGAAAGTTCAAATCTGGAGTCTAATTAACTTCACAAATCTCCTTCACCCCTAGTGTAGGAAAGTTACAAAGAGAGACTAACTTGACTGCATGCCAGACACGTAGATTCCAAACAATGGCATTTCTCCTGAGCCCTTCCACAAAGCCCAAACTGCAGTCAGGACAACCAAGGATACCAGCTCACCCAGGCTTCAGGGCTGTCCACTAACCTGGGTTGCTTCAGAGCCAGGTGGTCCTCCCTTGGGACAGCACTTTTCCAGGAGCAGAAAGTCCTGTCCCACAGAAGGAGCTCTAGCATCACTTCACAACAAAGCAAGGCTGATGCCTAGAATATTCCTGGTCCTTTCCAGCAACTACAAGAGCTTGGGATCACAGGCCAATTTCATTCCCTTTAGAGTAACTTGCTCCTAACCACATTCTTATCCCAGCGACAAGCAGAATCTCAAGGTGAAGCTGTCTGTACATCCACACTTCCTTCTCCATTAGCACAGCATCTCATGTAGCTTGTGCCCAGGACTGGAGAAATATTGCCAAGAGATTCTCTTGTTACATCTCCTTCTGACCACACGTGGGCACATCTGCAGGTTGGGCAGAAAAGTGATTGAGAGCAGCCCTGCAGAGAAAGACTTGGGGGTGATGGCTGATGAAAAACTCACATGAGCACAGTGCACACTCACAGCCCAGAAATCCAATGGAATCCTGGGCTGCATCCAAAGCAACATGGCCAGCAGGGCGAGGGAGGGGATTCTGCCCCTGTACTCTGCTCTGGTGAGACCCTGCCCAGAGTGCTGCATCCAGCTCTGCGGTCCCCAAAATAAGAAAGACATGGAACTATTGGAGCGAGTCCACCAAGCTGGTAAGAGGACTGCCCTGTGAAGACAGGCTAAGAATGTTGTGACTGTTCAGCCTGGAAAAGAGAAGGTTGTGTGGATACCTCATAGAAACCTTCCAGTGTTTGAAATGGGTCTACAGAGAAGCCGAAGAGGGACTCTGACAGGACTGTAGTAATAGGACAAGGGCTAATGGGTACAAAATGAAAGAGGGGAAATTTAGATTAGAGATTAAGAAGAAATTCCTTACTGTGAGGATGGTGAGACACTGGAACAGGTTACCCAGAGAAACTGTGGATGCCCCAACCCTCGCAGTGTTCAAGGGCAAGTTGGTAAGGCCTTGGGCAACCTGTTCTAGTGGGAGGTGTCCCTGTCCATGGCAGGGGTATTTGGACTAAATGACCCTTAAGGTCCCCTCCAAACCTTAACATTCTACTATTCTAAGAGCGTTCCCTATTCTGGTAGGGCTTTGGTTTGCCCCTGTGTAGGGGTTTGCACTTCCAGGTTCCTGTATTCCCTTAGGAAAGTGTATTTCAGCTCAGTTCAACAGCTTAGGAGGAAAAGCCTGGCAATTACTGTACCTTTGAGAACTTATTCACTGGCTTAAAATTTGATGTCAAACCTGGCATCACGTATTTCAGGTAAAATGGTATGTAACGAGTTGGTCTCATTAATCAAAAGGCTGGCTAGTAGGTGCTTTGCAGTAGAGGTTTATTCTTTGGCAAAGTTTGTGAAAGTCGTCGGGCAAGGCCCGAGACTGCGGCAGGAGCCTTGTTTACAGCGAGCAAGCAAAGCAACAGCAGCGGCAGCAGGCAGACCGAGGGCCAGAGAGAGAGCACGGGCCCACAAAACTAAACACCTTTATTTCTAAATTACCCAATGAGAAATTAATATGATTTTTGAAACCACCTATTCTAACCTATCCTTACTAGAATTCGTTTTACGATAGTGTTCGTAGCTTTCATGGTATTTACACAAATAATTTTATCTTGTTATTCTACAGAAATGGTAAACTATGGCAGCTTGTACTTTGGTTTTGTCTACCTGAGCGAGAAACTTTGCAAAGGGAGAGATTAAGACCTCTAACTAGGTTTGAAGGACTTTTGTAACTGCTTAAGGCACTTAAAATGTATTTCTACTTATTTACACTGTAACTTAAGCATGTGTGACTCTGTTTGCTTTGTTCTCTGCATGAGTTCTGGTGTTAAGGCCTGAATGTAACAGGCCCAGAGGGATGGAGGCAGAGTTGAGCATTCCAACAGGTATGGGTCTGAAAAGGCCTGGGGAAAAGGCCAACTCAGCCCAAAGTGATGCAAGACTTCTGAACTATCCCCAGCTCACTCAATTAACATGCATTCAATATTCTTGGAGAACAGATGGCATTATGAGTTATTTCACACCTGCATGGTATGAAGTCTGCAAGGACTCTTCAGTGGCAGAAACACAAGCTTTCTCAGAAGACAGTGACATCCATCAATTCAAAGAGGATCCCATTGAGACCAGCAGACAGACTCACGGGCAATTTCAGCAAGATGGAAAAGGCCTGGTGTATTTGGACTGAAAGCAAAAGGATCTAAAACAGACATGAGGAGCTTTCATCGAGATTAACTTGAGAGAGGAGCAGGAAGTTTTTGCTGTTGCTTGGGAGGGGGGAAAAGAATAAAGAGAGATGCAGATGCACTTCAGATAAGCACCACCCTTCAGCTTTATGAAGTTTTCTCTAGTTGGATAGGAAAGAAAAAGCTCTTGTACCTCTCGGGCAAGCTGTGTTCTGCAGAGAATTTGATGCAAAGGTGTGACACAACACAGAGGTTCTGAACACCATGAAGATCAGTCCTTCAAAACTTATACCCATACAATCAGTGTGCTCCCCACCTACACATACACAATCAGTATTTCACCATATTACAACTAAAATCATGAGAATCTAGCCTGAATCCTTGTTCAAGAGAGCACTGTGCAAAAGTTGCCTTGAACATTACAGTAAGACAACTGCTGTCACACACATCCCCTGCTCTCAACTAAGTAGCAGTTCCTCACTCTACCAGCAATTAGCATTAACTTTTAACAATTAGAATTAACTTCTTCTTGCTGGACAGGAAGGAAAACAGCAAGTTGTAACAGAAATTCCCATCTCCTATTTGTCAGACTCTCCTGAAACCATTCCATGTTCATGAGAAACTTGAAACCCCAAAGAGAACACTTTAGGCACCCTGACTCCTAGCAGCAATTCAAGCAGGGTTTCAATGCTATTCACTTGAATAGCATTCAGTCAGTCAGGGAAAGTGAAACAATAACATATGTGAAACAGCTTGAATCTTGAGAATATGATCTATACAGAATTAGTTAACAGAATTTTTTTCTTTAAACCCACACACTTACCATAACATTCATTTAGTAAAACTGAATAAGAACTGCATTCAAGAGAACACAATCTGCATGTGAACATTCTGTGAAAAGAAAGAATGAATTCCATGAATCAATAATTTGGTTCAATTGTCTTGCTTCTGTTTACTATCTACACTATGTTTGATGAGTCTTAACTTATTAATGTTGGACATCCTCTGTTTTAAACCTCTGTATAAGGCTCCAAGTGAACAGGGTCTGTGTTTACTTTGACTTCAAAGATAATTAAGCATCTGCAGAAGAGTTTTCCAGACTGAGCTGGACTTTATTGGCTTTGCTGTCATAAGTTCAGAAAAAAATAAATCTCTGCATCATGTAAATTTGAGGCAAGAGGCCCTTCATTCAGTATCTCTTATATTTTGAAAAACAATACTTTTTACATAATGTTGGTATCATATATAGTATTGTAGTTAGCATTAGCATAATAACGATGACATATGTGCTATTACCATTACAATGTTGGCGTGTTGATTTTCAGTATTGACAGAGCTGCCTGAAATATCTACTGTTTACAACATTTGTTCTAGCTAAAGAGATTTGGTAGAATTTGCTAATCAACTGCAACCACTTCCCACCCATAAAACTGATGCAAATAAGAAAAAAAAACAGCTAGAGGGATCCAAAGACACAAACACTTTTACTTATAACTCTGTAAAGAGAAATCCCTCTCTCTCTCTCCATATGGCTTTCTCTTGGCTCTTAATCATCTTTTCATTGGCTTCCAGCTGGCTGTCTCACTATCAAGACCAACTTGTTATGCCAGAGTCAGGCTCAGAAAGATGAGAGCTGCAGAGTGGCATGACTGGATGCAGCAGTCTTTACTAGGGGCAAGTCTAGCATAAAGGGTGCATAGCAGGGTCACTTCACTTGCCTCAGCAAAGCAGCCACTGCTGTGTTCCCAAAACACGGCAGCAGGTCTATGTTCACACTTATTAGTAGTGGGAGCAAAGAATGACTACTACAATTGAAGCTATGGGGAAATTCTGCAGGCAGAAGTGTAATTACCTGAGTGGGAATTCTGGCAGAAAACCCAGACCTCTTTCTCTCCTTAAATAGAAACAAATACTGTGCAGTCACCATGGAGAGATTACGTACAGCATTTGGATGACATGCAGCACTGAAATACAACACACACACAAGAGAGCCAGCCATGGAGCAGGTTTAGCAAAGCAATACCAAGTCAGGTCTCTGCTGATTACAGCCACTATTTTAGCCATCCCCCCAGTCTTACAAATACTAAGCTATGTGTCAAAATTCAGGCTCTGCAGTAAAGGTTAGCTCTGTAAGCTGTTTAGTCCATCTGGGAGTACCTGGAGCCTGATCACTCACAAATTGATCTACCACCACCCAGGTAAAATTTCAAGTTGACAACAGAAGAAAACCACAGGGAAAGAAACATCGTATTGTGCCCATGTGTGAAAGCCTATTGGATTTAGCTAAGCAGCCAGTCACTGAAGTGCAGCAGTTCTTGTACAGTCTGTAGAGGCTTTGACTTCAGTTGCAAAAATTCTTAGTTTTGGTCCATGTCCAAACCCTTTGGTTTCCAGCCACCCTATGCATCCAAGCCCACCTCCTCATCTCTCTCTCTCTATCCCTTCCTTCTGCTCAATTCCACAAGCTAGCTCATTTTTTGCCTACTGCCCCCACCAGCCTCCAGAGTTAATCCCAGCTGCAGCTCCCCTCTCCTGGGGTAGATTTTCCCCTCCATTCCATCACCCACATCTCCAGCAGACAGCTTCCTCCTTGGGGCTGCGGCAGCACCCCAGGGAGAGTCACCAGAGCACAGGGAAAATGGGCATCCTTTTCCCTCTTCAGGCACAGGGTGGGCTGAAGTCTTGCAGTCTTTCTGGCTTCAAATTCCCCCCCAAATGACTTCTTGTGCTCACTAGCTGTCAGGGCACCTACTCTTTAGCTGCCAGACTATCCAGTCCTGTTTTCAAAGAGAAATGTGGCTACTCAGAGTCCCGGAAAAATCCACCATCACTTTCTATTGTTCAAAGTCAGCAGGACTGTTACCAGACTAAAAATGTCAGAAATTTGCCTCTCCCCTTCAAATCAGCCAAGCTTTGTTTTTTTAATAACTGCAGTCAGCTTCCAAACCTTAGGAGAATGCCTTTTATCCGCATACATGTCAGAGTGGTGATAGAAAACGGGAATCGGTCACTTAGCAGGACCAGCAAAGCCTTGCTATGTATCAGAAATGCCATTCCATGGACAATACTTTTCTCCCCTCTCTGCAGCAGCTCACTAATTTAGGTGCATAAATCAGAGACCACTGATAAGGTCACAGATACCAAGATGTCCTGCCTCTCATTTAGTTTTGCCAAGCATCCTGCAAGCCATCAAACAGCTTCAGATTTGGAAGTTTTGAAAACAACTCTCATTTTAAAATATTCATACATTTCAATTTCCTCCATGTACCACCAACAATTACAGAATCAGCTTTCTGATTTTGTAGTGATTATTCCCCAGCATGCACAACCCTGTGACTGCATTTTGTTTTCATTCTCACCAGGCATAGAGAGACCTGCACTTTTCCCCTCTTTTCACCATTACTAGCCTTCTCACAGCTCCTCTTCCTCTCCAGTTTCCATGTTGTGCTTCACATAGGCTCCATTCCATGTGTTTTCTTAAAGGCAAATATCTTAATTTGTATTTATGAAAATCCTCTCTTTTTTTACATACCACACATCCTGGTGCCTTGACTGTACTGAAACTTGCTTATTTTTAATGTTACATATTAATGAAAAGCTGCTAAAATGAGAGAAAGGATTTTCTGTCGTCAGTCAGCATCAGCATGAGAGCAGTCTGCTCTTGAAAGCCTGTAGCTCTGATTGTTCAAAAACATACTGTTCACCATGTCAATTTAATCATGTGCGTCAGATATTAAAAGTTCAGGCTCTAAGTGCACAAATCCTGTTGAGATCCGAGAAAGTTTTTGCCATAAATATTAATGGGGGCCAATTTCATGCCACTTGTTACATCCCATGTACTCTTATTTCTTCAAACTATCACTTGTCTTGTCTTTTATGCGCCAATAATCAATTTGTAAAGCATAAATCATAAAGCTTACCTAGTTTTTTGATTATGCTACAGCCTATGATTTTACGTTTAATCAATTTTCCTACTTTGATACGTGACATTATATACATTTTATCACTTTATCTGTGTTTGAGGGAACAAATAAAAATCACCTCTACAAGAAGGATTAAAATGTCACCTGTTATTTACGTTAAACCAAGTTTTAGAACTGCATCATCAAAGTAAGCATTTCATTAGAAATGCAAACAAGAATCTCAACCTGTACATCCTGGTCTGCCCTACATCAAGCATTTTTCAGCATTACCACATGCAACCTGCAAACATCTGCTAAAGAGAGAAAACAGAACAGCAACAACAAAATACCCACACGCCAAAAGGTTACTTGACTTGCATTCTGTGTGAATTCAGACTGAAGACAAGAGTCAGGTCCCTGTTGATCAGGGATGAAAAAAGAACAAGATGTCTCGGAAGACAGCTGTTTCTCAAGAGACAGCAGGTGCACATTTGAGAGTGCCTTGCAGCACCAGGATGCCGGCACAGGTAGGTACAGTCACACACGTGCTCTGAGCACAGTAGAGGCACTCGCTAGAGAGAACCTGGAAACCCTACAGTACGCTTAAGGCAGTGCTTTGCACAGTCAAGCAAGGCACACTGGGGCAGGGAAGATCAGTTTAGGCTCCCTGCCATGCGCATGAGTTTATTCAGCTTTCCAACCAGACCAGCTGAGGGCTTGGACTGGAGACAAGAGGAACGCAAAAGGCTGCCTGCAGCCAGCCAGCCAGAGCAATCGCTTAAGCTGGAGTCACACTGTCTAAGCAGTGGGGTTCATTTGATTCTGAAAGTCCATTGGCCTTACTATTTAAAAGAGACGTAAGTCACGTAAACATCTCTGTTTCTCATATACACACAGAAAATTTGACAAGTTTTAAAGAAATGTTGCCACTACAAGTCAGGGTAAGATCAAAAAGTGACATTCATTTGTTACCAGGGTCTCAGGAAGTTAAAAAAAACCTAAAAAAAAAATATATTCCTCAATATTATTAACAACTACTTGAGCTTTTGCTCCCCTTCAAAAGGTTTTGAATCCTTATTTCATATGAAGAGTCTGTTCCATGTAAATATTTTGGGGGAAAAAAATTCTGTTTCTTCTAACTATAACTAGCTGATGATGTCAGCACAAGCAACCCAAGACATGCTCTTCAACTGAAAGCACTGACTTAACATTTCTCTGCTGTCTTCTATAACAACCTCTTGAAAGCATAAACTATGGCTGCTTTTTTCTTTTTTAAAATCTCCTACAGACATCTACTTCTAAGGATGCGAACAGAGTCAAACAGTAATCAAGAAATCGTACAATGATCTCAAAGGATGCTTAAAACGTTTTCCCTAGTCACAGCCTGTCCTTGTCTCCTGATGACATTTTCTCCCATTTAGAAGCTTGCCTTACTGCCTGGAATTCCAAATTTAGAACTGATCTTTTCCCATGGCTAATGGTGTTGAAGTATACTTAACAAATTCAACCAGACCCTGAAATGTGTGTATTTTACATGACAGTAACTTGTTCATCTAACAGCTTGAGTTCCCACAGGAGGTTCACTAACACCCTGAATAGCCTATACAGACTTGGTACTCCCAGACCAGCATCCCAGCTCCACAGATGAAACATACTCCATCTCATCTTATGAAAGGAGTGTCTGGACAAGGACAATGATGTCTCTATGCCAGAACACAAGAAGAAAGCTTTCTGTGGAGCTATTTATTGTAGTAACAGGCCCTGGTAACAGTTAGACTCCATGGTGATAACAAATAACCAAGCTCTCAAGGAAGAGAACTGGGCATTCCTGCTCCCTGGACTTGCAGCAAGGAGCAGTTGGTCACAATTTCACCACGGGCTGCAATATTTCTATCCAGGCTGCAGTCACACAGCTGCCTTCTGAGGGGCTACAGAACAACCACGGAGTCAAAAGCCAGGTGGTGACGTCTTCCCCATGGATTCCGTCTGAAGTATGTTAGGAGATGCCTTAGCACGTGAGCTATGTACCAGGAGGACATACGCACACAGAGACGTGGTTTTGCTGATGTTAGGGGTAGCTCCGGCCCTGTCAGTGAGCTCTTTAAGAGACGGGCTATCACTCACTCAGCTTAATACAATCCTTCTGCTACAGGGGAAGCAAATTCACCATTTGGCCACATGCATGATCTGATTTCACAGCACCTGAAAAGTTGCTTTTCACAGTCTGTCCCACTTGCCTCATTAAAGACACAATTATAGGCACTTATCTCCCACATCAGTGATGGATTACAACACTGCAACAAGGTGGATTTTGCCTCAAAAAGTTATTTTGAGGCAGGGGGCTTGTATAAATGCATATATTATATATGCAAGATATATATGTGAAGGCACTTGGTGAAGCTTACAGAGTTGAGTTGGCTTAAGCCCAAACATACGGAGAAGAGACAAGAATACATCTAGGCTCTAATCCTGCATTATTTGGAGGTTGAAAGCTATTGTTTAGAAGGTGCACAGAAGGTTAACACCTTACCAAGTGCTAATTTAAAACCCAGTTTTAAACTTCTAACCAATGTTCTGCACACAGAAGGCACGTAAAGTACTGAAACAATAGTCCAATAGAGTCAAATGGATTGTGGAGACATTTAACCTTAAAGTTATTGCTTTGTTTTGAAAAAGGACAATGAAAAATGAATTTTGAAATGGTCCAAGAGACATTCACTCACCATCCACCTGTGACAGAACATGGATACGATATCAGGAATCCCTCTGTCTTCCACTGCACTCTGAACCTCCCAATTCTATAGGACTACTCTAGATAGCCCTTTAAATGTTTAGAAGCCCAAGTAGCTTTTCTCATTTGTTTCTTCATCTTGCTGTAGACTAGAAATGACAGCATTGATGGAAGAGAGACAGACATTCACAGGCTGGGGCAGCTTGACCAACAGGGACTTCAAAGGATGGAGCCAAGCTTGAAGGTGAGACCAGTGAGGAAATCTTCTCCACAAACCACCATGAAGATTTACATCTTTTCAGATAAGTAGCAATTCCCAAAGCACATGTAAACAATAACTGAAGTTCACAACAGCTCCACAAACACAGACCTAGGAGGAAATAATCTTGAACATCTATTGCTACAGCCAGTTTCCATACTCAGAAATGTTCATGCTGTGAAACCACACAGATTGAGCTCTTAGCACTGGTTTAAAACCATGCAATAGTAACACAGAGTAGCTGATGATTACGTTCTTCAGCATGACTCAGCCCTCACTACCAGAACAGGAAGGAGGGTCAATACTTTTCTTGGCAGATGCCTGCAATAGACCAAGAGAACAAACCCAGCCTTGTGCCCAGGGGCAGCCCTCTCTAACTGGGATTACAGTACATTGGGAAGGGAGGTTGCCCACAGGAGGGCTCTCAGTCTGGTGTTACAATGAGCCAGTTTTTACCACAGTCAATACAATGCCCTGACAAGCAGCGGGTAGAGACAGTATGTAAATACCTTGTTATTTTTTCACATTTGCAACCAGAAGTTGCAAGGCCAGTTACAATTTGGAGGAAAAAAAAAAGATAAAAACTCCAGAAATCATCATGACAATAAGCAAACGTGTGCAAAGAATTCTTTTCTTTTTCTTTCAAGTGCAAGTGAGCACTTAAGCTTTTCTATAATCTTAGGAAACCACTGCAGTTAAGAGTTCCTAATGGAAAAGCAGCCCCATTTTTTGGTTTATTTAAACCCCCTAATTTCAAAGTTTAACTCTTGTATTTTTCAAGTGCTGTGAACATCTTACATTTCACAAATATACTAAATGGAATATCTACAGTGGTTGTTTACTCTTTATAATAAAGAAGAGTTGTAATAAAGTATTTCAAATTAAACACAAAAATAGTAATTAGTGGTGTTTGCTATTCCTTAAGGAGGACCTAACTCCCAATACCACAGAAGGACATGATGAAAATATTTCAGTTTATATTGAACAAAATTATTTGCTTGCTCTGGAATGGTTTCATTTAATTTTAAGCTTCTTTTCCTCCCACTTTCTAAAGGATAACTTCAAATTTCTAAACAGAAAGTTTTGAAATCATGCTTCAATCTTCTTTTTCAAGACAAAAAATAGACATACCATACCAAGTACTTCAGCTACATTTTTCTCCTGAATGGATTAGTAAAACCAATACAAATTCACATCACTTGTCAGCGTTTCCCACTCATCCTGCTTTTATTTTTTGCCAGGATGTGTTTTGCTGTATACTGGTTCCTGACATTTGCATGTTCTGACTACAGCTGAACCCCAGTGCTTTTTGGGTAACTGGTTCGGTTATTTTAGGAGCAGTACGGAGTCAGCTACAGGGTGGTAGATGTTCGGTATTTTTGTTTTACAACTGAAAAATAAGACAGCGTTGTCATACTCACTCTGCTTATGAAGACTGGCAGATGTCAAATATCTGCAATTTTGATTTGGTCCAAGCATTTTTCATACAAGAGCTCTCACTTCTGCCAGTAGAGATTGGGCAGATGGTAGAACTGTCAGCTGAGGGCTGCAAAACCCGATGGGTCTTGGCCTGAAAGTTGCTCGTTGTTTAATCATGTCTAATATGTGGAAACTAAACAGACACTCAGAAGAGTTATCATATAACTTGGTTTTTAGTCCTAATGCTGTTTATAAATATATAATTGTTGAAATGCTTATGATCAGACTTAAATGTAGCAATGCTGTTACAACAAAATTCACATACCACACAAACACATGAAAGTTTGGATTTATTTAACAGAGGAACATAGTGATCTTTACAATATGGCCCATTAGTAGGCTTGTACTATACCATCCTAGCCTGGCTTTCTCCAGCTAGATCTCAGAACCCTTAAGAATTCAAATTATCAAGAGCTCCTATGGACCCTCTTTAGGAAAATGCTCAAAAATTGGCTTCACAGGTCTTCAACATAAGCTTCCACAGTTTCCTGAACATGCCCCTCTGGGTGTATATGGACTAGGTGCCTGCACCATTCTTCAAGCCACTCAAATGTTTCCTGCAACCTTTAAGCAGTGAAGAGAGGCTCCAGCTGGCCTTCTCCACTGGACAGTCTCAGTATGTAACCTCTTAAACAGTAACTCTGGCACTGGAAATACATCATGAAGCATTGTTTGAATGCCAAGTGCTGTACAAAACTATTAAGTTTTAATGTTTACATCTTTTGAAGACACACCGCTCACCAATGAGTTCATCAGTAAATCATCACCCTTAGAGGAAACAGAGAGGCAAAAATCATCATTTTTGAGGAGCTGAGGATGCAGGGAATAATCAAGAGCCAAAGTACCACTGCCAGAACTGGAGAAGCAATATGAGAACAAGGTAAGTGTCATGTGAAACAGGACTCCTGCCACAGCTCTGACTGCTGTGAGCACCCTGAGATGCAGCTTCTGCACACAAAAAGCACCCAAGCATAGATCCTCTAAGACTTTAGAAGCAAGTTGTTTAACAACAGAGACCTGCACTGTAGAGGTGTTAATACAACAGAAGTTGGCAATAGTTTCCAGTTGTTTACAGTTTCTGGGCTTGTTTCAAATGTGGACAAAGGAAATAACAGTACTAATAACTTGCTCTTTGAAAAATTCATTGGAAGTTGCATGCCAGTAAGGGATACAAATTTGTTAGGCCCATGAAACTAGAAGAAATGCTGCTGTCAGGACTTAAAATTACACTTAAATTAAGACATCAGAAATCCCAAATATCAACACTTCTGAAAAATCTACAATTCATATTTGATCTCAGCCTAAGAAACTATTATAAAATTTATGTTAAAAAATTATAGAACTGATATTTGACTAAGAAGCTAGTGTCCATTTCCTTTGCACTCTGAATAATAACCTGAGGCTTATTTTGGCTTCTGAACTCAAGTTTTTTTCATTTGTTGTCAAGCATTGTGTTAAGGATCAGATGCCTGTTCTATAAAGGCTTTTGAGTACCGATGTCAGGAAGAAGAAGGTCTGCAGGACATCTGTAAGAAGTTTAACACACTTATGGATATGCGTTGTCCAAAGCATGATCTCACCACTGCTTGAACACCTGAACAATTCAAGCTCCAACCAAGGATGATTCTGAGTACCTTTATATTTTAAAGGGAAGCCATTCTTGCATCTCTAAACTCAGCCACTTACATTATTGAAAAATCAAACAGAAAGTTTCATATTCTGTGATAAGAAGGACTAAACAAGCAAGGGCTGCCTTACAGTCTGGCCACTGGTGCTGCCTAACGTTTCCAATTGCCATCACTTTGGAAAATGGGGATAGAAGGTCTCCAAGTACAGCTTCTCTACAGCCTTTACTTACTTCCTTCAGACCGGTTTTTGAGTATCCAAGAGGACTGGCCCCGCTGTGGCTAAATTTAGGTAACATACTGCAGGGCAGGTTTTTGTATTTTTCCCCTTCATAACACCGGCGAATGCCTGCTCTTTTTTTCCTATTGTATTTTAAAACTGTCTGGTATTAAATTACACAGATTCTTTTATTGACAGAAACTCCGTCTTTGCTATTTCTCCTTAGAGAATTTCCCTTCTCCCAACAGGCAGAAGGCACTTTTTTCTGTCTTAAAATGAGTACAGCTTTTAAAATGAACCTCATATTTTTTTGCTAACAAAGCCAGCTTTTCCAAGTGATACTTTACATTTGAGCTGGGCTCACTGCTGGGCAGCCTACAAGTGAAAACATAAATCTGTCACTAGCTGTTAACTATTAGCTCTCCCTTAGCGGCAATAGAAAACTCAGCCTGTACTACCTTCCTTAAGAATAACTTATTCCATTAAAGCTCAAATCCAGCAGATTTCCTATGAAGAGACAGATTAAATGCACTGAACACACACACAGTAGAAAAGGTGTAGTACCCAGACATATTGCGAATTACAACACACAGCTCTGGATTTTGCTCATTAACACACAGGTAAATTCACATCTGAAATTTTGGAACTGACCAGGAATAAGCACGAATTTATGCCACATTTCATTCCTAGCACTAGCTTCAATGAAGAAATGAACTCATGGCCCTCACAACACTATAAAAGAGGAGTACAACCAGGTTTGAGATTTTTTTAACAGTAATATTGGAGAGAGAGAGAACCTTGCTAGAGCTTTCCCTCCATGTGCATAGTTCTGCTTCATGTACGTATCTGCCTCCCTGAAGCCTTGGCAGCATTACCCATCTTTCTCCAGATTTCCTGCCACAGCCAACACTGTGAAACAGCTACATTAGAAGTGTTTGGTCTTCTGACCATCTCTTACTTTATCCTGAACAAAGGAACTTAAAGCAGTACATGTTAGGATGTCTTGTTACACTTGTTTCTAAGCATTACTGCTCTAAAGGAGCAGTACCTATGAGAGCAACATTTTATGCATCTAGCATAACAGAGCCAAGGAAGAGCCGTACACACCATGGGATAAACCAGCCTCTACAATTTTAACAGTGGCTCTTACTAAAAATGGTAGCAGAGACAGAGCTTTCACCTAAGACACAGCTATCGAGGCTTCTTTCCATTATTACATTTTAGCACCTGCTGGAAGCTGGGGGCAGGAGGAACCTCTTTTACCCTTTATCGCTTAAAGAGATTGTATATCATGGGATATCTCAAGTTGGAGGGGACCCATAAGAATCACTGAGTCCAGATTCCTGCTCTTTGCAGAACTACCAAAAACTGGACCACACGACTAAGTGCCATTCAGATGCTTCTTGAACTCTGACAGGCCCGGTGCCATGACCACTTCCCGGGGGTGCCTGTTCCAGTGCCTGACCACCCCCTCAACAAGGAACCTTCTTCTAATGTCTAAAGTATCACAGCTGATGTCAAACGTGAAAATGTTTAATTCTCACCTCTGAGGAGTTACATTAAACTCCTTATAAACACCCCTTCTCCCAGGAAGTGGCAGGAGTTGAATTACAGGCAGAACAGGGCACTTTAGTTCGTTAGTGCACCAACAGCTGTAGGATGTCATCTTATCAGGTACCTTTTTTCCAAGTCTGCTTTTAAAGGCACTCCTACATGTGCAAGCTTTTGGAGGGCAAGGAAAAAGGACCAAAAGCTGTCATTTCAAATGGAACAGTCTGCGGGAATTTTATCTCCTTATCATGTGTTATGATTTACAAGGAATGTGCTCAGGTTATTTTAGTGTTTCTATTGCTGTTAGCTTTCAGTGTGGGTTCATTGAAGCTATGAGGACTCTTGATCTCCAAAACTGTTTAGCTCAAAGACAAGTTCTTTTCTTAGCTTGTATAGACACAGAACAATCTGGAAAGCAACCTGCTTGCTGAATACTCTGCTTTGTTTGGACATACTGGGAAGAATTTTCCAACCATCTCTTTCTAGCTAAGATAAACCACAGTTTATCTTAGCTAAGGAATAGCATGGTCAGTATGCAACACCTTTGTGCTTTGGGCTTTTGCTGGAATGGTCTTTGTCATTAAATAGAAGAGTTTCTTTTTTCTTTTGAAAAAAACCCCTTTTGATTCATTTTTATGATGATTGAACATTGCTTTGTTCAGATTTTTTGTGTCACCTGCATTCAGAATTTCTCCTTTGTATATCAGTTTTCTTCCTACTGATTCATGCTCCACCTTCATATCACTTCATGAGTCATCTTCTATACTATTTGCAGCACCTAACACTTCTGGCAATGAGGCCTGACTTTCAGAGTTATTTATGGTAATAAAAGGCTGAGGAGCAGATAACTCAGGAAACTTGTAACAGAATAGTGATTACCTCAACCCTAGGTCCTCAGTGTGGGTTTAACACTGCTAAACCTCACATAGAAAATGGCAGAATTCAGCCTCCTGGCTGATCACATAATCACCACATCTTTCAGGACTGAATGCTGCCCTCAGCAGCAGGGCTGTAGGATTCGGCTTCTCATTTGTATGCAGCAGAGACCAGTATTATGATTACGAAGCTTTAACAAAACCATTCTTAAATCTCTTCAGCAGCAATAAAGTAACTTCTCTAAATCCTCAGGACCTCATTACCAAATCCCCACGTCTGCTGGGTGTACAGCAACACTGCAAGCTTCACAGACACATCACTCACCAGCAAAGGGGAATTCTCACTACAGACAACACTCCCTCATGAGCGAGCACTGAGGGTATTAGCATATCACTATTTCTAGGCTTTCACTGGTACTGGAGTCCATCACCCCCATGCATGAAAAAAAAGCTGAAGGCAAGCAGCAAAGTGTCACCCCAACAACAAAATATACCTTGCTGAATGTCTCTACAGAGAGATGTCCTGCAAAAGACACTGAGGAAACCTCCAGCTAGGCTGGAAAAAGTTCAGTTTGGAAGTGAGGAAGCGGGTGATTTTACAGTGAAGGACATGAAGCCTTCTGCTGAAGGAAAGAAACAAGTCATCTAATTCTGCTGTGTATTTTTGCAGTGTTTGCTTTATCACCTGAAACCTTCTACTTTCTTATAAATCAATCTAATGCAGACAGTTTATGTACAACCTACTACCAAAACCTGATTAACTGCAGTACAGTGTGTCTTATATTCATCTCATAGATGTTGCAAGTCCAGGTTTATTTTTGCTGAAAGCCTGGAAGATTACTCTAAAAATACTCATGAGAGGAAACTTCTGGAGCAGTCTTTTTTTGTTCCTATTGCAAAAGATTCATAGTCCATGGACACCAGAACAAATTGACTAAATTCAGTGATAACTGGAGTAATCTTCTGATCACTTCGGATAAAAAGCCAGAAATAACTGCTGCATGTTTTTGACACGTACCTACTTCCATCCCTCATTACAGAGCATTGCCCATTTTGTTGTTTTGTTCTAGGTTAGGGAAGAGGATCTGAACAAAATGCCACAACACATCAAATCATTTTTTCCCCCCAGAAACTGCTCATCAAACCACAAGGAAACAGACTGAAAAGGACTACCCAGGTTTTGAAAGTCAAGGAGGTACAGACACCCTCAGCTCTCACTTTAGATGCTGAGCCAGAGGTGCTGCTGAGGAAAATAACTGCAGTAGACACCACAAACACTTATATTGAGGACTCTGTCACTGAGTCTTGATAACTTACAGCTGTATCAATGAATCAATCTGGATCTGTCTTGCAAATATGAAGAACTCCTCTGTTCCCTGCAAATGTCTTTTTTGAAGGTATAAGGAAATGATTTATCACAGGGCACAGCTGAGTCTTGCTGCTACCTATCTCACCTGGGAAAAGGTATCTAATCTGTGTGTAACAACACACTAATTAGAAGAAACAAGTGAGAAGAACCAGGAAGAAGCAAATTAGTAAGGAGCCAGTCACTAAATTCAAGCACACACACATTATCATGACTTTATCAAATTAATTTACTATTATTATATTATTAAATTGATCTAACTTCTTTAATGGCTCAATGAAAAGATTGCCTTTCCCTAAGGATCAGGAGGCTGGAAACACATTGTATCGGCACAGGAATACACAAAAGCAGGAGCACACAGGGAAAAAGCTGTGAGCAGCAGGCATTCAGGGCAGTAGACCATGGTGGGACCCTAAGAATTTTAACTTAGTATGCAGAGAGACTGGCAGAAAGGTGAGACCTTCACACAGTAAGGTGACAACAGGCCCCAAGAACATCTATTTGTCAAGCATTGGGCATATGAGGGAAAGACAGAACAAGTACCAAAATTAAAATGGAGAAAACAACTAATGGGCTGAGATATACAAAGCACAGGTGAGTTGGAAGGAGATGACCCTTTCTGTTACAGAGTTGTGTGTCTGGTCAGTCTCTTGACTTTGGAATCCTCTGTGCCCTACCTCCAATGGGCATAAAACATTTACTATGGCCAGCTCTTCCAAAAACCAAGTAAAGCACTTGCTCCATTTGCAGTCCCCCTGCCATCAGCCCTGCCACCACCTCCTGGTCCATGCCCACTTCCATTTGGGCCACTGGCTCTGCCCACCTCCCTTCCTCACTAAACCCACACCATGCTCACCTCTGCTCCTAGCCTGGCTTTTTACTTTCTTACCTCCAGCTACAGGTGACACATTCTTCCTTTCCCTTTTCCCAGCCAAGGAAATCCAGCTGCAGCACAGGACCACTCTTCTCTCAAATCACAGGCCAAGCACTGCAGAACAGATTAAAAGGTAGCCCCTATTTTTACAGCTTTACGGCAGGTCTCATATCACTCTCAGGAATAAAAAAAGCTTTCCTGCTTTCTCTTCTCTTGACAGACTTGTACTAAATCACTAAGGGGAGGAGCAAGAGATCATCTCGTTTCCTAAGCAGCTGGGATCCCACCTGAGAAGCTGAGAAAAGCAGCCCATTAGATAGAGCCTACTCTTTCAGCCCACCTCCAGGCCTGGTCCAGTTGGCATGTTCTGCAAAAAAGTTCTATTAGCAGTAGAGAAGAAAACCTGAAAATCACCCTGTGTTGTCTGGAAAGAGCTATGGAGAAACAGGAAAATAAGAAAAAAAACCCTCAGAAAATAGAGAAACTTTACTTAGCTGGTTCAAAATTTTCCAGCAACCTGACAACTAGGAAAAGTAAGAGATCTGAGGGTACATTCTCATGACACAGTTAACCCAACCTGTTGCCTGAATTTTATTTCTTAAGTACTTTTAGCTAAGGCTACCTGGGCAGGTGTGGAATAAAAACTGGTGTATGCATATACATACATCCATACAGACTGTTCCACCAAGTCAGAGTAATTTGCCTGCCCTGGCAATGAAGTTACTCGAGTGCTAGTAGTCTCCCAGCACCTTCTCATAGTTTCAGAAGGGCAAATGATCATCTGTTTGCAGCCAATGCCATTTCTTCCATTATTTCCTGGGCAAGAATTTTAGCTCCTGGCAGCACAAGGCCCAATAAACCCCTGATGATACAGAGAGAAAAGCACAGCATTGGGAAAGGTGCCTTTTTGTAACAGGACCACTCATGTGGTTCTGCCTGGTTTATCTGTGTGCCACATGTGATTGTTAATCTGTCAAATCAACTATGCCGCAAAGATACCCTGAAAAAAGCAACAAGAAACAAGAGAGCCTTTGCAAGTGTAGGACTAATAGTAGTCTACCTCAGAAAAACTTCCCAGAATCAAAGATTTGAGATGAAGCTGGGGCACAGTGTAGTTCAGCTGGTGGGCTGAGAAGTGATGCTGTCTAGTTTGTCAGCTTTACTTGCGGAGGGCACAAATCTGTTTCAGAAGTGAAACACTCAATTCTTACTCCTGTGCACATCCAAGAACTTAAGCCCAGAGGAGGTAACTTCTCCATGTGCATCTGATGGGGCAGGGTGGGTGTTAAAGGTCGGCAGCCTGGTACATGCTTTGTGAAGGGGTTGTTGTGTTGTCTGTCTGACCCCATTAGACAGGGGGAGTAACATTCTGAGGCTTTCTAGGATGCTTTCTGGAAGAGGCTGCTGTGTAGAAGCAGTGGAAGGCAACTTCAGAAAAAAATGCATAGATTTCTCCTTTTATAATCTTCAAAACAACTTTAATTATTGCCTCTATTAGGAGAATCTGCTGAAACGCACAATTTCATGCTTTCTGACACACTAAGTTTCTCAGCATCTTCCTGCAATAGAAGCTACAAACTCTTGGCTGGGCACACAGTTTAAATATTTTCTGAATTTGGAAATAATTTTAAAATAAAGACCAAATGTCTCTGTTGAGCAAATTAATTTTTGTGTTATTAATAAGAGCAGCAGTTAAAGCCTGCCTTACTGAATTGTGTATTTAACTGAACACTGCTCTAACTCCCACTGAAAACCATCCACGTCTTTCCATTACTTTCAGTGGATGTTGGAGCTGTCTCTTGATGCTTAATAGAATAGCTAAGCAGGGAGAACTAAGTTACATTTCTGAGCAAAGAAGCAGCTTGCTGTTTTGACGTAGTTCAAAGGAACAGTACATTGTGAATATTCCTGTGTATAAAATTACACCGAGATGTAGCTGACAACTGCAGGGCTCCTAGCCATGGCTAACTGCACAAAAAAAGCAGGACAGCAAATAGGTGCCAGGTGGCTGCTTTTAAAATGCCTTCAAGTATTAAATTTTCTCCTGCTTGACTGCTGGGTCTCTTACCAAAACCCTCAGGGCACAGTTCAACAGCTCCCATGACTAAGCACCCCGGACTTGTGTCACAGTCACATTTGCACTACTCCCTGTCCCTTGACAGGTTGAAAAGGCACCAGCTAAGCAACAGGAGCCCACAACACCATAGCAACTGTGGAAGAGAGAGCACTGGTCTCCCTGTCAGTGGCGATCTCTCTCCGCTAGCCGTGAATGGAGAGAGACACACGAGTACAGGCAAGGGTGATTTGAGCCTTTTCTCCCATGCCAGGGCTGAGGTGGGAGGGGAGGCAGAAACATCTCAGTAGGTCAGCCCAGCCAGGGCTTGCCCTCCTTAGTTGTGGACCTGCTTCCATAGGAGTGATTTGCCCGAATTTACTCCCGTGAGCTTTACCAGAGGGCAGCCAACTTTCTGAGACTGCACTCGAACTGGCTGAGCAACCAGGTGAACAGAGTCGGAGCTACAGATATTTGAGTGCATCAGCATCATCGGTGCTCAGCTCAGGTGCAGGCCAGAGGAGTCCTACCCCTGCTGTTTGGAGACAACCCCTCAGTCTCTGCTCTAAACCACGGACACCCTGTGAGAGGCAGCGAGCCCTTACCTCAGGTAATGTGTGTGGGGAGGCCTTTTGGAGCCTCCTGCTTGCATGACGAAGAAATGGTCGGTGCACGATGCTGTAACACGTAGTCAAGCTCCTCTGAGCACAGGGTTGAGTGCAGCTTGCTGCTCCTGCCCTGCGATTTTCCCTGGAATTCCAGCACAAAGCGCCCCCGGCAGGGGTCACCCTGCCCCGCGGAACTCTCTCCCGGCGCCGCTCCCCGCCCCAGCACTGCCGCTGGGGAGGTCAGGTGTTCATTCCTGCCCTTTTTTTTTTTTTTTTTTTTTTTTTTCCCTGNTTTTTTTTTTTTACCCTGAGTTTCTGAACAGGAAGGGAGAATATTCCGTGCGTGCTGTATTTATGCCGCCGTCCCTTTAAAGTCAGTTTCCTAAGATACCCAGCTAAAAGAAGGATGTGAATAACTATTCGTTCATGCTGTCACCAGGAAGAAAAACGGGAGAAAAAATAGAGTTCCAAGAATATAGAAAGACAAGTTCAAGGGAAGTAAAATTATGCATGTACTATCAGTTTGCTTTTTCTCTTACTCCAGAGGCAACTCTGCCACAGGAAGCAATGCCAGCCATCCTCCTCAGAGCTTTTTCCTGCAAGAGTCACCTCTATCGAAAGGAAATGTTCTGTGTGATGCTGAAATGAAGAGTTCAAAGGAAGGGAAAGAAATAAAATAATCAGTGGATCAGGAGCTGGTTTTGCTTTTATGGGGGTTTGCATCTGTCTGAAGGAAAGGCAATAGCCAGGATCCTGTGCTGGTGGGAGCTCGCAGGGTCAGGGCCCTTTGCCTGAGGCTGACATTCGTGTTTGTCCAGCGAGATCATTCCTGGGCAGGTGCGAGTGCTGCTGGAGGTCCCTGCAGGGTATGGTCAGAGTTCCTCCCTTCACGAGTCTGTGTTTCTTCTCCCCTCGTATTGATTTTGTCTCTTTCTCTTTTTGTTCATCTGTTCCTCTGATACTGTTCCTTATGACCCAGTTTACCTTCTCTCCAGCATGCAGAGGAGTCTCTAGGCTTTTTCCTGTCCTTGCTGCACTGCAGTTCTCTATACACTGAAGAAGAATGTTCCATTTAAAATATCAGTCCTTGCTGCTGGACCACCAAAATCCTCACAATTCAAAACAATATCTGAACAGCTGGAACAAACGTTTTTCTCACAAAAAGCAAGACACAGTTGATCACTGTGCCCTTCATCTTCAGGGAGACACAAAATACATACCTAGACCAAATTCTCAAATAAGCCCCTAATATTCCGTAGACAGGAGTAGCTGGCAGGAACTAAGATGTCTTTCATTTTGAGGCATTTGAACTCAACATCCAAATGGTTTTATGTTGCATAAGTCTCTGTTTTATAAACAGCCTTTAGTGCTGAGACAGTATGCTGCAGGAGCTCTTGGGAGCTCTCTCTTGTGAAGCTGCACTGTTTCCTAAATTGCTCTGTTCTCACTTCTAATATTATCCAGAATGATGAAACTAAATTTGTTCCTTAGAGCTTTGCATTAGCTGCCTGCCTCTGTCAGTGCACTTCAGACCAAGCCAAAATACTGAATGGGGGGGGCACAATTGTGCTACACAATGCGATGTTTTGGCCTGAGTTCAAGAAGCCTAATGCCAGAATGGGTCAGTAAATAATGTCATGACTTCCTATATATACAGAACTTTACATTTAATTACCGACTGAGGCACTAAGGGTACAGAAGGATTGTAAATGAAAAAATAAAATGAACCGGGAGCCTTCAACCTCCCTTTGTTTTTCAATGTTAACTTTACATTTCAAAACAACTCGTCCTCTTTTCAGCTTATGTCAGAAGTGCTGGTTTCCTTTGAGGAGCCAAAAGTTCTTATTTCAGGCAGCACATCAAGAGAAACCATGTTTTCCCAGCGCAGAGTCAGCAAGTACTGAAAAGAGATTTCAGTGACTGTAGAAGCAACTACTGAAAATATCCCAGTTGGTGTAAGACTCCCAGGTCTTAATGTGCAGGGGAAGCGGGCATAGGGAAAGGGCAGGATTAATAAGGAGGGAGGGCTGGATACCAGGGTGCTTTAGGATAGAAAAGTCCCAGAATGGCCATGCCAAAAGTATGTCCCTCGTCCTCTTGAAAAACAAAACAAAGCAAAGCAAAACAAAACACAAAGTTTTGATAAAACAAAAAGGCAACTTTACTTTACAAAGTAAAGCCAGTATCAATCACACACAGCAGGAACTCAATTTAGCATAGTGAATTCCCTCTCTTTTCCTGTTGACTTGCAGATTAGGAAGGCATAGGATAAAGAGATCCTATCAGGGATATTAACAGAGCTCTCCTGCAAAGATACCGTGCATATGCGCTGGTCACAGCCTCTCCTTACCACGAAGCAGCCAGCTCTGGAGATGTGTTTTCAGCTGATTGACACTATCTCCGAGAGAGTGAGGACAGGAACGAGCTACCCGAGTGTGTGACCCCTGTGTGCCCTCACTCACAGCTACCCCATTAACTCTTCTGCCTGGGATTTAATTCTGTGGAGTGATTTGTTCTGAAATAGAGACGTGACTGATATATAAATAGCAGAATAAACTTGCCCACTATTACCACTTTTCTACTCTCCTTATATTCAGTCTTCTCTTGTTCCTTCTGTGTTCTGTGTTTAACAGGCCCTCTTTTATTTTTAATATTTGAATATCTCTGGCAGGTGCTAGATCTATTCTTCTTCTCTGGCAGTTCTAGCATAAGAATTGTTTCGTTTTGGAGGAAAATGGGGAATGAAAATGAATAAGGTAAACATAAATTCAGAAAAATATTTGCAAAGACAGCACTGGAAAATTCTCTCTTCTCCACATGAGAGCATTTTGTGTGTTGTGGCAATATGTAGTGACTGGCTACTACAGTATGTTGATATGACTGCTTCCATTGTTTTCATTCAATTTATATTCTGGAAGATACTAAAGCCAGCTGGTGATATAGAAGGTAATGGTTATTGGTGATGGCATCTCTGAGAGCTGCTTAGACTAGAGTCATGCTTAAAAAAAAAAATCAAATGATTGAGATCCTGCTGCAGAAAGTCCAGCTGGAACTAAAAACTTCCTGCTGAAGTTGTAGTCTCAGTTGTGAGAGCCGTTACCTTTCCTGTTACACTCCCTGGATGCCTACAGCTAAAAAAATGAGCTATTACAGTTGGAGTTACTGAGCCAAAGCTCTCAGCCTGGGACTACAAGGGATCACACTCCTCAGTAACACACTGTGTTACACTGTGACTTCCTCTACAGTGGGAAATTAAACATGCTCGGGGTCAAGTGGCATGGAATGCCAACATATATCCTATTAAATGGTCCTTGATCCAGAGTATCTTCTGAATTGTGCCTGGGAGCTGTTGGGACAGTGTGCGCTGGCCAGTGTAACAACTGCCAGAGGCTGTTCTGACAACTGAACTCATGACAAGTTTGTTCATCCTCAGAAATCTTCCTTGACACTTTAAATTACTAGAGTGGGCACAATCTGTCTGAAACAATGTGCTCCTCACATTTCTGACCAGTGTAGTATTCCTTCCTCTATCCTCTATGTTATGAGCCTTTGATCTATACTATCAAAGTGCTTATAATTATTCCATTATTTAATACTTACCTGTTAGAAACAAGCTACTTTAGTTAATAAACAGTCATATTAAATATGAAACTCATTATCTGTACCCAGTCTGTTTGTCACAAATACTGTGTTTTTACCACCAGCTCTAGCAATTGATAAGTCTCATGCTTTACCATATTCCTTTTCCCGTAAGAGTTCCTGGAAGATCACAGCTTTGCAAAGGCAGTTCAACCATTCTTTGGGGACACTTGCTGGCTGACACGCAAAAAAAAAAAAAAAAAAAAAAAAAAAAACACAAAAGGGAAGCCACTAAAGAGGAAACTTTCTGATGGATAGCCCTCATGAGCTAGGAAGTCAGTGGACTACAAGTGCTCCCCAGCAACTAAGCTGCTCCTAGGCATATCCATACCAGCCTTCAAAAGAAAAAGATATTTCACAGTCCTATAGGATACAGAAAACAAGCACTAGATGGAGCAGTGGGTAAACTTGTGGACTCTCTCCCTGCTTACATTCAATCCATGCAGTTACCAGATAGCCCTCTTGGAATCTGAGCCGACAAGCTGATGCCAGGTCAGTACTTTGTTAAGACACAAGCGTGCGTTGGGTAGGGCTGAAACACTGGGCCGTGTGACACGGCTCTTTGGATTCAGTGCAATTAATACTGATGTATAACGGGCGGCCACATTCTTAGATATATTCTTAGATGTTTGTACGTTCTTCTTTGTCTAACAGTTTTGACTAATATACATTCTTTTTGAAGATTTTCACTAAAGATCTGTAAGTCCACAGTATCCCACTTATCATTTGATTGCTGAGGACTTCAGTCAACAGAATCAAAATCAGACCTTTCTTTTTAATTATAGATAGTGCATTATACCTTGTCTGCCTTACAAAAATGTCACAGCTTTTTCACAGCTGAGAGTGCACAAAGACTCTGGTCTTCTTGGTGTTTGAAGATTCCCAATATAGGGTGTTCCTAACATTAGACAACTCAAAATGTATATGAAGGGGGAAAAATTTTCACAAGGCGTCTGGTCTGGGTTTCAGGCATTTTCCCAGTTGGAGAAGAAGTTATCTTGTTGGAGAGGAAATAGCATATTGTTAGGAAACAGCCTCATGATTCTTAGGGTAACTGGGAGGGAAAGGGGATGCCAAAGTGAGTAGCTTTTAAGCATTTAGGAATGCCAGTGTGGACTTCAGCTTTCTTTAAAGATCAAAAAATAGAAAAGGGTAGGGAATATTTTCACCTCTTCCCTTGACAAAAACAATCTTCGTAATGTCAACCAACAGCTAGTGCTGAGCTTATCACTCCCTCCACTTTGCCCTGCTCTCCCATCTCAGTAACCTGTTCTGGCTTCTGAAACTCACACCCTTTGGAACTGATTGAATAATGGACTTTTCACTTCAGGCTCTGCATCAAATAAGAGAAAAAAAATCCTGTGGGTTGCATATGGAGTTATTCAATCTAGCCTCAAGACCCTACATTTGAAAATTCACTGTAAAAGTGAAAGAGGGTCACTTCTAAAATGAAACGTTAAAGTGGATTCTTTTGAAAATAACAATTGTTTTAAGGCCTTACCCATCCTTGATTTTTTCCCTCTGAACTGTTTATCAAAACCTGCCCTAGTTTGCCAATTTCATGGCAAATGACTTCAGTTTTCCAGAAACTGCAGATGTCCCTCATCAGATTACTAAGAAAATAACAGTAAGAGTATATAATGTTTGTGTGAGAGCTATTTGAAGAATTATTCATGTCAGCAGTTAGTCATAAACCTTTATACAAACATTTATATCACCAGAAAGCTGATGACAACCCCAAATTCTTCTCCTAATTTTTTCCCCCACTTTTCCCTTTTCTAACGCGCTTCCTAAATGAATCCAGTGATTTCCCCAGAATTCATCCATCTGACTTTATGCCTAAAATATGCTCCAAGGAGGCAGGAACGGCTTACAGCTTGGTTAGAAGGACTCAAAAATAAGTTTCATTTACTCATGTAAACCTGGCATTTAGCTGAACTCAAGCACTGACAGGTTAATGGTTGTTGTTTAGCTGCAAAACCAATTTATTTTACATTTTAAGACCCAATGTAGCATCATGCTACAACTCTCAATAGCCCCAGTAGCACCTCTCAAGAGACACATCAGTGACTTTAGCTGCAAGGGAGAGCCATGCCCAGCCCACACAAACAGTAATTATTGCGTTGTTCACCTTGTTCCTCTTCAGTCACCGGTAACAAGAATTTATGCCCAGACAGCCAAGAATGGTCAAATAGCTCATTCTCATCTCCTCCAGTGCAGGTACCACAGGCAGTCACTGAGGAGGTCGGACAGCTGGAGACAGGAGATTGCCTGCCTTATCTGTGCCTGAAGCTGGTCCTGATTCAAGGTGTGACGGCAGAACATGTCAACATGTGTCAGCACCGTTCTTTTCAAAGTGTATGCAAGATGTCAGTGTTAAAACCTGGGCCAGGAAAAGGCTGAAAATAAGCAAAGAAATTCTAAATCACACCTTAAAATCCTACTCCAGAGAAATGCAAAAAGACACTATTAACCAGAGCCAAAACTTGGTGTTGGAAGGAAAAATCAACTTGGTGTTGGAAGGAAAACCCAAGCAAAAGTGGCTAAACTGACAGAAAAAGACCTCAAGTTATCCAAATATGAATGACAGTATTGATCAAGAACAAGAACATTACTGTCACATAATGGGGAAAAGTAATTTGCACATGGCAATATCCGCTGGCAGTATTGCTGTGAATAATTACTCTGAGGTTCAATTTAGTAATGATTATCACTGAAACCATTTTAAAGAAGAAAAGAGTATAGGATGTTAGCAGAGAAAAGTTTTGTTTGTTACTTTATTAATGATGATTTGTATAATGCCTTATTAGTCATCATTTGGATTTGTGCAGAGGCTTTCATTATAAAAGTCACTCTACAGAGAGACCTAATTGATTCTATGGAGAGAACCACACTGATTTTGAGGACATGCACAATAAATATTACATCACTTTCACATGCTTTTCTGTTGGCTATACAGGAGACAAATTCTCTTTCTACGATACACTCTCTCTGCAAAACTGTAGACCCAGATGTAAACAGAACTAAAACAGTGAGTACTCTGCATTTGCCTAAAATATACATATTATTGCAGTATGCTCCTATTTCAAATGGCAGTTGCTCTGAATTATGATAAGGCACTTTAACTAAAGATTTTACCATTTATATACATTTCTTGAACTTGAAAGCCATGCACTTACTTAGCAGCATGTTATTCCAGTTAATGGGATAATGAAGAGTAGAAGCAAAACCAGGCTACCTGCACTTTTTGGCATCCTGTGTATCATTGTCATCAAAGTGATGCTGTGGCAAGGGGAACAGCTCAAGCGCATCACTAAGCTCTGAAACAAGCTATGCCATTATGTGAAAGTTCCCATGAAGCCCCAGTGACTGTTAAATTATTTAATGTGAATTGCTTGAAAATGCGGTATTTCCAATAATTCCTTTGCAAAAGACTGAAATTTTGCTCCCTACTAGGTGTCTCAAGCAATAATAAAGTCAAAGCACGAAATCCCTATGCAACAGCAGATTAAAGAGAACAAGGAGACCGTAAGGTATTACTGAAAAATAAAATTAAGGATAATCTTGTGTTAAGTGTTTGGATTCAGTCTTCATCCAGAAAGAAAATCCTACAATAAGTACCTATGGATTCATCTTCTGGTAGCATGAAATGTTACTGGTTTCCCCACATTGTCACTCTGACCCTCTGCACAGTGGAGTCAAAATTATTTGGCTCATTGCTGTGAACTCTCTCTTCTGTTACTGTCAGCAGACAGCACTCCTTTTCTGCCAAAAACCTGGGATGTGTGCAAAGCAGGAAGACTTGGGCCTTGCCCTTTTCCCCTTGCCTGTTACCCCTTCCCCCTTCCCCTCATCTTCCCTTCTCCTTCCCTTCCCCTCTCCTTCCTTTCCTTTCTGTGCTTTGCTTAGGACAGCAAAAGAGCTGTTTTATTAGTGTGATCCTGGAGAACTCAGACTGAAGGTCTATCAATTTATACCTATTATGCATATGTATAGTACACCTATATTTATATACATAGCATTTCATATGAGCCAGTTTAATGTGATTACAGGACTTTGTTTTCTTGCTGGTAGAGTGTAACTTTTATTTAATAAGAGGAGCATAGGTACTGCTGCTTTTCCTACATGCCTCTTGGGAACTTTCTTTGACATCTAAAGCCTTTTTCTGGCAACCAGTTTGTTCTCTAACAACAGCAGCCTGGGAGTTGTGATAGATCCCATTTAGTCTTTTGAGAAACAACTAAATTCTGTGAGTTAACTTGTCTTCTTTTACCATCTAAGGAATATTGGCAGGCTGCAACCATTTTCCTCTGTTAGCCCTTGAAATGATTCTTCATGCTTTTGTCACATAATTAAAATTAGATTATTGCAACTCCCTGCTGGCTGGCCTTAGAGCTTTGTAAACACTCCAGCTGGCCCCTAGGTCCACAGTGAAAGGGATGCTCTAAGCATATTCTTTCTTTGTCCTCTCTTCTCTCATCTGTGTTGAAATCACTGCACTTGCTAACTGCCAGCAGAATGTATTAGGTTATTGCTTTCTAAGGGCAGTGAACATAATGTTAGAGACATTATGTGCCAAAGTCTCTCTCAAGCTTTGCTTGAAAGAGTCTGGATGCAAGAGCTTTCAATCTATTTTCTCTTTGTTGGTGAGGTCTCTTTTTGCTGAAAAGAAGGGAAAGAAGGGGGAGGGAGTGGAGGAGCACTGGCTCTCCTAGCAGAGCATTCAAATAGAAAATGCATACAACTACACAATTTCAAAACCAGGGGCTGACTTTCATTGACCAGTGTATAAATACCATGGACATTATGCAGTTTTTTCTTCTCCTATGACAAAATGACTCCCTTCCACCCCAATAGAGGAAAGCCATTTTGAAATAACAGCATCTCCCACCAGCCGGGCTTTCTGAGTTCAGTAGGCAGCTCTCCTGGCTGACTTCTTTTTATGTCACATTTGCTTATGGACCGTTACTCCCACATTCGCATCCAGCCAGTTCCATCTTATAAATCTTGCATGGAACATCGCGACCGTGTGAGATTTGCCTGATGAGCTTGTAGGGATTATCATATTAAAGTTCTCAAGGGTCTGAATGACTAATTGTTAATGAGAGAGAACAATGCAGGGATCATGGTGCTTTAAAAGTAAGTAATACTAATGGCATAGTTTGTGTTTGGATGTGATTGCTCATCTTGCTGTCACATGTAGAGATTATCTCTTAGTGTCCTCTGATTTTATGGGCCCATAACCTCAGCTCTATAATCAGATAGTCAGTAAGCACTTATTCTGCCGAAGAAGAATTATAGTGGTGAAGAAGCACAAACAGGCAGTAAAGCTGGCTGTATTGAACTCTCCAAAACTATCAGAGCCTCACCACTGAAGCCAAGAGTACATTTGTTTGGGTTGAGTTTTTACGGAGTCTTGGCCAGCCAGCGTTACGAAACGGTGACTATGGCTGCAGAACCACAGGAGCAATACTGTAGAATACAAATATTTACCTTCTTTGTGTTTCATCTTATCTCTCATATTAATGATTTATGTTCCAGCACAGTCACCTCGGTGCCCAGTTACTTTTTCTGTGCTATCTATTCCTTTGACACCAATATTTAGCCATGCAGTGCTGTTACTAGCCAGGGGCTTGATTTTAAATCCCTTGGACAGATTTCCAGATTGACTCCCCCATCCAGCTGAAAGCATAAGCACTGCGGGTCTTTGGCAGCTCTGCAAATCAAGACTACAGCTCCTAGAAGAAGTCTGAAAACAGTTGATTCTTACACTCAGCTTCCTGCCACAGTGCAGTTTGTGACTGCTGGCAGCCACAACATAACATAAGCTCCGTTTCTCTTCTCCCCTGTCTCACTGGGGCTTTTGCTAACATGCATACATTACCACGGGTAAGCAAGTGCACAAGGCCATGGCTAATGCAGAGAACTTCCTCTCCTATGACAGAGATGGCATTTACCATGCTCTGCTGCCTTGCCAGCGCAAACATCTCTGCTGGGGACCTCGCCACTGCAGTGCTGGCATGCCACTGCCTTTGAACAGGGACGGTGCCAACCTCCCAGACAGCCATAAGCATGCAAAGCCAAGACACCATGTATCAGGGCCTGTGCATGTGTCAAGGACAGGTTTCCCAGCCTGAAATGTCAAAGCAACTGTTTTTTCCCTCAGGAGGTGCATTTGTCTCTATGGTGAAGAAAATGTATTATCACAAGTGTTGCCTTTGAGCTCAGAGCTGGATAAAGACCAAACAGACACTGAATCCAGAAAAATTTCAGCAACCCCCTCTTTAGAAACATTCACATCCTCTGACAACTATTTTCTTCCAAGAACCAGACTGCTTCTAAAGAGAGAGCTGAATACTGACCAACACACTCCTTGCTTCCAGACTTTACATGACAACTGCTTGGAAAGCAACACTTAAAGTTTGTTCTATTGAGAACTACTCTCAAGTCTAGTGCCCTTGTTAGCCAAATTGGGACTCCACTTCTCGTGAGCCTGTGTCCCCAAATATTGGCATAGATAAATGGCCTCTAACCGGGCTCTTTATTTTGCTCCTAGCATTACAGACCCCACACAGAGACACAACCCCTAGTTTCAGACCTGGGGCTTGCAGAGGGCTGTGCAGTGATCCTGTTGCTGCTGAGTCCCAAAGGCATGTAGGGGACAACTGATTCCAGCATGCTGGCACGCCAGCTAGGACCCCTGCTCCTGACTTCACACCAGCTTCCTTCTGGGTATCAGCTGCTGACTCTGAGGTAGTCACTGCCGTGAGCCAAAGGAGCCAGGACCCACAGGGTATTTCACTCTTAAAACATCTTGCAATGCTGCAGAAATGCAAGCTTGTGGAATAAAACAGACAGTTTAGCAGAAGGAGATGGATACTTTATCACTTGACCAAAATGGGCAAGCAGAAAATCTCCACTTGCCTTTCACAAGTAATTTCATGTTATTTCTCCTGTTTTGCTCCAATGTTCTTCTGTTTCAAAGAGAGTGGGGGTGGTATGAAGTTTTGTTTCTTTCTTTATTTTTAATTAGCACCTCTGGGCAGTGACCCAATCAAAGCCTGATCTCCCTAACAGAAGCCTGTCTGACCACAACTTGCATGTTGCAATTTTCATTCACAGGCAGAGACTATCTGTTGTCCAAGTATTTTTACTCTGTCATAATCAAAATACAAATTGTAGCTTAACTTAAAATAGACATGTCAGAAACACTTGACATGACCTGCATACCTGTCAACAAGTGATAATCAAATTTCCTTGCCATACTAAAGTTGGGCAGAAGACATTTATTTAAAAAAAAACAACCCAACCTATCTGGTTTCCATATCATACTGAATTTCTGAGACACAATGGGAGTTCTTCTTTTATACAAAGGAGTCTAAAAGGAGTGCAAGCAGTTAAAGAGATGTCTGCTGAAGCTGGTACAAGGGTACAACTTTTTGAAACAGCCTATGTGCAGCATTACTGAAACTTAAAGATCAGAGGTGGAATTATTTCTCTGCTTTTTCCATGTATTGATTATGTAAATACAGTTTCCCTTGTATAAATATTTTGCTTCTCTGTTTCTCTCTGAAAGTCAAACAGCAGCAGGAATAGAAAAGCAGGGAATACAATTGTAAAGTTGGCATTACAGTGTTTTTGTGAAAGTTGAGAGCACAAATTGCAGTGCATTTTTAATGAAGGTAAAACCCTTACAAAATTATTGGGGGAAAAAATGACACAGTACCAAAAGGAAACTTCATACAGAGAAGTTTCTTTTAAAAAAATGCAGTGATAACATGGCAATGTTTAGCAGCAAAAGATAAAGGTGTAAGGAAAGAGAAACTATTCCAGCTCCTTTCTGCATAAACTTCCTTTGGAAATCTTTGCCAGAAACAAAAAGCACATCCCACGAATACAAACGAATAGGCTTGTATAGTACATGGTTAAAATCATCAATGTCTCACTGACTTGTGATCCAGACTAAGCAGGGCATTAAAAAATCCAAAAGAGCACAGCATCTTCTATTCCTGAAGAGACTGAAAGGGTACACTGACATAACAGTTTCCAACAGCTGTGATAACAGCCTGCGCAGGGTCATGCTGGAGCTGATGGACAACAGCCCCTTGCACACAGAGCTCTGGGGCTGTGCTTCGCGGGGCTGCCTGTTGCCAGGCTCAGCTCTGGTTACCTTGTACAGTATATCACAGACTAATCCTTCTGTGCTTGTCTGAGTCCTCCTCCGAGGGGTTCTCCCCCATCTCCTTTTCTGGTTTTGCCAAGGCAGAGGAATGCCTGTCCCTGCCTCCTTTACTTGATTTTGCCTATTTCAGCTTCTGACACAAAATGGCCCTTCCTCACCCAGAGGTGTTGTGAGATGTGTAGAAGAGGGCTTTTCCTTTCCACACTAATTGCGTGGGTTTGGGATGTAAAAGTTCCAAAACTCTGCTCAATACACATCAGAACAAAAGCATCTCTTTGTCATGACATTGCTGTTCTAAGACAGGAACTTACTGGGTTAAAATCTGAGACACTTCCTATTTATTTGAACAATCTCCCACTAAGTTCAGTGCAACTGTACTGAGAGGAAACTACAGTGGGGACTGCTGAACAGAAATGCTCGCAATTATCAGCTAATTATCCCAAGAAATCTACTGCTGTGGGAGACACTGTTGTCCTCGATCTCATGAGATAGAAGGACCAGGACACAGCGCGCTCTTTGCTAGCCTTAACCCCAGCTCTGGGAAGACTGCTGTACCTCCCTGAAAAGCTACTCCATGGAAGAGGACCATAGTAACACATCCTAGAATATTTCAGCGGGGTAAAATGGAGGGCAAGCTGCCCACAAACACAAATGGTAAGTACAGAAAGTAGATACCAGGCATCCTTAGCTGATGAATATTCCAAAATAAATGCCACAGGAAGAGACCTTTCTCCTGTCCAGCAGCACAGCTTCAAGAGGGATGTTTGCAGACCAGGTCTTGCCATGGGGTGTCTTCAGATACTGTCTCAGGATATCTTGACTGTTTCCTGTGGATTCACAGAGCAGGTGAAAGAATTCTGAAGATCTTGTCCTCTGTATGTATTCTGAGGGACCTGGAGTCTGACTCTTCATAAGTCTAAAAAAATTGCAAAGACCATGTAATTTCTGGGGGGAGGAATTGTAACTGGCACCCCAGGGAAGCTGAGGAGCATTAAACACTAAAAACCAAACTTGACTTTTTTTGCAGATGCCACCTGGATTCTGACAAAAACAGATTTGCAATGCAAATTTACATATTTTAGGAAAGTCTGAGTGCAGAAGGTTAGGAAAGGTGTCAAATGTCTGATACAAACTATGTTCTGAAGATATGTGAAAGGAGTATGGATAAAGAAGATGTTAGAGGAGGTAACCAGTTTTCTGATTATTTGTCTTTGCAGATAGCAATTTGGGTCACTGTAATTTTTAAGCTGCTTCTGGAATTTTCCCTTTCTATTCCTCCAGGTTCAGCTGTCCCTTGCTATCCTTTTGCTGGACTGCATGCTAATGCCCCCTGATGTGCCGAATGTGGAGAGAACCAGTTGCATATGCCATGCTTTACTGGAGGGGATAAAACCTCTGAAAAGCAGCAGGAATGGTGAATTTTTAACCTTTTCCTCTTTCCTCTTTCTCACACAAACTGACCATGATTGCACTTAAAAGACAGAATTAACACCAGAGACAACACAGGGTCAAAGGATGTGGAATTCATATTTTAAGCAAACAGTGAAGAGTAGCTGCAAGACTTTTGGCACTTGAATATGATGAAGCTTTCAAGAGAATTTCCTCCTGAAGGGACCTGAACTATTGGAGATTACACATACTGCATACTCCACTTGCACACTTAGAGAAAAATTCCCTTTTAGGCAATTGTAAAAATGCACGTGTTTCAACCATTTCCCTGGCACTAGTATAAACAAAAATAAGGACAAGAGAGCTGCAGAGGGCAACTCGCAGAGGCTGGGGATTAGCGGAAGGAACATGAAACCATGAAAGATGGATATGCCCATATTTTCTCTAATGCTCACAGCCGAGTGAGCAAAATGGCCACTCCTAGTATGACTAATGGCATAACTACTTAAGGACTTATTTCTTCTGAAGTTTATGGAAGTTAAATCAAAACAAACCACACGGTTTAAAATAGAAATGTTCACTATCTGCTGTGAGCTGCAGCAGTCTATTTCAGCACATGTATGATTTTAAGCACACGTGCAGTACTTTGGAAAGAGATGCAGTGCATAAAACCACGTGCTCACATTGACTGCTTTGCTGAAGTGGGATCTCCATCTGACCATAGTGAGCTGCACATCCAAAGTCTTTGCAACTTTACTTTGTAGCCATTAGTTTTGGCCCCACGGGAAACTGTTTATAAATATCTGAAATAATTAAATCAGATCTGTACAGCAGAAAAAGGAATCAAGGAAATATGGTCACTATGGCAACAAATATTTTCTGGATGTAGTTTTGCTTCTAATCAGCAATGGTGTCCCCATGTTCTTAACAACGGCAAAAGTTGTCAGGCTTTTCTTGTTTGCCTGTTTGTATTAAATGTGTTCTTACAGAGTAAAACAATAAACGTAATGTCCAAGTATTTTAGACAAAAATTTCTTTTCAGAAATATTTTACACTAGTTAAAATTTATTAGGAACTTGAAAAAGGAATCCATTGTTCTCCCATTCTCTTACTGCTCTGCGGCCTCCCTGGTACAGAGTGAGCCTCTGCTACACTGAGAAATTTCATAGGCTCCAACTCTGAATTCAGATATTAAAGTGATCCCTTCACCACCAATAGCAGCTGAAAGCAGGGTTAGAAAAAAAATGATGCCACAAACCAAACTGCTGTTTTCAACAGGCAGTGCTGGCTGACTCCTGTGTCCATATTAAACAAAAACAGAAAATAAAAGGTGCTTACCTTCACCAGACCCCACCTGCAAAATATTCTTCTGGCCATGTCAATCACAAAAGTTAGACCCTACATGCAGCACATGCTGGAAATGTCCAGGTCATGTCTGTGCATAGTCTGTGAACTTGCCAACATGGCCACAGCCTCCTTTGAGTTTTGCAAATTTCATGCTCTGTCAATTGAGTCTTTGATAGGTTGTAGATATCTCAGAGGGCTTTGTGAACTTGTCTGCACTTTGGTGGAGCTCAAAGACACTGAAGAGTTGTTTGAGCTTGCTTGCTTTTTTTTTTTTCCCTTGAGTACATAAAACAACATTTCAAAAATAGTTTCAAACACCAATCTTGTCCATTGCCATATGAGAGGGCATTTCCAGGACCGGTCTATATTTCCTCTCTGGTTTACGTTCCTGTTTTTTTTATAAACAGTGGCCTCAAAGGTATGTAGTCAGTCCAGCTATTTTTTCCTTTGCTTAAAAACTAACAAATCCATTGGCAGTGTCAACCAAATGCAGCAAAGGAGGTAAGTCCTCAGAGATTGTTAAGATTGTACAAGTTTCATGAAAACAGTTCTTCGGTAGAGAGAAGTGATCTTTTCCATGCCATGACTGTCAGAAAAGTTTGTTCATTGTCTTGTCAGCTGTGCAAGAATCTATGTTAGCACTGGGGCAAGAGGCAAAAAAGTACCCATGCTTCTGATTGCCCCACTCAAGGGAGAAGGTTCAGTGGGAGCTGACACCAATATAAATCATGGGTCTTTATGAAATCAGCCTTTGTAACTCCCCGTGTGCCTGACCTTACCAATCTTATATCAATGATTAAATTGTTAATATTGGTCTTCAAGTGTCTCTTCACAGTTACCTGTGCCAACTCAGATGTGAGGTTTTAGATTGAGGTCATTCTCCAATGTAGATTTATTCATTTGTTTATTTATGACAATTATCATGTGATATTTTGGAGAAGAGAGATCTATTTTTGCAAGAGAGGTATTAGGTTTGCAAAGCTCAAGCCACACCCTCCACACAAGCAAAACAGCACCAAAGCCATACAGAGATGCCAGAGCAAAGGATATGCTCAGTGAGCCTCTGACTTGCAAACTCTGGGGGCTGTTTTTCTTCTCTTTCATCGATGCAGGAAATTCACGCTAGCAAAGGAGCTATAGCTGAAATAAGGTATTTAGAAAATCAGCAACAAAATACTTGGAGCTGACATGACTACTTTCCCTCTGTAGTCATTTTTCAGCTTTCAAGCCCCTCCTGACACAACTCACCTTCTAGGCACAGCAAAGACAGCAAAGGAGACTGATGACCTCTCTCCCACATCAGCACCCACAGCAGCAGTACCAGCACATTAGCCTGGGCTGCTCTGGGAACATACAGCTGGATTTTTGGCATAATATTATCTTCTTTACTAATACAGTGTCTTAAAGCAAATATTCCTAGTAAAATTAAATGCTACTAGACTTGTCCTATATTGAATAATGTTTTCATGTTCCCCCATGCATGGGTGAAGAATTTATAAAAATCTGAGGTCCTTTTTGTTTGCACTGAGAGGGTGCCCCCACCCTCAACTTGTCTGTTTGTTAATGGGTTGACAACTGCAATGTAGGGTTATCTGACATTTGTTTTCTAATGCACATGCTGTTTCAAAAAGAATAATGAAAATGTAAACAAATGCAAAGGAATCCTGAGGACAGAAAAATATTTACCAAAAAAACACTTAATGAAAAGCCCACATATTGCTCTGTATTGTGTCACTGACCATATATATATATGTTAATTCTTCTAAGCCTCATTTGCCTAACAGCATGGAAACTGCCAGCATTTTAAGAACTGCTATCAGATAACTTGAAATGACATTAGACAGACCATACAAACAGCAAACAGACTCTAGTGACTGTTTTCTTGAATCTGATCTGAGGTGAGGCGTGGTTTTGCTTCACGTAGACTTTAAGGTTGCTAGACACCACCTGAGTCCCTAAGCTTCTGTGGTAAGAGAAGTTACCCAATATATTGCAAAGATGAGGCTCTGAGAAATTTCACATCTTGGGGACTGATCTGAAATTTTAATTTATACCCTTGCCAGTCCAGGGGGTTGTTTTTCCCTGCTTCTATCTTCTCATACTTTGCTGTCAGTTCTTAGTCAGCGAGATGAGAAAACTATTACATAATTCCTGAATTTCACTTTTAAGACTGTTTTCCTGATGCATCCAGGGTCATAGCAGTACAGAGAATTCCCAAGCCAGAACTCCCTGTGCTACACGCTAACTCAAAACAATCACAAAGAGAGACAGGAGGTATGGATCTCAACCGCAGAGACACTCTGAGATCTTGAAAACACGTGTGCGTGTACTGAACTCATTAAAAGGAACTCTGTTATTTTCTAGGGGCCTTTTCACATGTTTCAGAAGATGCCTAGTAGGATGACAGCACAGACAAAACTAGTAAACTTACAAAGGACGCTTTTACAGAACAGGGAAGAGAACAAAACAAATCCTTCAGAACAACCTGTATTTCCACCACACAACTATGCATCCTTTCACAAAGATTTCCTCCATTTAAATAAGATTATGAAAATATTTTCTTATCCCCTGCGTATAATATCAAATTTAAATGATTCTTCTTATTCACTAGTATTTCTCAGGAACTTCTAATCTGGTTGCATTTAGGGTCTCTATTTTTTTCAAGCTAGCCACCTCCCCTCTACCTCTCCATTTTAATAAAACCTGTTAACATGCTTGAGAGTCAAACATGAACAAAAATCTCCCATTCCCTCCAAAGTATGGCATTCATGAAGATGTCATGAATAAATAAACATTCTCTAGTGTTCTGTTTCTTTTGTCTAGCTTATTGGTGTTGAGAAACCTTCTTCTTCATTTATTTATGTTGGTATTTTATTTCCTTACTGAGTTTCAAAGATGAAAAGAGAAAAATAAGTACCAAGAAAATAGCTGATAGACTGAAATGACCAAGAATTTTCCCAGGGAGTTTAAAAAGAATATGCTTTAATATGAAGATGTTGGTGTCTCATTATTTCATTTAATACACCTGCTTTTAATATGGAATGCATGACAGTTTGTGTATGAGAATAGACAGCAAGACAGTATAGTAAAATCAATGTGCAGGAATGCAATTTCTCCTAATTTCTGATCTAATGATATTGCATTTTAGGCCCCTAAATGACTGCTGTGCTTTGAAGTGAGGCAATCCTGCCTAGTCTAGCCTTATTGAAATGGTAGAATATGTACAGATCAGACAGCAGGTCAGTTTTGCACAGATCCACTGAGGTCCCAGGCACTCGCCTGCAGCAGATACAATATTCTTAGCTTTTCCCAAATGCCCTAGGGCAACAGTGCATGGCAACATACTTGCAGTTCCCAGTGAAAAGACAAGTGTTCAGGATCAGGTCAGCAAGTAAGCTGATGCTCTTTATGTCACTTTGTTGTACTCCATGATAGATCTTGGTAAATTAGGCAAATCTCAGAAAAATTATTGCTCAGACTCTAATTTTAAAACGAATTGATAAACCTCAGTGAAAATTAACAGACTTCGACAAATGCTACTTGAGTAGGCAGAATGCTTATCTTAGGTCTCAAAATACAGTCTACATTCCATGTCTTAAAAAATACCAGCACTCTACCTGATCCTTATATGCAATTAATATGAAATTTTAATTGTTTCATGTTGACTGGGTCCATTTTTCAAAGCCACAAGAATTCCTCAGTAGAATTAAATCCAACTTGATCCTTGTACATGGCTAACCAAAGGACAATGTAGTATCTTTTCTACAGCACTGTTAACAGACTCACAGCTGTATTTTGTCAGCAAAGGTCCTTTCTAGAGGTGAAAATGGAGGCATTAGAGCACAATGTGCTTTCTGTGTCCTACTTCATAACCTCACACCTTATATGAACTGTGAAACTTAAGACTAAGGGACAAACATGACAAACCAGCCAAACAGTACTATTTTTATTCTCATGACAGAGCCTGGGTTTGGTTGGTTGGGTTTTTTTACTTCTTTTTAAAGGCAAAAGTCATGCCTTTTCCAACTGAGGACAATAAAGGCTGTAAGAATGCTTAGAAACCTCACATTACCTTACTGGGTTGCAGCAATGAGTATGTAGATGCTACACTGACGAAACTCCCGCTATTCAAGTGGTAACATGCTCAAACTTCCACTTGTACTGCAAAACAAGACAACAAAAAAACAACCTGCTGCATAGTTTTGAAGCTGTAGCCCTTGGGGCTAGAATCTTACAGGTTAAACTTACAGGTAAATTTTTGACAGAATTTGACTTTCAAATTTGTAGGATAAATATAGAAAGCAATGGTGACTCAGTGCAGGCAGAGCTCCTCCCTTCTGAGTCACTTCTGCTTGGATATCACAGGAAGATGGGAGCAGTGCTGTATAACTGCAGGTGTCACCTTACCAAGGGATCGTACTACAGAGATCCCGACCTTTTGGCAGGGTGTGAAGAAAGCCCCCACGGTCTTTTGCAGATGGAGGGTGATTGCACTTTAGTGTTTGGGCCAAATTCTAACTTACCTCGTTTTTACCTACCAAAAAAAGGGGGAAAAAACCCAAAACAACCAGACAGGGAAAAAACCTCTCTGAACCAGCAAAGATAATGTGGTCTGACAGTCCTTGAAGAAGAGGAATGCTGTGTTACAGAGGAGCGCTGGCTGTACCACAGCAGCAGGTGGTGAGACTCAGCGCAGGGTAGTAAATCTCTCCAAGGTCCTTCTGGAATGAAGGCACTGAACGACCATCACATGCTGCTTTTTTTTTTTTTTTAAAAACAAATCACATCTAATCCAACAAGTAGAACCACCTTAAAGCTATTGTTGTATTGGGGCTATTTTTAGTTGAAGAAACCAAGACTGCAAAGTAAACTGGATAGTAAGAAGCTCAGGCTAAAAATACTTGAGAGCAACATGATATCTTTGGATCAGAAAACATGGTTGAGCTAGTAAACAAGCTACATTCTCCTACAAACACAACTCATGAGCACAGTATGGGTGAGACTGGCGATACGCTGTTTGTCCAGAGAGAGAACAGTGCATAAATGCGATGACCTCTGGCTAAATTCCATCTTTCCTGCTAAATCCTCTCTTCAGCCCTTGCAAAGAAAGTCTCAAGCTCTAGTCTGATTGTTCAAGTCACAACATGAAGAACTCCTCCACATCCCTAGCAAAAGATGCTGTGAGAAGAAGATGGAGTACAAATTTAATTCATCTGCTTTTTCTCTACGTGCCTTTGTGCCCCACATACCTCCAAAGGAAAGGAAAGGACAGTTCTGTGGAGCAGTTCTCTCTATTCTTTTTGCTTATGCTGTGGTTAGCAGACATATGCCTAGGTGAATGGTGAGGAACACTGAAACCTCTCCTTTCCTCTTAATGAAAAGGTAGTCAAGGGAACATTTTGGACTCTAATTGCTTCAGCAGTGAGGTGAAAGCAATTTTTCTAGCAAACTCAGCTTCCCCAGTACAAACGATACAAGAAGAACTAAGTCCCTAAAAAAAAAAAACAAAATTAGGTTGGGTTGAACTTGACAAATGAGGATGTGGTATTTTCTGGCCATGAATTAGAATCTTCCACCTCTGACAGGAAAGCACGAGTCACTCCTCTGGAGGGCTGAGAGTACACGGGGCCACTGACATGGCTATTCCTGAATCCAGAGCTGCAGCACTACGTTATTCGTGTCATCAGTTTCTCACTAAGGACTAAGGGGCTGAAGCATGTTTGAATGAGCTCTTCTCTGCATTTCTATCCATGCATCCACATTTCTTTTCTTTTCTACTAACCTACTTCTGCTAAGAGATGTGCAGTGTTCTGTGAGGCTGATGTCTGGCATACAGCTTGTCGACTGCCAGTTTAATCCCTTGTAATAATAACTGGCAAGGGTTTAGTGGCTGTCTTTCACCAGCATCCCCATATTTCTGTTTCCTTTTTTTATTCCAGCTTATTTGACTGCAAGTCAGATGAAATCTGATGAATTTTGGTTTAATTTCATTGTTTTTAGCAGTGCTTCACCAGTTTAGACTGGTTGAGAATTTTTTCTCAACAATATTCTTTGTACCAGGACTTCTTGTTTTGCATTCAAAATACAAGGAAGTAATGAATTATGTGTTTGTATCAGTCCAGGCCATGTGTATATGGCTCAGCAGACAGCTCCAAACACTGGTTTTCCAATTGGATGTTGTGCTGGGGTGGGTGTACAACATTTTAAAGATGCGCAGGAGTGTGCTTAGCAGACAGTTTTTCAGCTGTTATGCCACACAAAACATCAATGGGATTTTGCAGATTTGTTAAATGTCTGTGTCTCAGTTGCCTGTGACCAGGACAGGTAAGGATGAGAGTCAGGTGTTTCACATTCCAATTTCTAAGTTTTAGCTAGTCTGCAAATCCTGATTTATTCCTTCCCTAGCACAATTGTGTTGCTTGTTGCCAACATTAAGAATCATTGTTCTAATCCTGAGTGTGTCACATGGTGGGTGTGAGAGCTTTGTGATTTTGCAGGTTCAGCCTCTGGCATCAGTGCTCCCTCCATTACAGCATCATAGGATAACTTCAGTTCATGCCAGGCACCAGCCTCGTTCTACCTTCTGACCTGTTCTAGCACTGGACAGCACTATTCAGTACAGTACTCATGACTTGGTATTCACAAACTCTTTCCCTTGGGTTTTTTTCTAACATATTTTTTCCTCATGTTCCCCTACCAATATGACACACTCATTGTAACTTTGATGGATGCATTCAACCTTCTGGATTCACTCATCATTCACCCCTGCTTGACCTGACATGGCTATTATTTTCCTACAGATAGGCAATGTGTCTAAAATTTACAGTTCCACAAGCTTTGAATTTTGTTTGCTGGATCACTGAAATTCTGTGTCACCTCTTCCACTGCCCCTTAAAGGGAAAACCATTCCCCTCAGAAACTACCCCTGGTGGTCATCATTTGGTGATTTAATTGGGAATACGGACACTATCATAGTTAGAAGATCATAGAAGATCATGTGGCTTAGAGCTCAGATACTGTAACAAAAGGGACTTTGAAATATGACAATATTAATAGTTTCAGGGGGAAAAAAGAATCCTATGATGAAATCTGTTATAATGGGGACACTATCAGGAGAGACGTGGTGGAAACTTCACGGTTAGGAAACTTTAAGCAGAAATTCACAATTTAAGAATTTATCCTAGACAAAGATTTTAGATCAGCAAGAAGAGCGAGACGATGATGAGGTTTCCAAGTTTCTCGCAGTGTGATCTGTTGGAACATGAGTGTACTACCTACTTTATGCTTCCCTAGACAAAGTCAGACTATCACCCATGTAACAGACACTGAACAGAGCAGAGGTTAGACATTCTGCTCCTCTCTGTAATGGATGTGGTTGGTGCAAGTGCACAGATTAGCAGACAAAGCCATGCCTAATGTTATTAGCTGAATGCTTTCACGGAGCTATGGCATTATGGAACTTCAGCAGAAATGTCTCACTGACCAAACTGATGGTCTCACTAGGTTAACAGAGAAAGAATTACTTTTATTTTCAGGCCTACATAACAAATCATGGTGGTTTAGGCCCCAGGCATTCTAATAATAATGTTAGCAAATAAAATGTGTGTGTAAGCATATGTATATGTATATGTTTATATACAGAGATTTTCCAGACGAGTTTAATTGACGGTATAGTGAATGTTCTGAAGACCACTATTATTTACTGAAATAAAGCACTAGCAAGAATGACTGGTGTGCAATATAATCAGGGGTCTTTGTTGTTTCCAGAAACCTAATGAATGAACACATAACATCCATTGGTTTCCGACATGACAGGCATATGGTGCTCATAAATAAATAAAAAGCATGATATTACAGTTACGCTGATACCACTGAGTGGCAACATTTGGTAAACTGGAAAGCTGTCTGTTCTAGCCTACCTCGACAGCAAACACACAAAATCTCTGAGTAAAACCAATTAATTGTGACTGATAGCTTTTGGGGTTCCTCCCATTAAGCCATGTTACTAGGTTCCAAATGAAACACTAGATCACTTTTTCATTTATAGATTCAGATATATATTTTAAAGCCATTAAAATTACATAGAAGGTAATTGACAGCTACAATACCCTTCAGCAACAATACCTCCATACCTAGAAGAGATTTCCAGCAATACAGAAGACTGCAGCAGGACCTGGGTGCCTATATTCTACTTTGATTCAAAACTGAGATCCCGAAAAGGCCAAACAAAATTAGGTTGGGACCTATTGTGCTGTTTTACAGTGATCTACTGTTTGTGGTACTCTTCAGAACACGGGTGACCCTGGTTCAATTACCAAATTTCTATGAGTTTAGGAACCTCAGTTTCACATCTCTCCCAGGAATGCTCTACCTATACACTCCTCTTTCCACATGTTCTCACTTCTTGTGTCACACTTTCACCAGTGGTATTACCCCTGCAAAATTTGCAGCATATAGGAATACATTTCTCTCTGCTACACTTGCATTCCAAAGCCACAACCAGATCCCTAGAAGCAAGTCATCCAGCTGACCCATCTCAAAACACAAAACAGATATTATCTCAAGCAACTGGGGAAATGACACTTCCCTTCAGCACAATAAATGCTGTACAGTCCATGCCTTTAAGTCTTAACGTCCATTAGACTGACTGCAAACTTAGCCAGACATCCAGCACAGCCAGGTAAACACTGTCCCGTCAACTCAAGCTAACTCATCTGAATTCATTCAGATTAATCAGTTTTCTGTGGTATCTACAGGTTCCGTAGATGAACCTCTCTCTACAAGCTTTGTGGAAACCTAGCCCTAGCTAGGTTTCCACAAAGACACAAACCACAATCAGGGAATAACATTTTTACAGTGAGTGGCATCTGAAAGAACTCCCTTCCTAGGCTGTTTGTGGTAACCTCCTTTGGGTTAAGACTAGCCCAAAATCTGGAGTTAACATATGGTATAGGAGAGAAGTATACAATATATTCCTGATCACTAAAGTGTTCAAATGGTCTTTAATTAATTTCCATATGATAGAGGTCACCTTTCTCTTTGGATAAACCTAAAGTGATTATTAAGACTGAGATATGGTTGGAAAATATTTTTATTTCTGGAGGCTGCTGATGGAGTAGACAACCTGTCACTAGTAGAATCAAATCAGCCACAGTTTGGTCATAAGATCACACATCCAAGAGCTGGAGGCCTGTGTTTGTTTTTCATAGGTTATGCCATGCAAAAATAAAGGCTTGTGTTGACAGTGGACTGAGTGCACTAGAGGAAGTTGCAAATGACAAGGTATCACTTCTCTGGGATTTAGGTAAGGATTCCTAGGAATCCTAAGGCTGGAAAATCATATCCTAGATTCTGTCAGGACCACCAAAGCAGAAAAAGGTCTAGTGCTAGAAGGGATGTAAGGTAAAAATGAATTTTGAGGAGTTATCCTTCAATAGTAGGGGTTGTTTTCCTGTGATAGTGTTAGTGATACAGTTGAGTTATAGGAATGAATGGGCTAGAGAATTGTATTTATTCCTTAATTTTACTGGGATTTCTATCTTAAATTGAGGGTGCTAATGCAGTAGTAGAACTGTTGTAGCATAGTTTACAGGATATATGATATATTTGATCTGTTAATGGCCAGAGTCACTTCTGATTTTGCAAAAGAGGATGTGTTAGCCTGTTAGAGTAGGTTGAAAACTGTACTGCAGATACTTTGAATCAGCAGTACAAACAAGGGCTGCATGATGAACCCTACCTTAATGTGAGAAATTTGTCTTTTGTTGAGACATAGAGGTGGAAAGTTAGGGGTTTTTCTGAATCCTGGAAGATCTGCTGTTGCTGCTAGACCAAAAAGCTAGGTTTTGGGTTTGGGTCTGTCAAAGTCATCAGTCTTCCACTTGGGTTGAAAAAGGTGAACTCCTAAGTACACCTGCAAGTAGTTCTGGGACAGCCAAGTGTTGCTTTTCTGGCCTTAATGCAGGAGTTTGTGTAATGACTGAAAAGCTAGGCTAGTTCACCCTTCCTGCAGACACTGCAAGACACTCAGGAGTGCTGGGCACAGCAAAGAAAAGGAAATATAATGGGGTGAACTACATTTAGTTGTAGGTGAAGTTCATCTTCCAGGTCCACAGGGGTCTGAGACATTAAATGCGCTCCTAAGTGGGCTGTGTGCGGCAGGGCTCCATTGAGCACTGACACCCTTAGCTGGGCTAGTATTTAAGTTCAGGTCACTGGGCCAGAGTTTAAAGTTACGATTAGCCCTCGGAACAGAAGTGGCTGGAGTGTCAGGTTTAACACAATGTTCCATACCAACATGAGAGTCAAGCTGGAAGACATTTGGGGACGGAGTTAGATGACCTAACTGAATTCAGGTGAAGGTTAAGGGCTTGTCGTAATATCAGTTGAAAAGCAACGTTTATGTCTCATCCTGCTGGGGTTGCTAGATTTCACCTGAGTTAGTCCTAGCATGTTAAACCAAATCTAATCTGGAGATCCTGAAGGATCAAGTAGGGTTTAGTGACAGCATGGCTTAGTGCTGTATACGCCACTAGAACTAGGAAAACTACTGTTGAAAAAATCAAATGGAGCTAAGGTTAGATATGGGCAAGCAGGGCCTGAATTTAGGGCTAAGTGCTCTCATTACAGTTAATGTTTGGTACCAGAGGGGCTGAAGAACTTTGCGAAAGTCTGTCCTGCAGTTGATGCATTGCTTTTTTCCTAAGGGAGAGAAGCCTCTCTCCCTAGCAGACAGAGGAAAAGCCTAGCCGACAGAGGAAGAAAGTGAAAGAGGAAGAAGAGACACACTGTACTTATCAAGACTTTGGGACTGCAAGGGAATGGTTTAGAAGTCTACACACATATGCACATCTGTTTTCCCCAATCTTCAACCTTCCTCCCATCCTTCCGGTCTCCCTGTGAGTCTCCCTTCCCCCCAGCTCCCACAGTCCTCTGTCTCTTCATGTCACACAGACATTCCTTTCTTTGTGTTTCTCTTCATCCTTCCCAGTCCCAGCATCGGGCAGAGGTAGCAAGAGAAGAGAAAAACAAGGGAAATAGCTTTACCATTTTTTTTTTCATCTTGTGACCTAAACGAACAGCAAGAACCACAACCACCAGCACCACCACAATAAAAATGGATGTGTTGCAGCACCGTAGTTTTGCTGGCCTGGAGAGAGCAGTAAGTGAAGGTTGCAGGGATTTGACCACAAGCCTTCGGGGAGGGATCGAAGCATTTGAGGACTGCCAGCAACCAGTGAGCCGGCTCTGGCCGCGGGCTCTCTGGCCAGCCGGGCACCGCTGACCCCACCGGACCCTGTCTCCTGGCACTTGTTATTTGGAGCACACCTGCCTCGAAGGGCACCGCGCCTCCCCGAGGGGCACCTCTGAGGCCGCCCCTTTGCCTGGCGGCCCCGAGGCCCGGCTGCCGCCGCACGGGGGGCATCCAGCTGTTGCCAACAGCTGTGTGTCAGCCCCGGCTGCGCTGCGGCCGAGCGCGGGGTCCGCCCCGCCGCCGTCCCCGCCCCTGCGAGGAGGAGGAGGAGGAACCGAGAGTGCCCGACCCGGTGGCTTTTAGGCGGGGAGGCCAGTCAGTTGTTAGAGTCCAGGCCCTGCACGCCTCTTCCAGCTGCTCGTTCTGCTCCTTTCCAGCGCTACGGCCGCCAGGCTGGCTGCTGCCCGGCCTCCCCTCCTCCTTTTGCCGGTACCTAGCTCAAAACCGCCGGAGGCTGCGAGGCTTCGCTCTTGAAGGAGGAGGAAGCTGGGTCTGCAAAGGCAGAAGGGAGTTGCATTGTAGCTGGGTGGCGGGGGGGAAACGGGGGCGGGAGAAGAGAGGAGAAAAAAAAAATAAAAAGAAAAAAAGGAGCGGGGCTGATTCTGGAAGCGGGTCTCGCCGCCCAGGCCCCGCACGCCCCGGCGGCCACGCGTGGGTGCAGATCGCGGCGCGGCGCGCAGGGCCGGGCGGAAGATGCACACGACGCAGAAGGACACCACTTACACCAAGATCTTCGTCGGGGGCTTGCCCTACCACACCACCGACTCCAGCCTGCGCAAGTACTTCGAGGT
>VYXC01003637.1:437053-509799 GCA_013397175.1 Platysteira castanea | reverse complement strand
TCGGTGGGCGCGCCGGGGCCGGGGTCCGGACGGGGGCCCCTCGCCGCCCGGGGGTACGGCCAGGTCGCTGCTGTGGGCGGGAGGCTTCTCCTTCCCCGCGGAAAGGGATCTAATGCGCGGCATCGCCCGTTTAAGGTCACCATGGCTGACAGAGCTGCTGCTGAAAGGGCTTGTAAGGACCCCAACCCCATCATCGATGGCAGGAAAGCCAACGTGAACCTGGCGTACCTGGGTGCCAAGCCGCGGATAATGCAGCCAGGTGAGGAAGCAGCCCCGAATGGCTTTTCTCTCCGTACCTCAGGTTTCTGAAGAGAGTAAAACTTCAAAAAAGGTAGTGCTGCCCTCCACCTTCCTGAAGTACGCACACAGTTGGGCGTGCTTTGGTTTTGATTTTTAAATGCAGAGTGTAGTAACTTTCTGGCTATTCTGGACATGTGCCTTATTTAAAAACAAAAGCGATCAGAGATAAAATAATCTGGAGTTCCCCAGGAAGACTTCCACAGCTCAAACACTTCATTGGTTATTCCTGCTGCTGGGAATGTGGTGGCGCTGACCATTTACAGTATCGTTGCAGGGTAAGATTGGCCTAGGAGTGAATTGCTTCCAATGTGTGCGGTCTTATTAATACAAACAATATCTTAATGCAAACTTCTCAAGCAGATAGGAGCTATTATGCAGATTTTAAAATGAAATGGCTCTTCCTAAGACCACATCTGAGACAATCTGATGTCCTAGCCACTTCCCAGACTGCTGCTTTGCAGCAAGAGTGAGAGGAGCATGAAGTGTGTGCACGTTTGTGCTCTAAAAGAGGCCATTCTGAATTCCCCCGTGTTTAGCCTGATGAACACTTGTGCGAGTAATTAAGTACCTGCCAAGGAAAGACAGGGTTTATACTAGGGTGTTTGAAGAACAGAAATGAAGCTGGGATTTGACCCCCTGTGCTAAGTCCTTGTGAGTAGGGATGACTGAAAGAAAGTCTGTAGAAATTACACAAATACACAGATGAATGGAAAGTACCATCTAATTCTTCAGATGCTAAAGTTAGGGATCAGAATGGAGCACCAAGTAAAATCTGAACAAAAACCCTGTGCTTGTTTAGAAAAAGTCATTTTCCTAAACATCTCTAGGAAAGCGGCTGCTTTACTGGTTGAAGTTAGACAAGTCTGTGTGTGTGTGTATGGACTGATATATTCTGCTTTCTAATTTTTGGTTCTACAGCCTTTCAGATGTTGTTACTGCAGGCTGTTAGTGAAGGCTCTTACTCTGCGGGTTTTTTGTGTGTGTATGTATGTATATATAGCATAAATAAGTGGCCAAAAAAACACCCATACAGAGAATGTGATGTGTTTTTGTTGGTAGGTTTTGCCTTTGGTGTCCAGCAGCTTCATCCAGCTCTCATACAGAGGCCTTTTGGGTAAGTCTGTTCAATGGGACCTCAAACAGGGGAGGAAAAAAATCTTTTTAAAAAAAAAAAAAGGAAAGAAAAAGTATGATCGTTGAAGGCCTCTTGCAGTAGCATCCTTAAAGCTGGCCAGCAATGCTGAAGCTCTCAGTTTTATAAATGTATACCCATAAATGCGCTTACCTTGTCGGTCATGTTCTAAATGCCGCAGCTGAGTCAAGTTGTGTGGGACGTGGCCCTTCCGACTAAGCAGTCCAGTCCCACATGACCCTATGATAAAACAAGGAGGTATGACTTGATGCAAGATTGCTGTGCCCCATTTGTCTTTTTTCAGCTTGACTCAATGTTATTTATCTCTTTCTAATCTGACAGGGATCGTTTACAGTTAAGATAACTGATCAGAAGGATATGATGATAAGAGGTGGAATAGTTCTGTTTGGAATTAAACTCTGTAACCAGTAGACTCAAACACAAACAAGCTAAAATGGTGATTAACGATGCATGTATGTTTTTTCATATAGTCAATAGACCTCCGTGTGCTTTTTTTTTTATTTATTACAGTAATGAAGTGGTGTTGATAGCTAAACTGTGTGCTTTTATTTAATTGAAAGAGCTGTAGTGAAAGTTTTTTGGGGGGGTCTTTTTAATTTTGGTTTTGTTGTTGAGGAGTGACTTTGCCATGGGGAGCAAAGGGCCTTTATTTTTCCTTGCTTTCAAGCTGTAGCCTGTGACTTTTTTAACCATATTTTGTAGTGAGTGCTAAATTGTGTGACTCCTTGATTTTTCAGTAAATCAATATATTGCTTGCATGTTCATAATTTTTGGGGGGTTTGTTCTTGGGAAGGGTGTGGAGCTCCTTATTAACGATGTGCGTCCATTTGGGCTTTCTAATTCGAGGGGGTTTTTTCTTCAATCTGTCTTTAATATGTAGTGCACTTCTCCTGAATTTGAGTATAAACTATTCTTAAGTGGATCTAACTCTTGCTTTTTATAGGCATATCATTAGGAGGTGAAGTCTGCTTTAAGCTTTCCATAGAGTGTCACTTCACTAATGCACACTGACTGAGAAACTCATTGTGAAATAGTGCATTTTGCTAATTAATGCAAAAGCTAACAATAGGAGGGAAAATGTGTCTCAAATGTATTTTGTTTATTTGATTAGAATAGCTATAGAATATTGTATCTATCTGTTACTAAGCAACAATAGCTTCTCGGTAATTTGATTTGACAGAATGGAAGGAAACAGTTCCTATCCTGAAAACCGCAGGAAGAAGTTTTCATAGAAACTTTATGACATTTTAAAAGAGCCTGTTGATTCTTCTGAGAGTGGGGAGGCTGTAAAAAACTTTTTTTTTTAACCTTCTTATGATTATCCTCTACTGTATTTTGCTTGCCTCTTTGAAGTGTGAGGAGATGACAGAGTGCATGTGCGGTGATCAGTTTATGATGCCTGCAGTAAGGTAGGCAGGAAGCAGAACACCTCGACTCCTGAGCTGTTAAAACACTTGTTGAAAAGGGAACTACTGAATTGTGCAGGGATCAGCTGTGGAGAGACTGAGTATTTGCTGAGCACAACAGAAAAGGAGGACCTGTGGCAGTCCCTTGCTTAAAGGACTGTGCAAATGTAGGAGTCTTTCTTGCTTTCCTTACCCAGAGCCAACAATAGATGACATAAACCATGTTTAGGTCAGGGAAATCCATCCAGCAAGCTGAATAAGGTTGTATTTCTAATGTACTGCACATGAATCTGAATGAATGTTGGTCGCAGAGTCATGTATATATGGAATTTGTAATTTTTCATCCTTGACTCTTGCATTTCTTTTACTATGTGTAAACAGTGGACATTACTAATCCTGCTTCCTTCTCAAAATTTCCAGTGACCTGTACCTTTATCTAAAGTATGTAGCTCAGATTAAGAAGAAGAGCTTTCATTAGGATGAATGAACATCTTCATTCACTTCATTGACAGTAAGAGGGCATGTTTCAGTGCTTGTTTGAATCTCCTTCTGTTGAAGAATTCACTGTTAGGAGGTTGCTGCGTGGATTGCACTGAAATACATGGTCACCTTAAAGCTTCATTCTTCCTGTGTAGTTGCACTTTGGAAGTACACTTCACTAATAGGCTGTGTGAAACCTGCTGTAGTGGTGATTCACTACCAATACTCAGCTAATCCATACACAAAAGTTTCAAATGTTTTGTAGTTGCGTTTTGGAGTTTTTTCCGAACAGAATGCAAATTAGTGAGGTGCTGCCATATTTTGGTACAGTCAGCTGTGTTTTACAATCACAGAATCATAGAATGGCCTGGATTGGAAGGGACCTTAAAGATTGTGTTGTTCCAACCCCTGCCATGGACAGGGACACCTTTCCCTAGACCGTGTTGCTCAGAGCTCCATCCAACCTGGCCTTGAACACTTTCAGAGACAGGGCATCCACAACATATGGTTTCCTATCTAGCAAATAATAAACTTAAAATAGTTTGATTATGTTACATTACTTTTACTGAGGAGATGCAGAAGTTCAGTATTCTGATTTAAGTACAACACTGTTGTGGTGGAGGGAGACAGAAACTAGATTAGCTTCAATGCATGATGCGTTTAAAATGCAGGGAATTTTTTTTTATTCAGTGCTGCAGAGATCAGTTCATCCACCAAATAACATTTCTTCCTGCTTTTTACATTCAGCGTCTATCTTACTGCTGGTGTGTTTCATAGAAAGCTGTTTGATCACAGGACTGGTTATTTATACAGCTTTGTTTTCAGGATTGTTTATTAAAATACTATCTCTGAATTCAACAGGAATTTACGGAGGGGGAAGATGACTTTGCTTCCCAAGATAGCTTTTCTTGTTTAGCTGATGTAATTTTTACTTTAATATTGGTGGGAAAATTTGGGGTTATACAGAGGTATTGATGTAGGACGTAACTGTTGTGGAGACTTTTTTCATTATTTTCTGTATAAAACCTGTACTTTGATCAAAATGAAAATATTCCCACTGTTTTCAGTAAGACCAGAGTTAAAGTTATTAAGTCCATCATCAAATGGTTAGCTGATACGACATGCTCGATGTCTTCCAAGAGTTAGGCAAATCTGCCTTTCTTAGCAGAGAAGGAAAAGCCCCCTCTTGAGTTTGTGATCAAAAGACCTGTATAATACTAGACTACAGGTAGTCTGAAAAGAGGGAATGAAGCTGGAACAGCCAGAAGTTAGCCCGCTGTTATGTCTTCTTAGTGGTTATCAGATAAAAGGAAACATAGTAAGGGTCTTGTATGTTTAATGTTTATGTAACCTATTTCTGTTAAAAGGAAAGCTTTTAACAGAAAATCTACTCTTTAATTATGCTTACAAAAGCAGACAATGCCATGCAAGGGCCAAAGCAAAACATGTTGTTTAAAGTTATATACCTAATTTTGTGAGAATGTAATGCTGAGAGTTAAAGATGCACTACTACTGCTGAATTTCTATATGCCACAGCTCTCTGCATTAGTCTGAAAAGTCCCTTCTTTCCTTTGAAATTGTCGTTCACTTTATTGTTGCCTATAGGATTATTTTTGAGGTTTTTAGTTAAACATAACTCTTCAGCTGTAACAAAGAAAGTCTTAAGGCACGTGGCAGGGATGTAGGTCATTGAATTTTGAGTATCTCAAAGCTACAGTTAATGCTAAAGTTAAACACGCCTTCTATTTTCCTTTATTGCAAAAGCATAAAACAGTAAATACTCATTCCAAAATAAAAACTACTGCCAGGAAAGAGAGCTTAAATCCTGTGCATTTCTCACACTATCACTCCAAAAAGTAAAGCAACAGCTTTTATTTAAAATTAAGGATACTAAGGATTCCCAGCGTAACTGGGAATTGCTTTTTCAGCTTTTGACCTGGCAGAGCATGAAAAGCAGTTGGGTTCTGAATGGCTGAGATCTTCATGTCCTGGCCTCTGCAGTAGGTGGAAATTTACTTTGGCCATATAAAGCCATTTTACTTGACTCAAAACAGTTGTAGCATGACAGATGATCAAAAATAGTCCCACTGCAGCTTATGCTGTCAATCATCATGTGTTAAATGGCATGGTGGAGAGGAGCCTGCACAGGGTTTATGTTTATTGTAGGATAAGATGTGGCAAACAGATAATGTTTCATAACTTCACCACCTGTTAGTTTCTTGGCTTAAATAAACCAAGTCAAGAGCTTAAGTGGAAGCACATGTATCTTTCTGTCTTATTCAAGGATATGGCCGAGTGTCCAAGTGTCTTTAGAAAACCTTAGTAACATCAGCTCAAGTCAACACAAGCAGCCTGAGAAGCTTGCTTACTGTCTCTTCTGTTAGAATTACTCTCTTCCATAAGTGCTGAATGTAAAGATTCCTTTGATGTGGTGTTAAGTGGACTCTTTGTGATGGAAAAGAGGCTCTCGGGCAACTTCAAATTTGTTTTTATACCTCTTTCCTTAAATGCTTAAGAAATATGGTATTATGTTTATTAGAATTGTACTTGGTTGGTGACCAATACAAAATGCTTGCTTATGCTCATGCATATGGAGAGCTCAGGTAATGATGTGTATTTAAATGCACAGAGCCAGCTTAAGTATGCTTCAAATGCACTTCTGGCTAATCACTTCATAAATTAGGTGAGTGTTAAAAACCCAACCTATGGTTTTGTTTTATGTTTTCTTTCCCTTCCCAATCCCTTCCTATTTGTCACTCTTTTTTTTGTTGTTGTTGTTTTTTCATTTCTCCTTCCCACAGTAGGAAATGAATTTCATTGACATGTTGGGTTTTTATGATTTGTGGTGTTCATGTCTTAAACACGGCAACTGAACATTTCTCTCTGCTAATACTCTTATTCAAGCAACTGAGCTCTTTTTTTCTGAAAAAGAAAACTAAGCTGTTTTAAAGTCTATTACTTACTTTAAACTATGTTTTGCTATGATTCTAGTTGACAGTGTCCCTTCTGATTGCAAGTGTTTCCTTGCTGACCACTTAAGTACATCTTAAAGCTATTTTAAAAATGAAACAAAAAAACCCCAACAAACCCTTTTCATGAAATCTTGAATTTGAGCATGGAGGACACTTTTTACCATTGTAATTTTCATCTATGCTTGAAGCGTGTTAAAAGGTTGGTGCAGTCTTTAGAGTTGTCTGTAAAGGTAAAGTTCAGTATTTAATAGTAGTGAATCTGCACAAGAAGTTTTTCATGCGTTTATAGAGATTCACTGGCTGGAAAGGAGTTGCATATATGAGGACTTCTCTTTGGAAATCCAGATGCAAAACAGGGTTATGAATGTAAAACAAGAATTATACAGAGTATTTTTTAAAAATCATATTATATGATAAAATCCATCCATGAGATTAACATGTATGTACACTTGTGTGCTAAGACAATTATATGACCAGTTTTTAAAACTAAAGGGCTAAGTAAACAAGCCAAGAAAGCAAATTTTGTGATTTGGAGAAGATGGGAAAGTGTGTACTCATCCATTCAGAAAGGTTATTTCTTAAACTGTAAATTTGTGGTTTTTTTGCTTTTGTTAAGCACGAGATCTCTTTACACTTAATCTTATGCCCACGTCCCAAAAAACTCTATGCTGTATGTCTTGCATAGAAATAAACAAGCTGGCACAAAACAGGACATCAGTGACCTGATAATCAAACAGGTTTGACCCTTGTGTCCTTACGAACTTTTATAAAAAGTGTGATGCACATGTACTTAGGAGTCACTGTTATGAATTTTAATAGCATCTATGTAGCTTCCCCTCAATGGCCTCTTGTGACGGAGTGAGCTGCACTATCGTTCGTTTGGAAAGTGTGATTCTTGCTGTGTTTACCACACTTGTGAACTCTATTTAAACTCCTTTGTCGCCTGTGTTGGTTTTTTTCTTATTTTTAATAAGGGTGACTGAGGTTGCAGAGAAATTAATGTGTGCTGAGTCTGCATAGCAACTTAAGTAGGGTTGCCACAATATGCTCTTAACACGCCTTCCTGCGAAGACTTGACATAAAGTCAGGGTTCAACCATTTTGTTGCCTTATTGGCTGTTGTCAAACTCATTATAGTGCTGCTGTCAAATTGCTCAGTTACTAATAATAAAAGTATTGCAGGAAATAATTTTACTACGAGTCGAGGAGTTAAGAGAGAAGCGGGGTAATAAAAATGACTTAGAGGTGATTTGAAGAACAAGTACTGCAGTTTTCCAGATGGAATAATCAAGCTTAGTCCTTCAGAGTTGTCTTAAAACAGACATCAGTAATGCTGGTCCTTTCAAAGATTTGAATGGCATTAAACATATTATCCTCAAGGAACACCTAACACCCTGACTTAACTCAGCTACAATGCTGTGCTTTGGAGTGATGCATCTCTTCGGGCCGGTGAACTGATAATTGGTCCACTGAGTCAAGTTATTGTGGCAACCCTATGCACATAACAACAACTAAATTGAGTTTGTTTTAGTTCGGAGTATGGATATGACACTTAGGCCCTGACTCGCGTACCAACCCTAACTCCCTCTCCCATCTTTCAACAGGATACCCGCTCACTATGTCTATCCACAGGCTTTTGTGCAGCCCGGAGTGGTAATTCCCCACGTGCAGCCCGCAGCAGCCGCTGCTTCCACCACGCCCTACATCGACTACACCGGAGCGGCGTACGCGCAGTACTCGGCGGCGGCGGCCGCCTATGAGCAGTACCCGTACGCCGCCTCGCCGGCCGCCGCTGCCGGCTACGTGGCGGCCGGGGGCTACGGCTACGCCGTGCAGCAGCCCCTGACCGCAGCGGCGCCCGGCACGGCCGCGGCGGCCGCGGCGGCTTTCGGCCAGTACCAGCCCCAACAGCTGCAGACAGACCGCATGCAATAGCGGATGGACTCCTGAAGGAAGCTCGCGCTCTCTCTTCCTCTTCTCAGCCTTCCAGTATAAGTAGTTAACAGAGACAATTGATAGTAACTAAGGAGCTTTAAGGAAAGCGTTGCTATTGCGAAACTAAAGATTTTTATTCCACTGTCTTCATACAGTATGCATCCAAATTATGTTGTTAGAGGGGAAGGGTAGTGCGGCATGTCTAGTTTCAAGCCAGAAGAAAATGGGGGGAAAAATACTGTACTGTCATGAAAGAGTGGCAGGAGTAGCAATGGGACTTCATATTTTCAAACAAACAAAAAAGAACCAAAAAAAGCAAAGATGTACTTTCTACAGTATCAGGGAAGCAAAACTGCCTTTTATAAGTAAGGAAATGGTATTTGAAAAGCTTGAACCAGGGAAAAACTTGAGTCAGCAATATATAACCTTTATCCGTTTTAAGAGGAAACGAGCTTAAAGCACTGATTGTCCTTTCTAGCTTTCAGAAGTTGTCTTCGTGAGACAGGACCTTGTCACTGTCTCACTGACAGGCACCGAACAACCCAAGGAAGATGGCCGGCTAGTAAGATGGCGGACAGGCACCAAAGTTATTTTCTTCTCTGTCCTCTGGATGAGTGGAACTATGGAGCAAGTGATGTGGAAGTAAGGGGTGCAACAGCTGTAGAGACAATCAATAACACAGACAGTTCTGGACAGAACACATCACTCGTGCTCATGTGATGAGCTTGTCACATCCTAATCCCTCGCCCCATCCCGTTTCACTTTTGGGAAACTTTAACTGCTGGTGTCAGCTATTCTGATTCTAAAATAGGATCAGCCCTTTACTACAAAAGCCTTCTCTTTCTATTTATTGCATCTATTCGTACCTTGTGAATAAAGGCAGGAAGAAGCCTAATGAATTAAAACCTTTTAAGAACTGTTTTAAGGGAATTTTCTTTTCTGGAACCATTTGTACAATTTTAATATCTATTTCAGGATTATATTTAAAATATTTATTAGCAAACATACAGTACACAAGACAACTTTTGTTACCAAGACTGCAGTTCTTGAAGGGTTAATGGTATGTGATTTATACTGTGCCTTAATTGTTATGCTATTTAAAAAGAAATATTTATTTTGAAAGTTTTACTATGCTGCGCTCTAAAGAAAGCGACTTTAGATGTGACACTGTAAAATTATGTATTCATCTCATGGTATAAATTATTTAGTAGGCTTAGATGTAGCATATTAAATATTAACCTAATTAACTAAGGATGTTGACTTGGATTTATTTAAATTCAGTATGTGCACTGTATGAGGGTACTCTTAAATTAACACTTTTTTAGGTTTTTACATAAAATATTGCTAGTTCATTCTTTTTCCCTCTACTAGTTATTCATGTAGACCTCTCATATACATTAGTGCCGTTTTCTCACTCATCTGTATGTAGACTGACTATATTTCCCTTTGCTAGAAAATGCTGCTTTACATTGTCCTGTGAAACTACAATACTTGCAATTTTTATTCTTGACCGAAATGGAATTTAATATTTTACACTGTATTGGATTTTTTTATACTTGAACAATTTCATACAAGGGAAGACAGGATAGCATTTTTATGGACTTTATCCAATGTCACTGGATTTATTTGAAGTATTCTGAATACTAGCCAGTGTTACAATGTAGACATGACTCTCCTGTGCATATTATTTATTCAGTATGTATATTGCTTTACAACATTTCAGGTCTCTTAATCTATTCACTCGTATTAAAACAATAAAAAAATGTTGTCTCATCCTGTCTAGTGTTGTTCTTGCCCAAATTTCCTTAGATCTTGTTTAGTTAAAACTAGCGGGGCAACCTTTTATGTGGTTTTCCTGGTCTGTGGGGTGAATAGCAGCATATACACTGACTTCAGATACACAGATTGATGGGAACTGTATTACATGGAGGAAATTCTGCAGAGGAGATGGAGAAGATCCATTCTGAGGTTTATCATAAAATATTTCAGAATGGAAGGGGCTTCAGGAGGTCTGAGGTCCCTTATGTGTTTATTCAGTCAGGTCTTTAAAAATCCCCATGTGGAGATTGCACAACCTGTCTGGGTAATCTATTCCACTATCTAATTATTCCCGTTGTGTCATTTTTTTCTCCCTTCTATCTAACCAGCACCTCCCCTGCTCATTATTCGTCTCTCATTCTTTGGCAGAAAGCCCAGCCCTATCTACTCGATAACCTTCTCTTAGGAACTGGAAAACTGCTGTTCTCTTCCATAGGCTGAACAAACCCCAGTGCCTCACCCTCTCCTCACAATTCTCATGCTTCAACCTCCAGCTGTCCTGCTGACCCTCCAATGGAGTCGTTCAAATTTGCCAGCAGCTGTCATGTACTGGGAGCCTCTAGACTGGACCCACTATGCCAGCTGTGGTCTATTGAGTGCTCAATAAAATGGAATAATCAGTCTTCTTGATCTGCCATCTGTGCTCCTGTTGATACAGTCTGATGCACTTTCACTGCTGCCAGAGTTTACCACTGACTCCTGTTCAGCCTGCCCCAAGCCTCCCCTTTTCAGCAAAGTAGCTAACCAAGCCATGGGGGTTAGTCCATCTGAGATAAGGAACTCTATTTGTCCTGACTGAACTTCATGATGTTCCTGTTGGCCTAGTCCTCTGGCAAGTGTAAATCCCTCTGAATGGCAAGCCTGATCTCTAGCATATCAGCTATACTCTCCATTAAGTATAATCAGTCCACAGACCTGACAGTACTGTATCCCATCTCTTCCTCCAAGTCATTGAGAAAGGTATCAGACCAGCCAGACCCCAAAGAAATTTCACTGTAAGCAGTGGAGACGGAGCATAAGCCCTTTTGACCAGTGATGCAGTTAGTTTTTTGCCTAGCTATCCATTATTGAGATACAAGAATTCTGTGGGAGACTACATGGAAAGCCTTGCTAAACTCAAGGCAGACAACATTGTCTGCTTTTGCCTCTTTGACAGATGAAGTCACCTCCTCACAAGAGACAATTAAGTTGTTCTGGCATGATTTACTCTTGTAAATCCATGCTGGCTGTTTCAAATCACCACATTCTCCATATGCCTGGAAACCTTTGCCAAGATGGCTCACTCCATGAATGTTCAGTATTTTGCTAGATTGTCCTGCATGCCCTTTCTGAAGATGGGTGCATTATCTACCTCTCTGCAGCCACAGACGACCACCCCAATCTCCATGACCTTTCAGTGATGATAGCAAGCAGCCTCAGAATGACAACACCCTTGGGTGCAGCCCATCAGGTTTATGTGGATTGAGCTTCCTCAAGAGGTCCCTGAATCAATCCCCTTCCATACCTGGCAGTGGTTTTGGTCCTTGAACCCTTCCTATAAGCAAAGTGATGTTACTAAAAACCTAAAGCTCAGGACACCTTTTTACGTATAGTAACTGAACTGGGAAGCAGTGAAGTAGCTGCTCAGATCCAGTTGACGATGGATTTGTAACCTGTAGGATTACTTAACATTTCAGTGTCAGTCCAAGCCACTAACAATCAAAAGGAGTTCCTAGCTGATGTCTGAAAGAAGGCTGTGTGAAATGCATGGCAGTCTTAGCCAGTTCTTAGAGGAATGGGGGGATGTTCATATAATCTTCATACTGAAATTCATCACTGCAGCTGTCACTGTGACTTCAGCAGAAGCACAGGCTTGACTGCAGAATTCGAGCTGCTCTTTCATCCACAAAAGGGTCTTTTTCCTCTGCAAAGAAGGGGAGTAGTGACATTGAAGTGATAGAAAAGAATTTTCCTGGTCTTGGGGTCAGACTTCATTTCATCATGGATGATTTTAAAACTCCAGAACTGGAACACTCACTAACATCCTGGCCTGATGCTGTCATGGTTCTTAATAGGTGCTTTGAGCTTGGCTGCTGAGAAGTGTTGCTGAACTGCCTTTTGCAATCTGACCTTAAGATTTGTGACCTTGCAGAACGCACTGTAGTGTTCTTTCTGCTAAGAAGCCTGTAAACACTCAGCAGGGAGGTGAGCAGAAAACAATAAATGCCATTCTCTGCTCTGTTCTTCTATTTCCTTACCCTGGTCTTGCTCCAAGGGCTTGCCTGCAAGACATGGTATCAAGTAGGAATCAAAACCAGATGTCCCTCTGAGAGAAAGGGCACACTGATGGCACACTAACCTTATATTTGATATGGGATGAAGAAAGCATCTTTTCCCTACTGATGCATGCCCCTGACAATGTCCTTGGGCCTTCCCCTGCCTCCATCTGGAGGTGACAGACACCTCCAGGGAGGGGCGTGAAGGGGAATGCTTGCTGCCCTGGAGGGGTCTATGTTGTGGTAAGCCACAATGGGAACAGAATAAAAGTTTATGACTCAGCTTATAAAGGTCAATTGCATGCTGGCTCTAACTTGACAGGAGAAATAATGTCAGCAAAAATGTAAATGTGTGAGCTCCACTAGCAAACCTAGCTTTGGGCTCACAACATGAACATGAACGCTTGTTTTTGATAAATAAAATACACCTTTGTACATAAAATGCACCTCAGTAACACCTCACATACGTGAAATGCCAACAGTTCACATTACCAGGACCAAAATAAAATAACGGAGAAATAGCAGAACATAATTAGGAAATATGTGAACACTCAGAAAAAATGTTAGCATTTTACTTGAGAGATGGCATATATGCAAGAAATTGCTCACAATACAATTTCCAGTTGAGTTTCCAGAACCTTAAGAAGAGTTTTTATACTGAAAAGTGACCAGTGCTGAGTTTCTTGCAGAGGGAGGGAGAAGCTGAACTAGGAAACATTGCTAAGGAATGTGTAGATTTTAAGAGGTGTAATACCTTGAAAGGTTACACTGATGACCTGGCTGCTAGAATTGCAGTTTTTCCTAGTATATTTATTTTCCTGTTAACTAGTGAACATAACTTGGCATTGCTAGACTTCATTGGTTCTAATTTTTCTTGGATTTTTCTAACATATAGAAGGACTACATTAGGATGAAAATGTTGATGCAACCACTCAAAGCACCTCTTAGTCTTGTTCATCAGATGCTTACCAATTTTAAACTGAGCAATTTCTTAGCTATGCTCAAACCCTTGTGAGAAAAATTGTTCTATTTTGAACCTATGTTTCAGTTCTAAAGAGCCTGCATATGTTTAAAAATAACATGGTTATGTGTGAATTTACAAAATGCTTACTATGACTGATGATTGGGCTTTGGAGGCTTGTTTGCAGATACTTTTATCCCTCCAAAGTGCAGCGTAAAATTATGAGAAAAAAGTAAGTTTGACATAGTGTCAAAGAATAAGGAGAAAACTACAGCCGTGACTGCATTCAGACATGCAGATGTGCACACAGAACAATTATCAGCTTTTCTCAACATAAAGTAAATTAGCTCTGGAACATTTCCCAGTTCCCTGTGCCAATTTTGCTGAGATAAGCCATTAATTTGGGCTAGCTTACACTACCATTATTTTTGACCTAAACAGTCTGGGAATAGGGAGGAACCCACTAAAGTCTATTTCATTGCCAAGCATCTGAAAGTCAAAAGATGCTACCCAAATTAATTGGTGAGAAGTCTCTGACATATATATAATCCTTAGCTCAGTATCCTCATGTTTATCTTTGGACCAGACTTCACTGTGCCTCCTGCTTCTTCTCTGTTCTCTACATGTGGCTATTGTGGGTGATGTGCTCCCCACTCCTTTACAGGGCAAGGGCTCTTGCAGGTGCCCACTCCCTTCTTAAGACTTAAACTGGGTAAAATAAGAAAACCCCATTGTTTTTCACCTCAAAGTTTACAAAATATGGAGAAGTCTTTATAAAAGAGCTCTTTCTATCTGCAGCTCACCTTCTTCTGAATTTGATGACTCCATTTGAACCCAAGCAAAAGATGTCAAAATACCAAAACTGACAGAGGCAGGTTACAAGCAAAGCTCAGTGAATCCATCACCTGACATTAGGCTGTTAAAAGAGTTTTTTCATTGCACTTGCAAGGACATGAAACAATCTTTACCACACACTTGAAGAACAGAACACATTTTTATCCAGCAATGCAGGTAAGGGATTTTGTCACCCTGTGGAAAACTTGGACTTTGTTGTTGTTGTTGTTTGGATTTGAAGTGATGACAAAAATAAGCTAAAGTTTAAAACCCTGCAGTAAACAAAACTGTCTCCCAGAAAAATAAAATTGGGTAATTAAAAAACCATTTTAGATTATTAACCCCCCCCCCCCATTTTTAAAAATCATAGATTTCTTAAAAGCAAAATATCCCTGCACTTAGAAGTAACAAAGTAGATTGTTTTTGTTTTTTCCTGACAAGAACCTGTAGAATTGAATGGCTTTCAAAAGCACACCACTGCCTTTTCCAGCTGCTTCAAAGGGAAGACGGATTATTTGCTCAAGGCTGTGGATACCATGATGTTGCCAAAAATTGGGATTCCCTGGCTATTTGTTCAAACTGCTGAAATTCATCTCCTAATTTGATCACTAGTAATATTTTTGAATGAACACAGAAATAATGGAAGTCTAGAGGAAAACCTTGTGTTCACTGAAGGTAGTCAGACAGTTTGGGAATCACAGAATCATTTACGTTAGGTAAAGACTTTTAAGATCAAGTTTAACCATACTGTTTTATGCAGACAAGTAAACATGGGGAAGAACAACCCAAGCATAACAAAGCTGAAGCACAAGCTTTTTTGCATTTAATGGCCAAAGGTTTTTAAAGTGATGGACAGTCTCAATTAAAATGTAATTTCTTCTTCATAATAGCAAAGAGGGACCTTAAAAGTGGGCTCCTCTCTTTGTCCAGTATGCTCTCTTCCTAGCCTTGGAAGACGGTAAGTAGCATATTAGTGGAATAAGAAATGTTTACAATTTCTTTTTCAATATATGGTTATGGAGTAGTGTGCATTCCTTTGTATCAATTTATGTTACGAGCACTATTTAAGGAAAATCTGTTCTTCATTAACCAAGGCTTAGGCATCACAGTATGTAAGTTTATGCATCGATCTTTTCTGATTTTCATCAGTATTGGCTTTTTCTCCATTAGAGAACTGCTTTATCAACTAAACTCTTTTCTCATTTTCTGTAAAGTGAATCCTTTCACTAACCCGAGTGCCATCATCATTTATATTGGTGTTCATGTAAGAGAAAGTAAAGAGATCTCCAGGCTTTATTCTTCCATAAATGTCACCAGTTCCATGTACACTACTGTGTCTTGAAACTGGTTTTCCTCTGACCTTATCAAGAAGGGCTATTTTCCTGTCTACTCTAACAACACCTGGGATCTTGCCAAAAGAAATCAGAATCTAACATAGACTTCTGAGAACAGCAGCTGAGTGTGAAAACAGAAGTGTGCCCACCAGCCTTCAGAGGGCTGGAGTCAGCGGGGAGCTGCCCCTGACGTGGCTGCAGTAGCTCAGCTGAGCGAGCGCCTGAGAAGGGCACACGACGGCTGAAAGGCTTTCTTTGCGTGGATGCATCGGTTTAGCTTGGTAAAGGCCAGTCACAGAGTAAAGAAAGCAGCACTGTAGTGTCTTTCTGGGGAAGAAGGTCTTGGTGCCCACTAGAACTTCAAGAATGAAGCTGGCTTCAACGATCTTGTGTCTTGTCTTCAATACAATGCCAATCGTAGGGAGTGCCTTGGCCTGATCCCGATAACGGCAGTGGTGCTTGCCAGCAGTTGTCTAAGAGGCAGAGGCAGAGATACAACAGGTTGGCAGAGATACAAACAGTTTGTGGAGGAGCCTCAAGGAATGTGGCTTTCCTAAATGTGGGGAATGGCAGTATTAGGCAGAAGCAGGCACTGTCTCTATTGCATTAAAGATACAGTTTATTTGAAATGTGGCTGCACTGTATTAATCATCCCTTGTTTCAGCGGGACAGCTGGGATGCTAACCACCACAGCCATTGCTGCAGAGAGAATAGAACAGCAAGCTTTGGGCACCATCAAAATGAGCTTGATATCCAGCCAGGGCCCAGACTGAAAATAAAACTGCATGAATATGCCCTGAGAGAACTGCAGGAGACCAGAAAGTTTTGCTCCAAAGGGGTGAAACTTAAGTCTGCTTGGTGGTGGTGAAAGTGCTACTAATTGCATTAAAAGATTTTAAACATTAAAAGATTTTAATGGATTCTCAACATTTATTGTGGTGTTTAATGTGATTATGAGGAAGGTATGATGGTCTGGAGATTAAAAACTAAGAGGAGATACTCCAGGTCTTCACTGGCTGAGAACAAGGGTAGTTATCGCCCATTTGTTGACCCCTGAGGACAAAATCTTAAATATGCCAACATGAAAAGAAATTGTTTCTTGGTGTAATGTTCTTCAATCTAAGCAGATTTATCTGCAAAGTCTGAGGTTCTCTCAGTGATACCGGCAAAACATCTAATGATACTGACTTTTAATTCCTAGTTCAACAATGAACTCAAGAAAAGAACTATTTAACTGCACTGCTCACTTACCCTGGTATTCAGAAGATTATTGGTGTTTGCAAGACTATTTGTTCCAGAGAACAGCTCATCAAGACCTTGTTGAGCAGAGCAAGCTGTATGTAAACCCTTCAGGCAGCTCTGCGTTCTACCAGGCACTGACCGGCTCTCAAATTTGTAGAGTGGGAACAACTCTTAAAACCTCTGTGGGTTTAGTGGAAGAACAATTCTGTTGTTCAATTTGATGCGCTAGAAAGAAGGAAAGGGCAGGAACGTGTTCATATTTGTGATGAACTTTGGGTCCTCTTCAGATAATGACTTGGTGTAGAGGAAAGGAGTGGAAAAAGATTTAAGTGATGCTCAGTTTATTTTCCCGAGATTGAAGCAAATCATCAGTGGTGAAATTTCACATGTTGCTGTCATTCTTGAGGAGTGGTAAAAAGCACCTCAGCTTGGGATTGTTTGAGAAGTAGTAAGTTTTGAGTAAGATCACTCAAAGAGCGGAATGTGGGGGGAGCCATGCCAACTACAAAATGGAAGTATCGTAATCCATTTAAATGGAGCTGCCTAAGCACATATAGTTTGTAGATTTCACAGCAGCTTGTCTGGATGAAAAGGTTCATGCTCCTGCTGTAGGAAGTCCTGCAAACTCAGTCCCTCCACCACGGCCTCATGTTAATTAAATATAAAACTGACCAAACCATTTTTCCTTCTGTAACTGGAATTCTTCTTTCTCAAGGTCTACAGCTACACGACCCTGGGCAGCTTTCCTGGGGGGAAATTCTCCTAAGTCACAAGGTGGTGCAAATCACTGACAAAGACCTTCTAAAGCTACAGGCTGGAAAGCAGGATGTGCGGAAGGCAGAGTTATTTCAACTAAAAGCCATGCATTGAAAAAACCTAGCTGGACAGTGCCTCTCCCATTATTTCTCAAATCCACTCTCTCACTTCTTTTCAGATATGTGCACCTGCACTCATTCCTCAAACTTTTTTTTCCAAGCAGAGGCCATCTCTATTTACACCAGAATGTAGAATAATAAATTGCCTAGTCTGCTGCTAATCATGGAGAAAATAAGAGAAGGAAGATGAAATTTCTTATTCCAAGAGAATAATTTACATAAGCATAAAACATGCAACACTACATCTTACATGTAGAATTTCTTGCAAGTTTATGCTTTGTTTAATTGTTCCTTTTAGAGGTATATAATGTCAAAGGCTTCCAAAACAACAGATCTTATTTTAAAAGACACAATCAAAGGCTTTCAGGTGACTAAAAATTCAATTTAAATGCTTTATTTGAAAACAATTAATTTGCAGCATGAACATGTTTTTTCACTCAGTCCAAGTATTTTTCCCTTTCCCAGACAGGCATAGCTTTCCATAACTGGAAAAGGGAAAGTGCTTCCTGTGCTTTCTGTCTCATTTAGTATTTTATTGGATTGGATTGTAATCCTTTGACCTAACACTATTATTTTCTTTAATTAAAATTTTTAGTATAAGCTGCATAATGAATTATATTTCAGCAATAATAAGTGGTAATAATTCAGACGTCTTTAAAAAAAGCTCATTCTAGTATATATAAGTTTTATACTTCCTCCCCCTTTCAATTTGTTCTATTACGTTATTATTCTGTAAGTCTATTTTCATGCCTCAAAAAAATGCTGCTGCTCTTCCTGGACACAACAGTATGCTTCAGGCAGCATGAAAGATATCAAGAATTTGATGCCTGATTATTGGCTTTGTTGCTGTAAAATAATTATTAACTATCTCCATTCTCTTTCACTTGCTTTGCATCCTTTTCTCAGTCTGCTATTTTTTCTTCTCTCAGGCTTCAAGCTGAGACTATGCTCTCTAACATTTTCTAGTTCATTGGAGGTCATTAGCAAACAGCTTCAGAAGAGCTAGACAGCATGTTTCTTTTCATGTTGCTGTATTTCACTTTTTGATGGGACAGAATCTATTAAGATCTTCTCCTGTACTCTTTTTCTCACATAAGCTCTTTGTTCCTTATGATCTATGGGGGAAAAGTACATACATACTGTCTCTTGCTCTCACAGCTGAAAAACAGCAGACAGTTTCAAAGGTAAAGAACATGCTATTGTATCAGATATTGGCATAGGTCTTTACATCACTGATGCACACACCTAGACTAAATTCAAATATGTGATTAGATACAAGTAAATTATAAATTACATGTATGGTAAAATACAAACAAAAATACACTTGCAAGTGTAATGCATAAAACCTTGAAAATCTGTGTATTTTTTCAGCTTACTTTCCAAAATCACCATGTTCTCACTTCAAACTTGGTTTAGACCCTGCCACACTCTAGAGGCAGCTCATCAGACCGTCAAGCCCGCCAACTCCTCCAGCTAGACCTCTGTAATACAAAGCCATACATACAATACAAATCTTACAGGCCCTAGCCAGAATGACACTTGGAGCTATTAAAATCAACCTCTACCTGTGCATTTCCTTCACAGAAAATGATGTTCCACCGAGAGGCTTTCACGTTCAGAATAACAGGCAAGGAAAGTCTTAATAAGGTGAAGAAATAGAAAAATGAGCAGTTAAAATACTGGCCTAAGAGACTATAAACAAGTGAATAGTATTGTTCAGAAATACTGATTTTCTGTGGAGGAAACAAGCAAGAATCAAAAGGTCAAGAGGAAGAAAAGGCAGCAGAAAAGGACACTTGGAGATTCTGCAGAAAGATATGTGAAAAAAGAGGAACTTAGGAGAGCAGAGAGGGAAAAAACCAAGTAATTCATTTACTGATTCAATAGTTAGTAGAATTTGCATATTCATCCCTGTTTCAGAGGCTTTGAAATTTTGTTTTTCTCCAGCTGTTTTTCTCATCATTTTGGCATGTTTTCTCATCACATGCAGCCATTTAGCTCTCAGATGCTCTCGCTAACAGACTACGGCACCTTTCAGCTGGTCCCAGGCCTCCCCTTTTAGATCTCCCAGCTGCCTCTCTTACCCCCATAACACGACTGGCCTACGCAATTTTTAAAAAATTGTTTCCAGCTGCCATATTTGGTGCTCTAGATAGTTTCCATTCTCTCCCCCGGAATATGGTATTTTGGAGTGTTTCTGTGGGCTGATGGGATGACAGCAGATTTCCAAAGCCTATTTCCACCCTAATAGGAATCTCATCTGCGTACTTTTGAGATTTTCATGCACCGAACTGAAATTTTTATTTTTTGCTGTTGGTGAATGCTGGGAAGCTGAGAGGAGGAGGAGAGCATGGTGCTAAATCACTAAAGTGGTAAAAATACAGTGATCTATGACCAGAAAATCAAATCTCACATCTTGTTCTCTCACAGATCTCATGTATCTTGTTCTCTCTTCTCTTAGAATCTGTCTGATCTCCCACACTGTATGCAACACTTCTGGAATTTAGAAGAAATTTCAGGTCATTTCAGCTCACAATTTGGAATCACTAGCCCAAAACCATCCCAAATCCTTACACTACTCCTGCTGACTGCAGCCTCTGGAACTGACATGGAAAAGGCTCTATGTATATTTAAGAAAGGTATTTGGTACATGTGAATCGTTTGACATTCGTGGTCAAGAAAAAACTTCATACACAGATTCCTCTTAATTGCATGAGAGACAGTTTAGACACACCTAATGGTGATTCTCATGCATTCTTTTGCACTTTAAAAAGCAGGTAATGCTTTCATGTAGAAGGGTTTGTAAAATTTTGTCCCAAACTTGCATGGTTATAGGGAACTCTAATTGCCATCTAATTAAATGTACTCAAAATTAAATTTCAAAGCTATTTGTCTTCCTTTTTTTCCATACTTGGGCAAAAGTAAAATGAAATCTAGTCATGTGAGGCACTTAGAAATTATGGAATCCAAACTGGATTTTAACAATGCCATTTGAATAAACATGCTTGAATGTTCAGAAAAGAATGATAATTTTTAAAACCCCAAAGATCTTATCTGCATATCATTTAAGTTTCTATGTGATTCCCTCAGGGCTGTTCCTTTTTATTAAAGACCTTTTCTTTCTTATCCAGATAGAAGCTCAGATTTAGCCACTGGAGAGGCCTGAGTGAAGAATCTTCTGTGCAACAGGTGCCCACCGCACCCAGATGAGCCAGGACAAAATGTGTTGGCTTCCAGCGCTTGTTTTGAAATAGGTCATGAACTCAGAAAATCCATTTATAAACATTGCGCCAGGCTGTAGAACAAGGCACATGTTTGGAGGTGTCCGAGAAAGGGGCCCTCCTCCACTACTGTGAGGGAAGGATCCTCTGCTCATCTTCTTCCATTCTCCTCTCTGAAATTCGTAGCGCAGTGCCGCGGTTTAATCCTAACTGGTGACTAACCAGCCAAAACCAGGACACACAGTAAGAGGAAAAGGAATTCTGGATCTGTGTGCTCATTCTAAAACGGTTAGAGGGAGAAAGGAACTGTATCATAAGGCCTTGAAAAACAAGAGGAGCTTGCAGCTTGATTTTAAGAACCAGTTAGGTCACTACACTGGTCAGAAGAGAAGCAACCATAGAATTGGCAGGTTCAAGTAGAAGAGAGGCTGAAGAGAGGCTTTTTAACAGAATCACAGACATTTTCATACTGTCTGAACACAATTTCCCTCTTAAAGGGTCTAGAAGTCTTCTCCACAGCACACTGAAATGATGGAGAGCTCTCCAGATACCTTCAGAGAACTTTGTGTTGGGTCTTGTGGTCTTGTCTTCAGTTGGTTTTAATTAAAGAGCATTTACAGATGTTTTTAAAAACACTTCTAAAGTCATAAGAGCTGTGAGATCTTTGCAAGACATAAAATTGTTACCAGACCTGAGAACAAAAATCCCAGGTTCCTTCCCAGTTTGGTTTTTAATGCTTGCAAAATACTTCTCTGGTACAAAGAGAAGGAATTTGCAAGTCAGCTCATGAAATAAAGGAGAACCAAATTCCACAATTAACTAGGCCATCATCTAGTACACATAGTTCTCCATTCCTGCCAAATACTATCAATACTCTAAAAAGAATCCTGTCAATAAGAAATGTTGTTATTTGGAATAGACAAAGTTGGGGTTGCCTAGTTCCAAAGAAACCAAATATGCTGACCATGATACAGCACTCTGAATTTTCCACATGAGATCACTAGATATCTTTGACAGTGAGAAATGAGAATAGGATTACATATTCAGTATACAAAATACAGAATCGCTTTCTATATCTAGGCTGCATCAAGTTAAATGGCAAGAATGGGTTTAAATACTTTCCTTCTTAAAAAAAATCAACAAAAAAAATTCAAATAGTGTATACGTTCTCTTGTTCCTATAATTAATTAGACAAGCACTAGCAGATAATGCCAAACCCTATGATTCTCTATCTTACATTTTATCAGCACTGCATACTCTAGTCTGGTGTAAAGTACAAAGATAGAAAAAATTGAGAGTCATTTCCACAGGCTTTACTCCAGAAAAAATCTCCCTAGTCCCGCTCTGTGGTCAAGAGACACATAGATCCTCTGAATTACTGCCAGAAGGCACCTCTTTCTCCTGCTTGTAAAAGGATGCAAGGGGGACTAGCTCACTTAAGGTAAAGTTTGCTTCTGTAGTGTTATTTTCTCTATGTAAAGGGTTTTCTGCTGATTTTTTTTGTTTTTCAAATAGAAATATAAGACAGTGATTGCCTAGCTTTGCCCCTCTGATTAATGCTGAATTAAATCCTAAAGACAGTTCCTAGAGACAATCATGAAAGCAATACAAAAGCAACAAATTATAAATGTATTTTATCAACAGCAACTCTATTGATAACTCATTATTAGCTCGATAGACCCTTAACTATGATATCAAATAGTGGTGTCTTCAGTACATAGCTCTTTAAAGAAAAAAAAATGCCAAAGAGAAATAAAAAATGGAAGGAACATATAGCACCACACTTTTCATCATTTGAAACAAAGTTTTCTCTGGAAGAAAATCATTATACCAAAATTCTCTAAGTATGTAGTCTGATTAAATGTTCTTTTATGAGGGCAAATGGAAGTGCACAGTGATCTCCAAGTGCTTGGAGAGAACTATATTTTTGATTCGGTTAGTTTCAAATCTTCTAGTAAATCTAGCGTCAGCTAGACAATAGAGCTGACACAGCAGGGATGCTGCACAATGTTTACATTACATGTGATATGTATTTCCATGTAGCTTTTGCAAATGAACATTTGTAATTCTCTAAAAGCCACAGACTGTAAGTTAAGAACAGATGCCATAGAGTTGAGTCCCAATCATCAAATACTGTTATGAAAGAATGAACCAAATATAGTAAAAAATACCACATAATTGCATATTGAATTTATCTCACGTATGCTGTAGAATACCAAACATGCATGTAACACATTTACTTTATGCATACAACATATATTTTTTAGATATTGTTATTTTTCTTTTGATCAACAAATTGTTTTACTGCTGACACAAAGTTGCCTGTTTTCACTTAAACAGATATGGCCAAACATATTTGAGTAAAAGTCAAAAGTCTTTTCTATGTAGCCTTTTCCTCAACGTTTCTACTTTGTTTTGTCGCTCAGTGTGTCGGTTATGTTTGACCACTTTTGCTCACTGTGGTGTGAACACATGCATGCATCTATGTGTGGACAGAGAGCCAGACAATATGTGGAATACCAAAGATGTGCTTGCCAGGTAACTAGCAGAGGTGGGATGGTACAAAGCTGCAAACACAAATACTTCAGATGACTGTGTGCATGAATTTCAAATAAACTCAGTGTCCGTGGGCCAGGTTTTGTCGTTGCGTAGCTTTCCTCAAGTTCATCTTAAGACATTCTGTTGTGGCTGTTGTTTAAAAAAAAAAAAAAAAACCAAATAAANTTTTTTTTTTTTTCCCTAAATATTAAAAAGAGAAGGGCGGGTTATACAAGTTATTTCAAAATATTTGAGCTGGAGTTACTGTGGTTTGAATGGCTATTTCTACCTAGCCAAGATAGTGACTCAATAGAGTGTATCTATTTGTTCAACGACTTGTCTTCAAACAAAAGAAGGTAGCAGGCATTTTATGAATAACTAGACCCATAATTTTTAAAAGATGGGCTAAGGAGCTGTGAAAAAGTATAAAAAGTTACAGCATATAAGCAAAATTAAGACAGTTTCATTTCTTCACAAAGCTGCATCAGAATTCCAGAACTGATCAGGGACTATAAATTCCAACATTCCCTCAATGACTGAAACAGTGATTGTATAAATTTGAGCATTATCTTATGCATTAGCACTACTATCCCTCCTCTTTTTTGGACAGCATCACAAGTGTAGTGTCAGTAGTTACAGCTTGTGGAGCCAACCAAATGTTTGCTGTTACAACACATTCATGGAGCTGGTAATGGCCAATCCCACCTCATCCTGCACAACACCAACCAAAATAGCCATTGGTGCTGCCAGACTCAAAATATGTCACTATGTCCTCCTGATAATACCAAAGGACATAGTCCCACAAATTCAGATCTGTCATCCTTCTGAAACAGATGGAACTTGACGGGAAAATCATCATAAAACTTGATTCGAGTCAATTGAGCCAACTGAATCATAAAAACCCTAAACAGCCAGCTGACGTATATTCCCCTGCTTTTTGCCATTGGGAACAATCTATCTTTATTCACTGCATATACAGTTACTGGTATGCAGGTTTGATGACAAGCTATTCCTTAGAGCACATTACAAATTCCAGGTGAGTGTATTTGTGCTGAACCCAGACCCTGCAGCAGCAACAGGTATCACTGGAACTCTCAAGTGCAAGTTATTCTTATAAAGCCCAGTGCAAAGTTCAGCCACTGAGCTTTTGATCCACAGGATCTGGTCTGAGACTCACACAGGAATTTGACATATCCATACTTTGCTATAGCTACCTTGACCGAGGCTTCTGAGCTAAATAAAAAATTAAGAGAGGTAACACATTTGACTGGTATCAGCCCACCATTCACTGATCCCCGTCAACACTTCAGAGCTCCCACTTCCCAGTGCCATATCTGTGCCCAGCACCTGAATTCTAGGTCTGCTAGGGAGTCTGTGTGGGCATGACTGGACAATGACCTTAAAATATTCAATACAGAAGCCACTTACGATTGCCAGATATTTTTGCTACACCTCTCACATAAATAAATAAAGTTTTAAATCCTTAGCAGCATACATGTTCCTAGTTTCAGATTCTATTTCAGTGAAATAACTGCATGGACACTGGATCAGATGTGCAGTGCTACAAACCAGCAGATCTCTGAGCTTTCTGTAAGGTCTGGAAACCTAGAAGAATTGAGCATCAATCTGAAGCAAAATAGCTTCAAATAACTTTAAAATAGCTGTTACAGGTAAGAGTCCACTTCTAAAATATTAATGGAAAAATTAACTGAACTTGTCTCCAAAGATACATTGGCTGATTAATACTACCTGAACACACAGTTCTTGCCTTAAACAGGTACCCTAATCTAAGATGCAAATGAACAGAGATAAAGGAAAATAGGGGAAAATATTATACTGGAGAGATTCAATACAATAAAATCTTCAGCTTTCATAGCCTTTTAAGTATCAAGGCCCACTACTCACAAAAAGAAGTTTGAAAGAAGAGGGGGAAGATCACACATTCATCATGGTCCAAATTTAATCTTCAGTCAAAACTAAAAAGCCCGACAAGACTGTCAAAGCAAAACTGCCACCCCAAGCCACCTCCAACTGTCAAAACATTTCTATGACTCTGTTTAAAATAACTGGCAATAGCCTGTCCAGGTTTTGTATCCCTATAAAGGTCCCCTAAAATAAAGGAACAAAACTCCTGTGTTTAAGAGGTCTTTGGCATAGGAAACAATGAGTTAACAGTAATGAGGTGTCAGTGGCAGTAATGAGCTTATTTTTTATCCCAAGCTAATCCAAACAGTTGGAAGATTATTCCCTAATGTGCCAAGTAAGTTCCATCCCTCTCAACTTCGAGAGAACAAAAAACCAAGCATGAAAATAGGAGTGAGATTTGTACAAAACACATTCTATGAATGAATCTAGGAAATCATTAAAACTGTAACAAATTGGAAATAATATCTATGGAGCAACAGGATAAATTTTAAGCTCTTTCAACACTAAGTTTACTTCCATTTACTGAAATTGCTCTCACTTAGTATGAAACTTCATTCGACACACGGAGTGTGCCTGAGACAACAAAAAGCAGTAGCTTGGCCAAGTTTCCTAACAGATCCATGGATAAGACCACAAAGCTTTAGTCTACAGGGAAAAGCAGTTGACTTGGCAAGTCTGCCTGTGGCTCACTGACCTTTCTTTCAGAAAGGTCACTGCAGAGTCAGGTTCCTGAACTTCCCAGGGATTCTGCAGCTGTAAAGCTACGGATCTTTTAGACGATAGCATCATGACAGCCTAAAGGAACATGAATTAATAAACCTTTTTTTTTTTTTAATTCCCACAAAACCTTTTCAGAAGTCCAGGAGCAATCAGGAGTGATACCAGTCCAGTTCTTGGTGATCAGCAACTGAGACGTTGCTGAAAGCGCTGTAAGAACACGCAAAACCAGCTGCACGTAGGTGAAAGGCTGAGGGTTTCTGTGTCTGTGAGGAGGTCTGTCTGTCTGTTGTCTGCCCTGAGCACAATTATGAGAGCTTAGCTTACAGTGCTATCAAGCTGGCTTTTCTTGTTACATTCAATGCAATGAAAAACAAAATAAAAAGGCAGTGATTTTTCCCCCCCAATTATTTTCAGTGGAAGAATAGAACACTGTGTACCTTAGGCTGCAGGAATTTAGTTGTAAGACGTGGCAGATTATAATAAATGGATTTGCTAAAGGAGTAGAGAGAAACTCTTGAGTTACACAGCATTTTAAGCAAGCAAATGACAGACTGAAACAGGTTTAACACTGATACTAGGGTAAATCTTAAATCAGGCATGTGCAAAGCCTTTCGGTTTTTCAGGGTGTGGCTCACACACGGAATGAACAAACCAGTTTTTAAAGAGGTAAAGCCTCCACAATTAGAATGATTATTTTAAAGAATCATAGAATAACTCAGATAGGGAGTTGTGGATGCTTTTTAAAAATCATCATACTATTATTAATTCCAAAGGAGCAACAGCTGCTTACACTGCTGAACTTTGTGATCATTCTTCTAGATTAAATGATTTGTAATTTTCTAAAAAGTACATTTCTTTTCTATACTTTATATAATTTATATCCTTATCTTTGGTTTCTTTTTTTAAAATATGTATCAAATAAGTGGTTTAAATAAGACAGAAGAAGCTGAATGAAACTACTCTTGCTGGAATGAAAAAGTTGCTTTTTGGGGGAAAAAAAGATAATTTACAGGCCAATGGATAAGATGACCTCAAGAGGTCTCTTCCAACATAAAAAATTCTGTGATTCTCTGATAGATATCTTTATATATTATATGTTATATAACTTACAAATTGCATAAACCATATATTTTATTCTACACATAAATATTAATACTAATTATATTTTCATTACACATTATGTAATTATTATGCATTGTATTTTATATTTTCTATCACGTAAATAAAAAATAAAATTAAAGAAAAGCTAATGTGGCCATTTTTCTTTAAATAAAGTTACAAACTAAAGAAGTATTAGCAAATAAGAGAGAAAAATAGATGCTTCTGTGTTCTTGATGGGCTATTTTAACAGCACAGTCTCCAATTCAAGGTGTATAGTGACAACAGAGGAGCAGCCTCTATGACTATTAGTACTGCAATTCCTTATACAAACAGATCACTCGTGTGTGTCCATACACACGTGCATACACATACATGACAAACCAGCCCCAGCAGAATGCTGGTTCATTTCTATTTATCTTTCTCGGTGCAATCACACCTTTCCACCTATTCTGAAGGTCATGAGTTTGCACTTGGTGGGGGAATGGATGTGTATTTCCAGCATCCAAAAATTTTGAAAAAGGGAGACTGCAACTGCTTTCCAACCAAGTTTTAATGCCAGGCTGCATCCACCACTGCTGGATAGAAACTGAGTAGTCACGGCCTTCGCAGGTGGAGCGTGGGAGGTGAAATCCACAGCCAGTGAATGAGGTTGCTGGGCAAGACACACACACACTCCCACACAGCAGCTGCTACTGCTGCTCCTGTCAATAGCCCCACCATCTAAAGGAGGGAGGCTTTTTCAAAGGTGAGCTGATTCAGCTGCACAGGGGTTTAAGGACAATTTTACAAATTATTTCCTGAATTAGAGCTATCTTCTAATTAAATAATGGTAGCTACTCAAGTTGACTTTGGCTGGAACAGGATTGGACCTCTAAGAACTGCCACCCGCTCTCTCAAATCAATGACTAGACTTCTGCTGAATTCAATCACTCTGGAACAAATAGACCTTTAAACCTGAGGCTCTCTCTCAAACAAAAATGGGCTAAAGACAGCAAGTGTTTCGCTCAGAAAGGCTCTAGTATGAACTTCCAACTACTGAAAACAGCCCCTGAACATGTACAGATGCACTGCCCATCATCTATCAAGTCTCTGTACTGAAATGTACTTTTGTAAAAGACCTAAACACCTCTGAGGAGCTGAGCTTTTGCTCCTCATTCTCCTCCAGCAGAGTACCAGGAAGCACAAATATATGTGTATTTTCACCTACACTAAAGGGGTCTTAACACTTGTTATTTGTTAGCACTCAGACAACAGTCAGAAATGTGATATTGTAACTGTGGAGTTTTGGTTGTACTCTTGAAAATTTTTATTTGCATTTCAGAAAATGAAAACATTAAAAAGGTTGAGATTGATGTTATAGAACTGACATCCAAAATGACAACAGCAAAGTGGAAAAATCTAGTGACAAATATCAAAACAACTACTAATAGCAAAACAACAATAGTCCCTTCTATTCTGCTTTTCTTCATTGAACAGTAAATTACCTCAGAAGATATACATACAACCTTTAGGCGGGGATCTGTATCACACAATAATCAGGATAATCAATCTCCATCAACTCCCATATGTGGAGCACATCAGGTTCTCTACCAAATTTGTTCAGTAACATTAAAACGAACATTTTAAGGAAGATAAGTTATGAATACCACAGAGATTCCTGGAAAAGCTGCACTTCAGAAATATTTAAACTTCTTAAATTTTATAACATTAATGCTGATGAACCATTATAAATACTGATGAATGACTCAGGAAAAGGATTCTATGTGTTGTTCACCACAGCTTACAATGAAGATCAGCCTGTGGTTCCAAGAATGTCAATGTGGGGACCATCTTATCTTTTATTTCCTCAAAAGATTTCGCTCCATTGTTCCTCTGACACATTTTATTTTCTTTTTATTAAGTGCTTCGCAAAAGAACTCTCAGCAATTCCCTCCCTGCTGCTGCTGACCCTGATGTCCCCCAACGTAACCCCTGACTTTGCTGATCTCTAAGGTACACGCACAGGAGGTGACAGTAGCCACAGACCAACCACTGAACCACGCTGAGGCGGCCAACCACAGGTAAGCAGAACTGGTTTAGCTGATTATTATGGGCTCAATGAAGCTGGTGGCTGGAAGAGGCTGACATTTCAGGATTCAGATACATGGAACAACCTTTTATAAGCCGTGGCACAGATGCGTGCCTTTAATACTGGTTTGACTCTGTAAATACATTCCTCATGGCAGTACCTGACTATTTGCATTAAAACAATTTAACCTTTTATAAATACCACAAGATACCGTTTTGATGCTTTAAACACACTTTATACAATCTGGAGTGCCTGAGTCTATCTTATACTGGGGAAATGAGTTGGAGATGTCTCAGCTCAGCAGCTGGGCAGCAGAGGTGGATGATCTCCTATAAATCAGAGGGACAAGAGAAACCTGAACTTCACTGAGATGCTGAAAGGTCTCTTGCTAATCTGAAGTGCACATCAAATGAACAATAGTAATCTATTAACAAGCATCTGTAGGCCATAGACTGTCCATGAAGGTGCTTCTAGGTTCTTTTCTTTGCATCTAAGCTATCTATATTTCAACCTAATGGGATATATAGGAGCTTGGATTAAAAGCTCTTTTATCAACTATTTGTTTCAAAATATCCTAAATTCCATACTATTCACAGTTTAATTTGTATCATACTCTAAGTATTCCTTTTTCCCTTCAAAACCTACATATATTGTTAGCTTTATTAGCTCAAGGTTAAATACCAAATTTTCATCATATTTATTGTTCATGCTCCTTTTTTTCATACTCTGTGATAAGTCAGTTATAATAGTGGAAATCTGTATATAACTAATAGTATTGTTCCAGAGGTACTGATACAACTGAATTAGAATCAAAACTGAAGTCCTTATTTATACCAAGGCTTTATATATTTTTAATGTTCATGGTCTAATTCATAAATCAGCCTTCGAGTGTTGTTTTCCTTTCTTTTCCTTTATGAAGATACAAGAATGGCACATTTGATGAGGGATTAAAAGAGAGCTCCAAGATGAATTATTCAAGAGAGCAAACAATATTCTTTTCTAAAGAAAATGATAGCTTTTAGAAATACAGTGCAGTATAAGCAGAGCCTTTGTAAATGCAAAGGGAAGCAAGAAAATAAGAATGAAATAAATGACTGGTTTTGAAACAAAAATATTATTTCTGATACCTAAATGATTGGACTACATTTATTCAAGGAAAACATTCATTCAGACATATAGGGGGAAATGCTGACCCTGTTATCCAGTGACAAAACACTCACTAACTTGATAAGAACCAGGATTTCATCCCATCAGTGTGAAATATTTATAGTTCCTCCACTCCATTTTAAATGGATTAAATGGTATTAAATTTAAATATGTTTTATTACTTTTCTTTATGTATTGCTACTTTACTTTGCTCCTCCTCCCTTTCTTGGGAAAAAAAAAAAGGGATGGTAATGTGGCTATTTGGACTAGATGATTGTTGTAGGTCCTTTCCAACTGAAATATTCTATTCTATTCTATTCTATTCTATTCTATTCTATTCTATTCTATTCTATTCTATTCTATTCTATTCTTTCCTGGCTTGATTCATCCTAAAATATTTTTTGGATTTATACTTCCAAAGTAAACCGTTCTTTATTCAACAGAGGAAATCCTTCTGCCACAGATATATGGAGAAATCATTTACTGAGAAGGACAGATTTCAGAAAAGGAGTCTTGTCTTAAAAAGCTCTCAGAATATTGCAAAATAAAAAGATGCCCCTCTATTTGCCATGAAGAATATAAAAACTGGAGTAAATGACTGTGCTAGGTTCTGTGCTGCTCTGATAGCTCTGTGTCCCTAATCTAGGTAGTCATAAATTGCAAAATAATAATTTAGGCTGACAAAACTGCATAATAATGTAAGTAATGTACTGTACCTAGGGATCCTTGCCAGCAGTGTCATTTTGCAGGAGGATATAAAACTGAGATTCCTTACTCTTCAAGTCCTTGGTTGAGGGAGAGGTTGAAAGAGCAGAAGAAAATTCACAGTGCTGTCACGCCTGGCATTCCAGTTCTGTATTGAAAAAGCATAAATCACTTCAGATTCTTTCAAGAACTAGGTAAAATCTTACAAAGACTCACATTCAAAACTCGTGGGTTTGCCCCCTCTATTCTATATTAGGGTAGCAAATGTATTTACAGAAGATACCTGTCAGTAGCTAAATGGGTTCTTACAGCAGAAGACCAAGCACAGTGACTATGTCGAGGTAAAGGTCTTTATTTCTGCCTGAGTGAACTGATCTAACAGGGACTAAGTGCTTTTCTTGCTTTCCCCTCACCCACACAGTGCAAAGGAGCTTGGAGATGGACAAAACCAGCCAGGTACAGCATTGGGAGAAGGGGGTAGCAAATGTCACCTGGTAGCTTATTAACTGTTGTGAAAGAACAGAGGAATTCTGTCTCTAAGGGGCTTTTTCTTTGACATACTCGGCCTGTAATGACTACAACTGGGGTTACACTACTTAGGAACCACTGTTTAAATAAGGGCATAGTCTAGTTAAATGTTTGGAACAACACTAAATTTCTAACTTTCAGAATACACACTGGTTATCTGCCCACATTGCTATTTGATTATATCCTACAAAGTGTTCTCTCTGTAAAAAAATCTTACTGAGTTATCAATTCATGTGATTTTACCACAAATTTTGCACAATTAGGTGTTTTCTTTAAAGCACCATTCCCTAGAATCAGGTGATTCTGTATTTTAAACAAACATTAAAAGTTTCTAGCCCAGTGGTTTGCATAGTAAACCTTGAATTCATTAACAAAAAGAATCTCAAATATCCCCAGCTTTTCAGGAAAAAAATCTTATTTTCTGTGTGTCTGGATCTTTCAGTATCTCTGCTGCCCAAGCTGTCTGGGCTTTCCTATGCAACAAGAATATTGATCTCAGGGATTCATTTGTATGTCTTCCCAGAAAAACTTTAGAGCTGACTCTATGCTTTCTACCTCTAGGAAATGGAAAAAAAACCCCCAAACTACAAGCTGGATTTACTGGGACAAAAAAGGAAGTCATGTCAGAACCTACTCAGCAATAAGGAAAAATGACTTTGACTGATCACTAAATGAGGAATTTTAACTGCCAGTAGTACCTGAAGAAGACTGATGCCTTTTACTGATGATGTAGACACAGAAAATCTTGACAAGCTCTGATCATGACAGTGATGCCATCATACACATGGTGATGAAAGAAACACAGCAGCAGACAACAAGGAAAAAATGTCACCTACTAAGAAAAAAATGCAGCTGCAAGAATACACAGATGAAAGCACCAAACTTCCATGCCTGACCCATTTGCACATTCTGGAAGTGACTGGAGTTTCAAGGATGGTGGGACACTTGGAATGAGTCAAAGAAGCTGTGGCACGAAGATGACCACGAAACACTTTGAATCAGTTTTGACTTCCGGCAGTGTTTGGGTACACTTGCATTTTCCTCTGTCACAGACGGATTACAAAGCACTGGCAAAGACTAGGTGGAGAGTACGGACACTTAGCCAGCTGCAATTATCCTACTTAGATGCTTCACAGCTCACATCTGGGTCTGGAACAGTGAGCCAGCATCATGGTAAAGCTGTCCTGAAACTCTGTCAAAGCAGAACTGTGCATTCAACTACGAAGCTGGAAGCAGGACCTTGCTTTGTTTAGTTGTACTGGTGTCTCACTACAGAACACTTGCCAGTCTCTCTTTAAGGATCCCCTGCATCCCAGATTGAAAGGAAGGTGAAAACAGAACCAGGAAGCTTCCTTTGAAAAACTTCCTTTGAAATCCATATCAAAATGCAGTACTGTATAAAACAGGTTGTTTAGCAAAAATACAACACGAGCCTGTATCCCATGATCATCAACAGACAGGGCAATGTAAATATGCCCAAGCCTACCATATCCACTGAGAAGCTTTCCCAAAACCTCTACAGAACTGAACTAAACAACAAAACTGCCATAGTAAAAGTAGTCACAAATATTAGTATTTGTGACATCAGAATAATTTCCCCTTGGATTCAGCAAAGCCCTTAAACATATACTGAATTATAAACAAGTAATTCCATCCCTATGTGACAAACTGCTTAATTTAAATACAACGGGAATGCTTAAGTGCTCTGCTACGCAGGGGTGCCATTATTCACATACTTAATGATAAGCACATGCTTATTACTTAACTTTTTATGTTGCCGTGTCTAAAAAGAAGCATGCAACTAATTAATGCATGATTATGAAAGCCTGCACCCCCAGAGCTTACTGCATAAAAGAGCATACAGAGAAGAGAGAAAAAAGCAGTAGAGTGACAGCTATGAAATTAAATGTAATTTGAATCTGCCTGCATATTTTACAGGTGAATAGTTTGAATGATGACAGATTTCACCCCAGTTTGAAAGAGGAAAAACAGTCCACTTCTCTGGCAGAATTTTCCCTTTATTTTTTTCCTGTGTGTTTTGACACTTGATCTGTACAAGATACCCACGAAGGGCTCTTCCCGGATCCGTTTTGTTAATTAGCTATATGCTGTTTTTCAAATTCTGTAGACTAAACAGCAGACTTGGTAAGCAAAAGCCATCTTGACAAGTCCTGACTACAGTCCAGTATTATGAGGTAGATCTGGCAAATCACACTACCAAGATTTTCACATGATATTCCAATTTATTTTCACATCAGTAAGTGCTTCTCCAATTTTAATCCGTATTTTCTACATTGCCTCAGCAAAGCATGAAATCAAAGAAGTGTGCAACAATATTTGTGGTTTTCTTCACACTCGTCTATGAACCATTTAGATGCAACTTTCATTAATAGAAAAATTTTACAAGCATATACATTGAAAGTCCATTTTCAACACAGACTAGGAAAGTAAGAATTAACATTTTTAAGTCTTCTTCTGTGAAAAAAGCATGTATGCAAATAAAAGATGCACCAGAGTATTTTCTTTTAAGTAGGTTACAATGCTGTCATTCTACAGAGATTTTGATAGCCTATCTCTACAGCTTCTGATGTGTACTTTGGGATCCCTGCACAACTTCAGAAATACACTCTTCTATAAAAGGGAATAAAATATGCCAGCCTTGGCACAGATTGTCTGCAACAGCAAAGTTAGTAAGTAAAATGAAAAAAGAATCGTAAAGTTATATTAAATCCAATCCACTACATTCCATGAGCTGCTACATTTTAACTGGGTAACTTCCTGCAAGAGGGCTATTACTGCACCTCTTGCTTAAGAAGAGCTCCTCAAAATTTCAAGAGGACAATGGCTTAAGTTAGAATTTCAAGGTTTTTCTGGAATGTTTTGATCTGGAAGTTGGTGACACTGTCCTCACTAAAAAAAGTACTTAGGTAAAAATCTTTAACCGTTAGTGTTTCAATTACAGGCATCAATGTATTTTCTGTGTATCTGAATGTATTGTTAGATAGAGGGCAAAGTGTTCAGCCCCAAGGTCTGACATTCCAGTCATTCCTTGCTCAGTGTTTCACTTGATGCCAATTCCAATGCCACTTTCAGAACTTATTCTTCAATGCTGTTCAAGTCTTCTTCCTGATGGGATGGAACAAATCCATGTCATCTAGTCAATATTTTTGCACATACAATATTTTGCAAAGTCCAAAATTTGCATATCTCTCCTTTTTCTCTTCAGGGGGATGTTGCTCAGCCTGAATTGAAAATTATGAAGTTCTTTAATAGAACTGCCCTTTCAGAATACCTTTATTTATTACAGAAACCACAAGGCTTTCTTCTCTAGCATTTTCAGATACTACATCTTATATCTTTGCTTGCTATTAGGTCTCCTGCCTTTTATGAAGTCACTTTAGAGTTACTGAATCTCCCTTTTTTCTCTTCTTACTAAATTTATTATTTTATGTTGTTCCTTTTACCTTAGATTTGGCCTTTTAGGTTTGCCAAAATTCTCCTTGGGATAAGAAGAAATTAACTCGACTGTTTTCCGAAGAATGCACTAGAAGACAGGAGCAAAGATGCATTACAGACATGTTTTAGACATGTAGGGCATCTGGTGGTTTGGTAGCCTCATAAAACTTTCCATGGAAAGGAAATGCCTCCTAGTTTCTTCTTTTCTGCATGCCTATTATCTGAAAAGATGATGTGCTCAACTGAGCTCTTACAATAAGAGCTTATAAAACTTTTCATCACTTAACTACAATACATTTTCTCAAATTAAGTTGACATTCTATAGAAATTATATCACATTTATCATCCTAAACTTTCAGCTTATCATACTGCACGAGTCTTGAGATTTTTTTTTTATCTGAGCTGTAAGAAATACAGACCTGGAGCTTTACTCTAAGTGTAGTAGTTTCACTGTTTCTTAATCCTTTTGGGTTTTCTTTCCAGAAGGAGGTCTTCTGGGCTTGTTTCTCACTTCCCTTGAGTAGCTTCTGTGTTCTGTGCATTTTTTCAATCAGGTCTTCAATTCCGTACTACCTTCATCCTTTTGGAAAGTTTGGCAAGACCCTCAAGTTTAAAACATGTGCTGTTCTGTTGATTTCATCTGGCTGCTTATACATGCCAAGGTGAACTAGTTCATTTCACTTCTTACAGGAAATTGTGCCAGTGATTTTTTTGCAATTTCCAATGCCAATTACATTGTCTGCACTACTGAGTTTGGATCTCAGACAGATCCTTGCAGTCTGCTTGCTTTTGCTTAATGCCAACTTCAGGCATGTGAGGTGTGTGAGCTGCTATTAACCATGGCATTCTTGTTAAAATATGATTTTCCTCAGCCCACACTTAACTGCTGCAAAATTAAAACAAATCCTTATGTTCTATGTTTTATAACGGTGTTGTCAGACCATCAGAAAGGAAACATAAAGTCTTCTAAAATAAGCTATATATTTGGTAGAAAAATGAGCTACCAGTTTTTGTATGACCACATGGTTGAGTTGAAAATATATTGACTTGAAAAATATATGTGGTCTTTTTTATTATCACCATCTAATGGCTTCTTTTTTCTATTCAAGAGCAAACTGTTTCTCTAGAGGCTGTGAATTCATGGCTTTCTCCCAAGACTTCCATGCAGAAAGCCAGCTCATTTGATCTGAGCACGTGAAGCAGATTTCAGGTGGATGGCCCTTGGGACCTTGCAGTGACAAGCACCACACAATTGCAGAACTCTTGATTCCATTTGGCATTTGGGGTACAGACTGGTGTGAAGCCCAGAGAGCCTGACAAATGAGGCCTAGGCACGAGGGTTTGCCCACTGGGAGAAGTCCTAATTTCATGGCCACCCTGAATGAAGGCACCAGCCCCACTGTGGGCCCAGCTACAGCTGTGGTCAGGCTGGCACAGTTTAGTCCAGTCAGAGTAGGCAATGAAGTATCCAGGTGTACATGAAGCTGCCCTTGATGCTCCCTGCCACATGAGGTGAGGGGTCTGATGGTTTCCACAAGGCCCCCGTTCTTCTTCCCCACCGTGGACCAGGCCAGTGTGGCGCGGGGTGCTCACTTTCAACTTTCCCAAGCTTTTTTTTGATGGGCAAAAGCAGGGCCACCATATCAGCGGCCATGGGTGCCCTCACCCTGGGTTGCCCGCACTCTCCTCTGCTCCTCTGCGATGCTCCACCACTGCCATTTCCCCACAGATTCCCAGCCGCCGCCGTGAGACACCTCTCCNTCAAAACAGGTAACTCAAGAGCAGGCGGCGGCGGGAGGGGCGGGATGCCGGGAGCGGCCCGACCCCTGCGGCCCCGGGCAGGCGCGGCCGGGGCCGTGGGTGCGCTCCCGCCGGCGGCGGCGGCAGGAGCAGCCACAGCGGACATCTTGGGGATGGGGGAAAGTGATGAGGGCACGACTCCGGGCTCGGCCGGGGGCGGCAGGGCTGCAGAGTTATTCCTNCACATGAGGTGAGGGGTCTGATGGTTTCCACAAGGCCCCCGTTCTTCTTCCCCACCGTGGACCAGGCCAGTGTGGCGCGGGGTGCTCACTTTCAACTTTCCCAAGCTTTTTTTTGATGGGCAAAAGCAGGGCCACCATATCAGCGGCCATGGGTGCCCTCACCCTGGGTTGCCCGCACTCTCCTCTGCTCCTCTGCGATGCTCCACCACTGCCATTTCCCCACAGATTCCCAGCCGCCGCCGTGAGACACCTCTCCCTCTCTCTCCATTTTCACACTCCACCCACTTTTTGCTTTCTTTCTCCATCTCTGCCACCGTCTCTCTCCCTTTCTGGACTTGTCTTTATTTGGCACTCCCGGAAGCTGCTGGGCATTGCTCTCCCTGCCTGCCCGGGCAGCTGATGTGACTGACTGACACCGGCTCNGACATCTTGGGGATGGGGGAAAGTGATGAGGGCACGACTCCGGGCTCGGCCGGGGGCGGCAGGGCTGCAGAGTTATTCCTTGGGCGGGCAGTGCTCCGGAGCTATCTGGGTCAGGGACCCGGGCTGCCCCTCGACTTCCCTCCTGTCACCTGCGCCGGGCTGCGCACGGAAAGCCTCCCCCTCCCTCCTTCCCTCCCGTCCCCCGGGTGATAAGTGGGAAGAGAGTAATCTGGGCTGGGAGAGGGGAGACCTGAGCGAAATACCACGGCAGACGAGGGATCTTCTTTGGGGCCGAAGTCGGATCTCCTCCGCCGAGCCCCCCGTCAGCACCGGGAGCGACTCCGGGGGTGCTTTCGGCTGTGCCCCAGCCCCCGCCCCGGGTCCCGGCAGCCGACGGGTTATTAAAAATGCCCTCAGCTTGTTTGTGCAGACCTGGCTGTCAAGCGGTGCCGGTCTTAAACTCTCTTAATCAGCGTAAGATGATCTAATCCTGAGGCAGGCGGCTGTAGTGCCGGTGGGTAGTGGGGCGCCGAGCCCTTGGATCCCCTCGCCCTTGGAGCCGGAGGTGTGCGTGTGGTGGAGGTGGCAGAAGAGCCTACAGGTCTAGCCCAGAGGAAAGGGTTAAATAGCATCTTAGGGTGAGCGGCCTCAAGGCATAATACATACCTTTACATAAAATTATATAAAGGATACTTCAAATACAAGGTAGCTTTCAGAGGGGGCAAGAGGAAGGCAGAAATGAAGAGCCGTGAAGCCGAGGTCCTGCATTGTGCAGTAACTTGACATCAGGAGCACTCCCCCAGAGGCGCAGCCAGCACAAAGCCGAGGAGAACTTGTCATGTCCTTACCTAAAAATGTGCAATCTGTCCTTTGCTTTGGGGATTGCTGTAGATTTGTATCTTAGTATTACAGCATCAACAATGAGGATTTTTATCAAGTGGAATTTAGATTTTGTAATGTGTAGGGGCAGTCTTAAAAACAAAGACCATCTGAGGAAGAAAGCTTTCTTTATATACCTTACCTAAATATGTTTGTTTCTGAGTGATGGAAAATGTCAGAAAAAAACCCCCTACACAGAGACCAGTCCTTTAGGAAATAGTTGGAAGGGATCTGTTTAGCAGATGATCTGAGTGGGATAAACCTGCAGATTTTATCAATTTGTTTCTAAGCCAGGCAAAACTGGCAGTGGTTTATGGACTACCATGTTTCATTGCTTTGTGAAACCGTAATCAGAAAACTCGACCTACTTCAGAAATGTGACTTTAAAAATTATTTAGAATAGTAAAGTGGTGGATGGAATGAGTTGGAACTCAATACAGTACTCTCAAAGCTGGCCTTCTAAGACGTTACTGAGTCAGACACCCTAATTTTTATGCAAACTTTATCCTAGCATTTCCTTTTAATTACTTACTATGCAAATAATAATAAACTTTTTTTCTGGTTTTATGCATTTTCAGCACCAGGATTTCATAACACTGGCTCTATTTTGAGCAAGTTTGCACAAGAACAAAGGCAATCCACCTTCTGTAACAAAGCCAGTCACATACAACAATATGGTCTTTCGGTTTTGGGCTTAACAAAAATGCAAGTCTTCTGAATACTCCCATGATTCCTATGTTTCTTCCCCCTTGAATGCTGCTCTCATGTGGAAGGTGGACAGGCACAACTCCAAACTTAATGAATAAAACATGTTTTCTCAATTAAATAAAAATGAAGAGGATATGCATTATTTACTATTACAGTAGAACCGACCTCTGACATGTCTTCATTATTCTTTGTCAGCTATGGCTCTCACTTCAGTGGAGAAAAGTGTTTCTTGGTATACCATAGGGAGAAAGGCTACTAAGATTACATGTATTAAATCCCCTCCCATCATGACAATTTCTGATCCCACTGTATAATTTTTATTAACCATGCAAAATATGTTGGGCACCCTAAGTTAAAGAAAAAAAAAGAATTTAAATCCACCCTGGTCTAAAATTCATGGTAATCTGAATTAGCGGGTACTGGAAAAATAGAGTGAGTGAGGAGGGCTGGAAACCAGACAAGTTGTATTCATCTCTCAGCCTGGATGTTGCCTTGCAACCTCACCTGGACGAAGTCAGATAATCTGTGCTTTAATCTGTGGCCTGTCAGTGGCAATAAAGTTTCAATTGGTTTGAACTCTAAGGAGAGAAATGATGAACTGCCGAATATGTTAAAGAATATTCTTAGTGGTTCTTAATGAGTTCTAACATCACGTGCAGCAGCAGCAGCAAACTCAGTAGCTGCAGTTGCTGCCTACTGAAGCACCTGACTACCTGAAAGAGAACGTGTTTTGCTTATCACGCTTATTGGGACAAAACCAAAGAAACAACTACAATAAATAAGGCATAAATTTTCACAATTATTCAGACAGCTGCTTTATTATGAACTGGTTAAATGATTTTAACCAGTACTCCTGATATATATATATATATTTATGATTTTAATTCCTGTTTCTCAACATTTAAGTGCATCTTTTGCAGTAGGGGGACAGTTGGGAACTTGTCATTTTCATGTAGTACAGAGTCCACTCCAGTGGCTTACATAATACAAAATATTTCAAACTCTGAAGACTCAGCTCGTCTTCAGAATGGCACTGCTAAGAACTATACCAGAATAGCAACACCTTTACTAAGCACTGTACACTAAAGTGACGAAAGTATGCATGAGTATAGCTGCATCTATGGCAATGATTATGCTGATTCAGATGCTTCATCAAGAGTAGGGAGTTTGGGGCTTCTTAAATCTCTGTGACCTCTGTCACCAATAAGCAAGGCTTTATGGCATAGACACCACTATAGTCTATATACATACTGCCTACTGCTGTCTTAATTCCACCTGTGTCCTTAAGGTATTCTGACTGTCAGTTTCAGGGACTTTTTGTTATTTAGAAGGTCCCATTGAGACTACCTTCCTGAGTATATGCTAATGGGAATTGCTTTGTCTGACCCACAGTTTTTCAGAGAACGGCAAGCTAAAGAGGTTGGATGAAGAATTCAAAATACCAGTAGTAGTATGCTAGGAATTAAAGCCTTAATGCTTTTGTAGCCTATATGAAACAAAAACCCCCAAATAAATGCTCAATTACATAATTAACTAGTGGCACATTTTTCCAAGATGATGTGCTCAGATCCTAAGCATTAAGCTATGTTTTGTATTAGTTTAAACATTTAATTAATTGCTTTTTGGAAGGAATGCAGAGAATCATTTACATTTCTGTATGTAATCCGTCATTGTTTAGAAACAGCAGACTAATTCACCTAACAGCTCTGGGTCCTGTAAAGCAACAGCCATCCTCAAAAAGGCTGACTTTTACAAGCCTCTGGGGTAGGTCCAGTTTGGTTTCTCTGGGTTTCGCAAGACCTCACACTGAAACAGAGGAGGGATAAATAGTTAAATGTCTGAGATCTTGTATGTGAGCAGGTTGTATGGATTATCATTAAATCTTAGGACCTCTTAAGTAGTAACCTGGTTATATCAGGAAATAGAAAGGTCTTTTTTAGTAGCAGGTGGCCCATTTCATCCTGAATCAAAGGCACAACCCATTGCAATGTTAGCAGTATTGCAGAGTCAGTGGGACGAGTTTTAGAATGGGAGATGCATGAAGATCTTGAGGTTTTGTGACCAGTAAAGATCCCAATTGAACTACAGAGCAGAGGAAATTCTCATATGGCAGAAAGTTTGCTTAAGCCCTCCTGGCTGCTGCTATGCTGGAGGAAGAGCCACTGGCTGCAGGCTGAGTGGAGCAGCCACGATGAGCCTGAGACCATCAGACACAGATCACAGCAAACCAGGATGTTCTGGTAGGAACAGGAACGCTTGCTAACTTGGCTGAAATCAAGCCCAACTATTCAGGCTTCAGCATAATATGGATGTGCATGAGAAGTAGGGTGTGGAAGGCTTGTGAAAGGCCACCAGCACAGCAAACAAAACTGTTACTAACCTTGGTACTGAAAAACTCCACTCTCGTCTTTTCTTCAGAAGTAATTTCATAGTTTCTCTTTTTAGAGCTTGCAACACTTTTTGCCGAGTTTTAGCTTCCTCCTTTGCTTTTTTCCTTTCACATCCTGGAAGTACTGAAACATTTCATAAGGGTTTGTACTGTGTGGAATTTAGCCTTTCAGAGAGTTCAAATTCAATTTGTTTGGAACCATAGCATAAAGGATTTTACTGTTCAGTTATTATGAATTAACTGAAGCACTTTAATAAAATCAATGCCTGCATGTGCTATTTTCTCAGTTCAGCAAGGCAGTCTGCTTACATACAGTAATTGGACTTGTGACAGGTAATTAAATGGCTTGTAAGGCCTTTAGGATGCTTGATTACATGAAGAGCCCCACACTAATATATAGTAAATGAGGTGGCTAAGAACACTGTGTTTCTGTTGATTGGAGAGACACTAAACTTGTACACTTCATTGGAGAGAGAGAGAAGGAAATAAAACCAAGACAAAAGACTATGAGCAGTGGTGACATGAAAAGGGAGCATAAAAGGAAAAGGAGAATGTACTTAGAAACTGGGTTGCCTTGGTTATTTTAAGTCAATCATGCTTACACAGGCTGTCAAGACTTGACTGCTTCAGTATATCATTAAATAATGAACTCACTCTTTGTGATCACAAAATTCATGACAGTCAAAATTAATCAGCAAGGGATAGAAGCTCTTCGCAGAACTTCCAGATAATGAGAAAGTGAACTGATACTCCAGGAGATACTAAGCACATACATGAACATATGACATGTTTTAAAGAATTAATGTTAAATTATCAGAGACCTAACTGCAGTCCATGTTATTATTACATTGATTGTAGACATACAGCTTGATGTGTGCAGTTGCTCACCCATAATTATGGGATTAAACTGGGATGTGATAAGAAATCTAAAGTGCATTGACAGTTTTAGGGGTATTTGTCAAAATAGAGATTGGTTTAGGAAGCAAGTTTTACAATTTTTTTGGACAGTGGGATGAAAAAAGGCCTCTGTTCTTTTCCTGCGTGTTTTTGTAAGCAGCAGCCTGATCACTAGGAGAGGGAGAGAAGCAGAGGAGGAGCCAGAATGCAAACAGAAAAGTATGCTTTTTGGTACCAACAGCATAGGGCCAGACAAAGGAGAACACTTGATTTAAATGGAAGAGGTTCAACATGAACCTGCTTTTACTGCTTCTGCACAACATTTTTCTTTGCTTATAAAAAGTAGCCCTTTAAAAACACAGAGGTTATGCCAAAGAGAGAAGTCCACACACAAGATAATTAAGGTAGCACACACTTATGCACAGCTATAAGGGACTCATTCATATCAGTGGGTTTAACACACACGTTGAGCTACAGACAGAAATATTTTATGATGAGTATACTAGAGTCAGCCAAGACTTCACATCAACTTAATTGTCAAAATGGCACATCCATCCAAAAAAGCAGAAGTTGTATAGACATTTTTGTCTTTTTGCCATTTCAGGTATAACTGTCCATCTTAACCAAAAAAAAAGAAGTCAAAATTCTAATACTGTTTGATATACAAAACTACCTCTTTTAACTAGGTTTAAAAATAAAATAATTCTCTATACTTAAGAATGAATTACTCCCAAATGAGCTTGTAGTAGATCTAGGGGCAGAACAATAAAAAAGGCTCTGATTTGAAACTCAAATCATTCTCCTCACACAGGGCCTTACTGAGACGTCTTCTGGTTTAATCCAAATTGAAATCAGTTTGAGAAGCCTCTGTTTACATTCCTCACCTACAGCTAATGGAAAACAAAACACAAACCATACAAGGTAATGTTCCTATTGGTCTACGAACACATACTTTCTTCTCACCACTGTTCCCTTTGCATTCTCCACCCAGAATCTTTTATGATAATAACCCAAAGAGCTTCAGGTGCTCCTCCTTACCACTCAGCCAGTACTGAGCTGCTTCCAAGCTCTCTCTGGAAATGGCCAACTCCAAGGCCCCAAGCCAGTGGGTTTTTATTGTCTGAACCAGGATGGAGTGCAGCAGGAATTTGGGTCTCATGCCAAAGGTGGCAAAGAGACTGCCTGCTCAACATGGCTTGGATTTGTAGGTGTTTGAATGGTGGTATAGGAAAACCAGCCATTTCAGACCCAGGCTGTGTTTTTTTCAGAAATGAAGTGCTGTAAGATGCTTTTGTAATTTGAGGGGATGTTCAGGAATGTGCATGCATTTCTCCTCCCTTGATGTATGTTGACGTATATTGTACAGAGGAACTCTCAGAGGACACGGTGCTTTGGATCTATAAAATGTTCATGACTGGCTCTCTGATAGTACCAGCTGGCAATCTGGGGGTTGTGTATTTTATTTCATATCTTCGTAGCAATTTATTAAAAGACTAAGAGAGAAAGCATATGTGCAAGGTGCCGTACTTCCAGTGGCAGGATGATTTTTCAAGCAGTGCAGCAATGGTAATGCAATTAAAATGCCACATTACTGCCTATATTCTGGTTTAGGCATCTGCCCTTTTTTTTGGCATAGAGAGGAAATACAAATCTGACATGTAGCATCTCAGATGATGAGCATGAGTGAGACCTGGCATCAATTTTCAGATGCTAGATGAATTTGGAAGAACTGGTGCTGAGTTGGGGGCAGGGGGGGAAAGCAAATAAATTATCAGGTCATTTCTTTTCCTTTCAAATTAATGGAGTGCTAGGAAGTAAAACAAACCGTGGAACTTTGTACTCTATCTCTTGCTGATGTTTGTTAGAATCATTTCATACTTTACAAGGTGGCACTGTTCCTGGGTTCAAAACTTCTATTTTTAAATGCCTGATATGTCATCATGTGTTTGTTTTTCCCCTTATGGTACTGTACTGCTTTTCCCTGTGCATTCATTACAGCTTGTTTCTTCTTGAGGATGGAGCAGTATTGTCCTCTGTCATAAGTCACATACAATAGTAACAGGAATAGTACCTGTGTGTTTTGACTTTTGACAGTTTGCTGTTTGGGATAAGTATATTAGGAAATTTTAGTCTACAGCCAAGTTCTTTTCCCTTGATAATAGATAAATGGTGCTTTGAGACAGCTGGGGAGAAAAGCAGTGATCTCCCAATGCCTGTCTATAAATATAATCTGCTTTTTGGGCTTCAGCATGCCTTGTTCTACCTGGTTTTTGCTTTACTTCTTTTGTGAAAGAAGTGACAGATGGTAGTATTACCACGTGCCTTTAGCACTCCCAAAAAAGATAGCACTAACAGTAAACAGGGTGGAGCTGTGGATCCTCTGTCTTGATTTTTTGCACAAGAGACAGTTACCAATGTCAGTGTTTAAAGGATTTGTCAGTAGATGTGTGTTAACACCTTTCCTGACTCATAGGTCAATGAAGGACAGTGATGACTATTTTCTATGAAGGACAGTTTACTTCTCCACCAAGAGAGCAACTGGATACAGGATTACATAGGAGTTGAAGCATTGTTATTTTTAACTCCTTATAGGTGGTCAGGATCAACTTCAGGAAAAGATATACGATTAACCCTGATAATCACTACAAGATCAAAGCTTTAATTAAAATCCTAACAGGTGAGATAGAGAGTCTATCTTGATGTAAAAACATGCTTTATGGGAGTGGAAGCAAGACATAGACGTATTTACATCCTCTTTACTTTTCATTAACGTGCAGAGATTTAATTTGACACTATAAGTAGACCAGTCTTATTATTTATTTATAATATAAGCTCTGATGCTATATCATGGCAGATAGTATATTCAGAGTCAAGCTGTACCGTTTGTGTTCTGGCTCCTTTTGAGCTGTGGCTTTGTGGTATCTGTTTGGCCATGCAGAGTGCAGTGTGGAATAAGTAATCAGATAAACAGCTGAATATAGGCCAAGAAAATGCTGAAGTTTTTCATAATATGAGCCAAATATATGAATCCCCATATAGAGGCAAAGATGTCAGTGTTTAGACTGAGAATGGATGAAGAGAGTTTTTATGCTATTCGGCAGATGTTCAGAACAGTAACATTAATTCCTGTGTTGTTTGTAAGGTAAATAACACGGTGTCATTTAACAGTAAAGCGAGGTGTAAATGTAAGGTCAGTATACGTACAACTGATTTGATCTTTTAGTGTTATATACGCTTTTAGTGTTATATACAGTAATCACAGAAGTGTTCTTGCACTTCATTCATACATGACAGGCATAACTGTGTCTATTCTTATGTGTATGATATACATGCACTTTATATATAAATAGATGAAAATACCATGTACTCATGGATATATAAATGTACAGATAAAAAGGTAGACATAGTGTAAACATGATGATTATTAAGTGTAATACTCTATATAAAAAGAATAGAAACCTGGCATCCCTAACCCAGAGAGGGTGTGGAGTCTCCTTCACTGGTGATATTCAGGAACCATCTGGGTGCAATCCTGTGCCATGTGCTCTGGGATGACCCTGCTTGAGCAGGGAGATTGGACCAGATGACCCCTCTGAGGTCTCTTCCAACCTGACCCATCCTGTGATAAACAAGAGAGCCCCTCTGAGTTTTTACACTGTTCCATGCATGCTGTCTAATGTCATCCTCTTTTGGGGGTTTGCTTTTTTATTTAATGTGAATAGGAAAAACCCATAAATTCCCGACAAAACTTTCTCACCAGAATGATTCTCCCAAGGGTTTCTCGCTGTAAATCTTCTGTTTCACTTTTAGGTCAAACATAAACCTCATTACATTTATAGGGTGAAGTCTGAAGGTCCAACCTTGTTTGACAGGCAGCATGACTCAGAGCACAAGAGCTCTCTGCATGTGTTTCCACAGTCCTAGTAGCTAATTTCCTCTCATGCTTACATATTTAGAAGAAAAATAGTATTGTATTTTATTAGTAAGAATTAATAGTACTAGTTTGTAAATTAAAACATTTCTTTCCATGCTACTTTACTTTTTACTTATAACATTTAGGCATTCTCCACTGGCTGTGGGGACACTGAAGTAGCAATGTTTGCTTTGGTTGCTAAGTGTTGCACAGTGCTGCACAGTTTGTCGGAATCTACTGTTAGGCTTCAATGTCTCTGCAATACTAGCACTTTTAGCAGGCTGTTCTTTGGGAACTAGTACATTCACACATTTGTTCCATGTCTGCCTAGCCATTCTAGTCTACAAGCCATACAGGAATCAATGTCTTGTGGCAGAACAGCACAGGGTGATGGCCCCAGAGAGCCTCTGACTCCCTGCTTGCCCCAGCTGGGGATGTGCATTCCCCTGTTGCTCCTGTTTTTGCACACCCCAGTGCTGGGCAGGGGATGCAGCCTTGTGTGGGGGCTGGGCTGGAACTGGCCACAGGGATCCTGTTAACTGAGAGCCCTCAGCATCACCACACACACCCCTTGCCGAATGTCACTTACCAGAATCAAAGCTCCCAGCCTTAAGTGAGGAACATGTACATTAAACTCACTCTATTAAATGATAGAAGATTTAAACATAGCTTTGCCTCTGCTTATATAACTCTTTCTTATTCTGAACTGTAGATACTTTTTTTCTCTGAGAGATTGGCCAGTATTCAAAAATGTCAGTGCCTACACTGCCTCACATGTAAGAGAGCAGATAATCACATTGTGAAGAAAGAAGGCAATGTGTGAGTTGTTAAAAATGTAACCTAATTTCTATTTCATCTTAAATCAGAACCACTGTAGCAGTACTGGACAAGCAGGCCTCTGGATGTTTTTTGCTATCCAAATGTTAATTAACATTTGATTTTAAGAGCTTGGGAAACACTGGTTCATATCAGGTACTTCTGTAAGAAAAAAAGTGATGGTAAATCATATCAGAAAAATAAACAGAAGGCCTTTTTGGATTTTTGTGTGGTCTGCAGTCAAGTGGCTGAGATCTACTACAAAGCATAAAAGACCGAGGCAAATTTCAGAACGAACCTTTTCAAAAATCAGAGAGTATTAATTGTGTCTGTGTTTTAGCCTCTGTAAATGCTGATTCAAATCATTGTAGGCATAAGATTTTACCAACTGCTTCTATAACTCTTCCCGTCATCTCAGTATCTGATTGGGAGCTTATATACACATTTTGTCCTAAGTTGTTCACATGCAGACTGTCAAAAACTACACTAGCAGTGGTTGGAATCTGCTACTTAGAAGGAAAAACCAGAGCTAAGTACTGATCTGATTCCCTGCTGACAAAGAAGCAAGTTACTCAAGTCAGCTGCTTCACTGCAACTACTTATGTGCCAGAAAGACAATGCTTAAAAAATGAGAGTTTTACCATGAAAGAAAAAGCCACAAGATGAACAGAACTGTAGCATGAAGCAAGGACTTTACTGAAAGAGGTCTAACACTGTTTCTGTCCATAATGATTTTTTCAGAATGGCAGAGACTCATGGCTTGATGGAGAGATTGGAGAAAGCAGTGACTCGACTTGAATCACTATTTTCAGATTCACACAGATCTGGTGGAATGGAGTGTGATGGCATCAATGGAGTCAATGGAAGTAAGTATGTTATTTTGAAGTACCATCTCTCTGTTATTAAAAAATTACAAGTAATGTATGTGTTTGTCTTCTAAGAGGGAATGCAATCCCACCCCTTACAAATTCTGTATCAAAATAAAATAATTTTTTTTAAAATTTATTTAGAAATGTCATGTGACAAGCTTAGTAGCACATACAATTCTAAACTAATATGGCCTAGAAAGTTCAAGATTTTAATGTTTCTTAAATATACTGTCCATGTCTCAAGCTTTATCACTCTTTCAATTTTATCACTTATATTGTTGTAAATAACTCACCAGAGGAAAATGTTTGCTTGAGCCCAATTAGCAGAAGAAATGAGACATCCCCTTAATGTACAGCATAAATGTTCCTATAGAAGTCACCAGTATAAACGCTGTTGATTTTCCAGCTCTCTCCGAATTTCACAAGTGCAGACACACTTAATTTAATTGTTTGACATCCTTAATCAAACATGAGTTTGTTTGGAAGCGTTTGCTCGCTAAGGACTGCTATACATCCATGGCCCTACATTGTTATCTCTTGAGCTCTCTTTTCTCAAGTGTCTCTCCAAAACGCTACAGTGGAGAATATACTAAAAAAAGTCTGTTCTTCATTTATTCACATCATATCGTCAAATCATATTTTTCATGCCTTAATTTTTGTTGTACCTGAAAGTTACAGGGTAAACAAGTTTATATATGTGGTAATTCTAAATCGGATTGAATAGAAGTTCCCTTTCCATTCTCCAAAACTTGTTTTTCATCCAGAGCCCCAACATACATCTCTTTATTAGCTTCATGTTCTTTGCTTTCTGTATTCCTTGCCCTTTCTTGCATTCTCCAGAGAAGGGCATATCCCAGCATGGACTCAGCTGCTGTACAGAAGCTGCAGGACACACGGAAAGTTGCAGGCAGCTTCCTTTTCTGACACAGCAGCAAGTGAGGTGTGTGAGCCACTGTATTATCCGCTGTGCCAGCCCTGACCCAACAACACATGCGAGGGACTTTCCCTGCACTCCTGTGTGCCGTGGGCCTGCGCGCTGGCAGCTGCTGTGGAGCAGCTGACTGAGAGCAGTGTGTTCCTGTGGCAGGAAGGGAGCATCTGCCAGCAGGCTTCCATGACAGATGAGTTAGCCAGTCACAGGAAACTTCAGTAAAAAAGTGCTGGCAGTCCAGATAAAACCTAGAGAGCTAGTAAACCACAGCAAAGTCGCGGAGAAGTACAATCCATGCACAAACTGACAAATAAATCAATCTCTACTAGGAATTGTGCAATTCTCAACGATACAGAATTCAGTCTTGTAATGAGTCCATTTAGATGAATCTCTGTTTATCCAAAGCACAGTACTGCAGAGCCAGGGCTGCTTTCAGAACAGGAGATAATTCACCATGCCAGGTACTTCCATGAAAACTGGTTATACTCTTGACCTAACCTAAGAGCTCAGTCAGGTGAAAAGATTCACTCTCCAGGGAAGCAGAGTCTTAACACCCCAGCAGATCCCTAGAAGAAACCAACTGAGAAGCCTTGTTGAAGTGTGATTATAAAACACACCCACTGGGAGACTGCGGTAAGAAGCTGAGATGAGCAGCACCATGGGGTGCTTGCCAGGCTGCACGATGTCTCCAGGCAGAGCTGTCTCACACGAGGACTCAGGAATTAGCTTTTGCTGATGCAGTTGGGAAAGTCTTCAGTTTGTGTGACTGATACGCCTACAGCGCCCCAAACTGTGTGCCTGTGTCACTGTGCCTCTGCAGAGGTTCATGTACCTGCCACAGCCACTGCAGAGGAAACAGTCTTACTGATCTCTCCTTTCTTTTTCGCCTTTAAAACTGACACTTGAGCCAGAGCGTGACCTTTTTTAAATCTCCAGTGGAAATGGAGATATATTGCTTTTGTTGACCACGACCCTTGTCCCCTAAAAGACCATTCCATAATTATTAAAAAAAAATAACCTTGGCTTTTCAATTAATACATTTTCAGAAACAACAAAATAACAAGGAGGACAGGGTATCTGTACCTTTACCATTTTCCTAAATGGCATTACAACAGCAGGACTGCAAATGAACCATTCAGTTGCTCTGCACAGCCCACAGCAAATTCTAGTAAATGCTCCTGGGAGTGAGCTGCGTTGAATAGTAAAAAAATAGGATAGTTGCTTTCTAGTTCTGCATAGGACAGTTTGGTGAACTGTTATGTAAAACTCTGCTCTAAACAAAAATGTTACAATGATTCTTTTGGAAACATACACAGATTTTGACAAAGAACATAAATGGGCTTTGGAAAGCATCTCCACAGCTAAAACCTTTTATGCATTAGGTCATCTGAGGGGTTTACACACAAACACTTAATATGGAAGAAAGCCCATAAATTCCTCGGAATTATAGGTGAATGGCATCAAGAGAACAAAAGGAGCCTTGAAATCCCACCTAGCTGACTAACTACATTTTCTTTTCCACACAGGCCACTGCAACCCTAGTTCCCAGAGCCTGTCTTTCTCTGTCATGGAGCCAGATGACTCTCGTGGAATAAAGAGGGCTTTCACAATTATGAATTTGGACACAATTGTCATATAGTGTCAAAAGGTCAAAGCAAATTCTCTGGGGAAAGCCTGGTACCTTTTCAGAGCAATCTTGAGGCTTCATTAATGAGGGAGAGAGGCAGGGAAGAATTTTAACCTTGTTCTCTCATACCCTACATGCGTTGTAGATTCACTAGTGTCGTTCATACTGGATCTGGCAAAGGTTCTGAGGCATAGACAAGACATGAGGGAGTAAAGGGAGGGCTGGAAAGCATCCAAGGAAAGATTATTTTTGCTATCTTAACAGGTACCACATAGAGCCATGTGGAAGCCAGGTTCTTAAGAAGCTGAGCCGCATCTGCATTTTCTGATTGTCCACTTTATCAGGAAACTGCTTTGTGTACCGTATAGAAAATAACAGCTTTATTCCTCTTTTGTAATGTATAGCATATATATAGTCAATAGGATACATCATCTGGAACACCTGTTTGAGCTTTCTTTATCCAGTGACAGTTTCGCAAGGTGAGACGACAAAAGGAGGAGATTACAAAGCCACATCTCACTGCATGAATCTACTGTCAGCCCATTCCAGAGACTCTATTACTGAAAATGGAATTAGTTGCTATTAAAAGCCACCAAACAACACAGAGATCTTCAGGAATGGGTGGGTAGTATAAAAATAGTTGTTAAGTACAGTGCAGGTTCTTTTTAGGGGATAATATTTGGTTAAGGTACAACAGGGGAATTTTGTTAAGAGAGTTAGACTTCTCAGGTCACTCCTTTGAAGGGCTGAGAGATGTTCGTTTTAGCACATGTTATTTTAAAACAGAAGAGGCTTCCCATTACATTATACACAAGAAATTCTCTTCAAGTTCCTATTCAAGTTCTACCAAAAGCAGGATTTTTTTCTTTTCTTTCTATCTAGGACAAAAATAATTATACATCCTTTCTCACTGATTTCATAAATCAGAAATGAAGTTACAGCAATCTCCTGAGTTTCTATGATGCATCTCCTCCATCTGCTACACAGCAATGTCCTATGCATTATGTACTTTATGAATCCATTATAATGGAATGTTCCTCTTCTACAGGCATAGCACCATATGTTGAGGCCTTTGATAGGCTGCTGAATGGAAGTGTTGCTGAGTTTCTCAGGTACAGCAAGATTCTTGAAGGTGACGTGAAGACACATGTAAGTATTTACTCAGATTTTCGCATGATGATACAAGTGTACAAGTCTTGGAATCGGTGTGATCAACCTTGATTTCTGAGTAGAGAAGAATCTTGTAATAGTGATAGGCTGGCATAACACACTGAGTACAGTTGGTTTGGGAAGGGCACAAGGTTGTATGGATTTGTATGAACAGATTGCTTGCCTTCTACAGCACCACAGTTGAACACCATAGAATATGAAATATGTAAATATTCTCAGTCACAAGCAATTTGAATAGTTTTTTTGGCTGCTGAGCTTTTTGCAAGACAGGAGCACAATTAAGAACTAGTGCCAACAAATTAGTAGCAAACAACAGGTGGGCCCAAGCAGTGATAACTTCCTGTAGTTGTTTTCTAGGCATGTGCATCATCATTCCAATTAATATAGAGATTTTTTTCTGGTTGGTTGTTTTTATTACTCACATCTCTTTCATTTGTAACAATGTAGCAAACTAAAAATTATTCATTTAAATGACCCTTTTTAAAAAACGTATGTTATAGCAAGGAATTACTATGCTATCATTTTCATGATAATACTTTCTAACCTTATGATCTTAACCTTGTGATCAGAACTTATTTGTGTCATTTTATTTTTTTAAGCTGATCTTCCCTAAAATGGGTGATGATAGAATTGACAAAGGATGGACTCATCTTACCAACGGCTTACCAATATAGATTAGGGGCAAAAAACCAAAACCACATCCCCCACATGAAAAAAAGCTGGCGTGACTGTGAGTTGGACCTGAAGGAGTGTGAAGCTTTTGACTTTTCTAGTAGATCCATCCCATCAGGCCTTCCTCTGTGTGTACGGTTCCCAGTTGATTCCAGCTGCTGCTCTACATAACAAACACTGTAGCCAGAAAAGGATGCAGTCCTACAAGCTGCTGAGATTCATGTTGCAAAGCCAGCATAAATATTCTTCAGGACAACCAAAGCAACCAGTCTACTTACAGAGAAAGATGACTGGATTATTCTGTGATCTGTGTTTTTTCTGTGATGTTACATTTTCTGGTTTGTAGGACAGAGTTTCTGACCTAGTTAGGTCTAGAAAATAGGGGGGAGTAAGGAGATCAGGCAATTCTAGAGGATCTTCTAAGGAAATGCTGCACTCTCTTTTTATTTGAAAAAGCCTAGACAATTATACTATAAGCTACAATATATGTACTTGGTTCTTCAGAGAAACTAGGGAAAAATTAATAAATGGGATGTCAGGGGTTTGGAGGAAGAATTATGAACCTAACTGAGCAGAGAATTGCTCCCTGGAAAGGATTGATTCTAGCTTGGTTTTTACTTTCATTAGAGATCATTATTTTGCAGTTGGCTTCTCAACAGTTTAGATCTGAGTGATACAAAAATAGCCTTACTACCAACACTAACCAGGGAAGGGGATTGCATTTAACATTCTAAATTGCTAAACCCTTTTTAATATACACTATCTGTAAATGTTTAAGTAATGAAATTAATAAGTGTATTAATTTATGCGTTTGTCACTATTTCATACTCATAACTGAGTCCATATAAAAGATTATTAATAATTTGTCAGCCAAGTCTGTGGACAGTCCCTAGCATATTGTTGATGGTAGTGTAACTCAAGCTGTGATATGGAATATTTGTTAGTGCTATGAGCTTAGACATTACATTAGCTTTCCTTACATAAAGAAGCTGGCGATTCTGAGTTCAGCCTACTAAATATTCTGAAATCTTAGATTCTGAATTTAAAACGTGGAGCAGACTGCGGTTGCCTTATGCTCATGCTTATCACTGAAGCAACATCTGTGCTTTACCTTAACAAGTGGAACAAGAAGTATTTTTCTTCTGGGTGTCTTATAGACCATGTGTCCTCAGCATTGTGCTTGCAGCTGCTGTCTCTTTCCCATAATGAGCTGAAGGGAAGGTTGTATTTTATTTCAAAAAACACCTGTTGTCTTGAAAAACCTCACATACCTGATGGACCAGAATGGTAATATGAGAGAAAGAGAGACTTCATATTATTCTAAAGAAATGAGGGATTTAACATGATGTGTTTCATGCTGATGGCTGTAACAATTGTGTGGTTTGTGTGCCTGGCAAAAGGAAGAATACAGACATTAATGATATCTGTTGGGGAGCCCCATTCCTATTTTTTCAGCATGCTGTACTCTAAAAAGTCTGTTGAAAGAGAACAAAACAAACAAACTATAAAAAAGAACTAATAGCTAGCTTCTGGCTCTGTTAAACACAGCAGCACAGTGGATTTTACAAAGATCAGTTTATCAGAGTTCTGCTTAGGCTCAATCTTGAGAGCAACATGTTTCTCATTCAAATTACAGTACACATTATGGCGAATCTCTGAGGTCAACTGCACTGAAGAAATGAAGCACTTTTTCAAAGACAGGGAGAATGGTTAGGCTTTTACATACTCTGTTCAAAACAAATTACCCTAAACAGCTAAGGTAAGATCTTTTCCCTGTTCTGTCACTGTGGAATAAAGATCTGGTTATTATATGGATATTTATATGAGATGCAAAGTCCCCTGCAGGCACAGATTTTATGAAACCACTTTCTGCTGTCCGTGTCCTAACTGTAGAACATGTGAAGTCAGTGAGAGAGTGAGTGTAGCCAGGACTGCTACCAACCAGCTGTCTTTGGCCTGACATGCCAGTGTCTTGGAGGCTGTCACCAGCTATTACAGGTTATAACAGCCCTGAAGCTGACTCACCATATGTGCCAACATCAAACCATCCTTCTGTCAGAATGAGGGAAATTCAAAATCAGTATAAAACAGATTGTGACTTTACGGCATAGGCCATGAATCCAGCACTGCAGAAAATGTATTAAGTATGACAAAGAGCTGCTTTTGGAAGACGTAGTCTACCTTTAGATTGTGTCCCAGTGAGGAAGCTGGTCAAGCAGGTTTGATGGAGTCTTCGCCTTGTCAAAGCAAAGCAAGCAAGACTTCAGAAGGCCAAGAAGCAAGTTTTTTGTAATGTGTTTATTATGAGCTTCTTCACGTTGTTTTTGTTTATGTGCTGTCTCAAGTGGTGGAGTACTTTGGCTTGAGGTTGAATAATGTACCAGGTGAGACATCATGATAGGAAGAGAATGTACTGGTTCTACAAGAGAAGGATAGATAACCTCACATTTCCGTATTTTAGTAATTTATGTGGTACAGAGCAGGGCATAATTACAGCCTTCTGTCAAACACATAAGCTAATACTTGCCTTTTTAAAAAATGTTTATTTGTAAAAATCTTTTAACCTCCCAACCCCACCAGTTGAAAGAACAGATTGTCTCTGTGATTCATTTATGTTCCCTCTTCTGTCATCCAAGCTATTTATCTTGGAATGGAAAACTATGAAAATATGGATTCCTTTTCCCTCCTCTATTCCATCAACTTCCAGCTGCTGAAATGCAGAGCTCAAGACAGGAGCTGAAACACCTTGGAGTATTCAGAAATAAAGTGGTTGTTGGTTGCCTATTGCACTTGCTCCTTGTTGGAAGAGAGTTTAGATGCAATCTGTTACATGTATGACTGCTTGAACAAGGTAGCAATGAGATTTAATTCACAGCACATTATCCAATCTGCAGGATTGCACGCACTGGTTTCTTATCATGGTGAGCAGAGAAAGCAATGTCCACCCCACAAAAGCACGTACCCAGAGAGTTTCTTTTCCTTATCTAGTACATGAAAGCACTGACATTCTTCTCTTCTTCTTCCCTGTAAAGTCCACATAAATATAAACAGAGAGCTGAAAGCAGGGGGTGTGTTTTATGAGGCATATGTGCACTTTGCAAAGTGCCACTGTGGTTTGGACTATCAGTGAAGTTAAAAAATCCTACCTTCCTCTTTTTTTTTTTCCAAAGAGTAATTATGACACATTAAATATCTGCATGTTGTCTTTTTGTGTCAGAGTGTAAGAGATGCTGAAGAATTAGTTGATGGTGTTCATAGCCCTGAACTTTGAACAGGATGTGCTGCTGTCTGTGCTATACCAAAAAAAACCCCACTTCTGCCCTTTATCTTAGGTAATCTAAATGCAGACTATCAAACCCATTATTTTACTGATTCCTCATTAACAAGGCAATTTGCTTACATGGCAGCAGAATGCACAAGTGTATTCTCGTGTTCATCTTTTGTGCTCAGAGGCTGTGCGGTTTTAGGCATTGTGTTGAAAGTTGAATTAGAGCTCAGAGAGGAGGATGATGTCAACATGCCCAAAGAGAAGCATGCTGTCAGGCTGCCTTTGCATTTCTGTGAGAGGTATTTTCTGCCACGTGGACTAAGCACCAAACCAAGGTGTTGCTGCAGGACTGGGAAAAATGGAATACATAAAAAAAGAATAAAAAGACAGATATTTTTGACAGCATACAAAGTGCACTCAGCTGAGAGAAAGAGTCTTAAGTGTAGAAAATGGTAGTGCTGTCCACCGAAAGGGAAAATCAAATCATCAGCATTGGAAATCTGTCACTGTCACTGTTAAAGCTGATTTAGTAATGCTAATTCAGCTGTATTTCCCACCCTATATATGTACTACAAGATACTTCACAACATAAGCAATAAAGAATGTTCACTTTAATAGAAGAAAGATATAAATGCAATATATACAGTCTAGCCAAGAGGCTAATTTAGAAGTTAGTTTAGAAAAAACCTGACATTTCTAGGAGTTTTATAATTTTTGATTGCTCTGTTCCAAAGGACAACTTCCCATATGGCCTAGGGATTGAATCCGGCTTTCAAAACAAGCAGGATTTATTGAGTCAGGTGCAGTGGTGTGCAGACATGCTTGCGCCTGTTGGACTGTAAGACACCTGATTGGGAATAAAGATGGCTCCTGAGCATGAAGGAGCTGTCCATTCCAAGTCTAGAACAACACCCCCTGAAGGAGTGGAAGTTTTTCCAATAATTTTGATGGGACCTGGATCAGGCTGTTAGTTTCTTGATACTGGCGTTGAAGTAAATACCACTTGTTTTTCTTATTATTTAAAAAGGCAAGGAAGACATAAAAGTCAAACAGACAGTATTGAAAAATAAATGCCGTGGTGGCCAGTACTGGGCATTTAGTTGTGTATTGCTGGCACAAGAAACATGCACCTGTAAATTTAGGGGGGGTGGTGGTGGGAATATATAATGAGAACACTCCATATGGCATTTCCTCAGAAACATAAGAAACCAGAAATACAAACACTCAAGGCTCTCAAGAATTACTCATAACCCATTTTCATGGGGTTTCTTTGCATATGGAGTAGTTCCTGACAGTTGATTGCAGTTGAACAGTAGTTCCATAAGCAGTTGATTTCAAACTAGTGCAGCTGATCAGGGGCCATTACGGACCATTTTAGACCAAGGTCTAAAAAGGATTATGTGTGTATATGGTTACCCAGTACAATGAGATTTTCTGATCTCCCAAGGATGCTAGAAAAAGGTATCAGAATGACTTAAGTGGCAAACTCTATATGCAGTGTGAAAACAAAGAAAAATCCATCATGTTTGCCCAAGAAAATATGAGATAAGTTGCTCTTATGAAAAAAAATCTGATCATGACAGGTTCTTTAATTGACCAGGCTAGGTATAAGGTCCATGTTTTACCAGTGAATTTACTTAATGAACAGAGCAATTAATCAAGGCATACATTATATTTTTGGCCTTTTGAAGTCAAAGTCAGAACTGATCATATGCTTTAGCTCATGCTAATTTTGCTATCCTCTATAAAATTTTTTCATTGAAGCCCTTTAAGAGAGTGTTTGAGTCAACTGGCAGGAAAACAGTTTTTCTTGGTGGTTTTCCAGGAGTAGCAGTGTACAGACTAGAGGCATAAGTGTTCCACAAGTTGAAAACCACTGCGTCAGCTTAACCAGAAATCATAAGGTGATAAAATTACATGGCTGAAAGAGCAAACTAAATCAATGATTGCTTTAGAGTGTGAACCACCTGCACTCGTAGCCACAAATACAGTGTGAGAGTGTTTCCACGAGCCTGTTGCAAAGGCATTGCCTAGGACACTTGCTAATGTAAAGTCAGGAGAAAACTTATTAGGGAGGGTTGGAAATTCAGAGTTGGCACAGAGCTCAGGTCCATGAGGAAGCCTTGGTAAGGTAATCAGACTTTTACTTTTCTCTCTGTTTTAAAGCAGTCCAGGATCTAGAGGACATAGGTGACAGTCATCTCAGGCACTCAGCCTCGCAACACTGAGGTGTGTGGTTCTCACAGCAGTAATTTCTAGTGAACCACTGCCAAGTTACACTATCTTGATCCATCAGAAAAACCAAGACACCATCCTTGCTATTGTCATCAGCATGAACCTTTTGTGACCAAAAATTCTTTTTACTGGTGCTCATAGTTCTTATTTCTCTGGTGAAAATTATGAGTTGGAGTAGTAATGTAATTTAAACCCATTTGTTTCAAGCTGAGAAATATACATCCATGAAAGCTTTTTCCCCCCCTATTTTTTTCTGCTTTGGGACACATGCTTGAATGATGTCATTTGTTGCTACAAGCTACGAGTAAGTCTTTTATTAATTTTTGGTCTCATTCTTTCTGAAGAGCACGTGTACACTCTTTTCACTCATCTGCCTCCCCATCCCTGCTTTTATTTTGCTAGTTGGTGTTTGCAACTGTTTTGAGTGTATAGAAATGCTGGGCTTGGAAACTGAGAAAGCTGTTAATTGTCGTCAGCAAAAAACCAAACAATGAGCTCAGAATCTGGCTCTTCAGTCAGTTTCTAGTAAAAAGGAGTTCAGTGAATAATGAGAATTAAGCCACAAGGGAAACCAGTGTGTGGTTTGAATGTTGTTTTAAATAAGCTGGGAGTGCTGTCAGGAGTGATGAGGGTATAATGTGGCCACAAATGTGCATTGCCTCTTTTTATCCAGGGTGAATTGCATGATCAATATGGTCACATTTCTGAATGTTGAAAAGTCCATTAGGATAGATTAAACCATGTCACTGTCGCTGCTAACTACTTTTAGTCTACTGACACCCATAAATTGAACTATATATTTCCACATTTAATCTGAACTGCAAAGCAGTTTAAGTATTGGTGCATAGTTTCAGAAGTTCAGTTATGTGTTTTACTTTAAATCTCAGAGATAGAGTAAAAAGTCTCATTTAGGATCTTTATGTAGAACTTTGGGGCTGAAATACCTCTTTTGTGTTGCTTTAATACATGTTCTGTTTAAAAAACTATCATAGTTCAGATCTGTTTTTCAATCATATCCTTGCCTTTCAGAGAGGCTGAGGCTCCCTCTCCAAGTACGTGTAGGCTTTTGTTATTAGCACCTCTGAAAAGGAAAATATGGTTCAGGTGGGAAGAAATACTAAATATTATTATAGATGTTTGAGCTTTAAGTTTTGAACTTAATTCCATGTTAGCAAATTTTGGTTGGGGGCCTGGGATTCTTTTAAGGTGAAAAAAGTGGAAGTGAATTTACAAGGAGACAACTTCTGGCACTTTTAGCCTTTGAGGTGCTTTCAGGGCGCTCAGTGGTCCTACTTGCAGAATGAGGTGTGTGGGCAACATGACCAGTTGTCTTGAAGTGCCTGAGAGGCAGAACATACAAAAGCTCTTTGCAATGTAAGAACCTATTTTTCCAAGCTTTCTCTCTAAAGATAGTACAATTTCTTAGAAATTAAGTGGATCTCTAGTCTTTATTAGGCAACTTGGTATTTGTCAGACAGAGAAAGTCAAGAAATCAGTTCTTCAGAAGAGTGCTCATTGAACACTGCTAGAAGAATGTTTATTAAGTAATACCTCAAGAGGTGCTGTAACCTTTTAATTTACAGAGAGAAGCACCTGAACTTCCTAGAACTTGTATTTGTTAGATGAGGGACACACGGATGACATCCTAAGGCCTGTGAAATTGTAGTCTTTACTGAAATTTCCTTAGTATAGATTTGGACCTTCACTGAGAAGGGCTTCTGATAGAATAGCTGGGGATAGAGAGTGGGGCTGCTTAGCAACAGCCTCAGGAGCAAAACAGTCCATCAGAGAAATAACCAGGGTGCCTGCAACCAGTGCAGCAAAAGCGTGTTTGTGAAGATCACAATGAAACCTGCAGGCCCCGAGATCTCTGTGGTTCTCTGATGTGCTGGCTTACAGGATATGTTCCATGGAGGAGATTTAGGTTTGCTTTTCCTCAGGGAAATGAGGTCTTTCCACAAATAGTTCCTCAACACCGGCAACCAGGTCCTCCAAAGAATTCTGAGCTCAGGTGTTTATGGGGAAAAAAAGGCACCTGAATTTAAAAAACTGTTCATCTTGATAATAACAAAGTTAGGACTTCATCGCTTCAGAACCTTGTATATAGTTCCTGTTTATTGAAAGCAGTAATGCACATTTTCGGAGATGCATAGTGTAGCTCCAGGTAACAGAAGAAACTAGAAGCTTCAAAGGGCTGTGAAACTTTAAAGTACCCCACTTTGTCTTCTTCAGTGAAATCCTGAACTTAACTGCTTTCCCTTTCCCATCTTTCTTGGAGAAACCTGCTTGTTTTGGTAGGCTAGTCAGGATGAAGAGCTGTAAGAGCTCTCTCAGGAAGACTGTGCCCTCCCTATGCAGGTTGGGGTGCTTTCTGTCTACTCTCCCTAGCACAGATTACCAAAAAAAATTACCATTTTGTTATGGCATAACCTTTGACATGTGATACAAGGAATATTCATGGAATGTTTTTACTTAAATGTATTCCCCCGAAAAAGCCTTTTGCCTCAGGAGTCCTAGATTATTTAACAAATTTGAGGCAGGTCAAATCCCGCTTATCACTGATTGCTGTTACTCATACCCTAACGAGCACAAAATATTCTACTGACAATCTTCGGTTATGAGAAGCTCCAGCCAACAGTGGTGGCCTGGTATAGATTTTAGTGATGCTTCCTCTGCACTGGAGAGAACCCATTTGTTCTTATGGTGGTTTTATACTTGTTTTTAAATTGTTTGGCTCTTCTTATCTGTTGTCTGTTTCTGTGATGATCACTAATGGCATATTACAGAGGCAGAAAATGACAGCACAAATCCCACACAGCTGACAAACAATTTTGTGGCTGTGTCCAGTCTACAGAGAAGTACCAGGGATCGAGTGCTTACATCTAGATCAGGTGCTGCAATGTGACAACAGCACCTTTTACTTCTACTGATGTGGAGGCCTTTAAATGTAGACCATGACTGTGTGCTGTGCAGTGAGATGGCTTGGAAATCTCCAGTAGGTGACTCGGCCCTTTGCAGAAGACTGCAGTCTGCGATGGAAATGGCAGACTTGAATTTTTGAACATTTTCAAAGCTGCTCAGAAAAGAAAGATGTTGAAAAACCCTCAACACTTTAGTCTGTAAATAGACCACATCTTGAGTAATGAGTGGACTTCTTATTTTTGCACACGATTCTCAGCATTTTTCTATGCTGAATCTTCTGGAATTCCTAACTATCAGTACATTACCTCTATTTTTGGAACTTCTATGTAAAAGTTGAAATGAACAGAGGTCAAGAGAGTTGCAGATTTTTGGCTGTTGTCAAAGAGGTTAGTGAAAAATTTGTGAATCTGGAAGACAAAAGGCAGCCTGAGCTTTAGGAGAGCATCAGCTAGTCAACAGCTTTGGTCTGGCCTTGTTCTTCCTCTCTTATGGGTGGCGAAGGTTATTTGAGGTGTTTTTGGAGAATATGATCTCCAATTGCTTCACTTGGCAGTAATAAGTAGCCACAATGGCAGTAAAGCGAAATATTTATATCCATTTGAAACAGTGACAGATGAACAAAATAATTGACTGTTTCTGCTACTAATATTAATAATTAATTAACTAACAAAGCTGACATTTAAATAGTATTCGTTAGGTTTCAAAGTTAACAGTCCCTTGAAATCAATCAGAGAGACACATGTCATTCAAAATTGAGAAAGTTTAGAGGAAATTCTGGAACACTGTGGCAAACTTTATTGGTGCAAAAGGTGCAGAACATGTATATTCTTTACTTAGGGCAATAATATTGTAATTAATGTAAAAACAACTGTGGTGGCTTTCCTCCAGTTCCCTTTACTCCAGTTCATCTGTACAGTTCATGTTTCAAATGGAGAAATAAAATGGCAGCAACAATTTACCCTAAACAATTCCATCTGTCTTACATCATCAGTTAGCACTGAGAGATCTTTGAGAACAGTGTGGTTTGAGCTCCACCAGAGGTAAGAGCTCTGAGTGGTTTCAGTCACAGTGAAGCTTACTAAAAAGTCAAGTTAATGAACAGAAATACAGATGCTACTCTGAAACAAGTAATATTGACCAGCACTGTGCACGGTAACATGACACAGTGTTTAGTACACTGGCATATATAAACACCCAGAGACACCAGCACCAAAACAATTGATAGCACTGGTTGGTACTGTACAGGCAATAGCAATGCTGAGAAATTTTAACAAGAATTCCCTGATATAGACATAGCCATGAAGGCTGAAAAACACAAAAAAACCCCCAGTATGATTGGTGGTAGTCAATGTATCTGTCTGAAAATAGAAAAGAAAATATCTCAGGTGGTGTCTGGTTCTGTCAAAACCAGTGGCAAATCTCCCACTGACTTCAATTTTGACTTGAATTTCAACCTCATTTTCTTCATGGATCAGAAAGAGAAAGGTGACAGTTTTTTTCTTTTTTTACTTTTCATTTTCCAGAATAAAAAATGCTCTATTTGGAGAACTGCCAGTGACTCTTTAGCACTTGGTCCAGTTTTTAAAAAATCTCTATCAGCCAATTATCTGTTCAAAATAAATACTGTCTCTTTAGCTGGCCTGGATAGTCTCTATGGCAGCCCCATCTTAATTTAAACTCTGTTCTTTTTCCATTTCTTTCCTCTCCCTTCAAGCCACCAGCCACTTCACCACTTCACTTTGAAGAGGCTTTTGAAAGCAAAATGTAAAAGACAAACTGTGTCTCTTCCTCTGGCAGTGCTGTCCATTTTAGAGAAAGGCTGGGGTCAATGAAGCTCCATCTGTAGTTGTCATTTGCTGTCAGTCATTTTGTCTTTTGCTAGATACAAGGGACCCATAATTATTTCTGCAGAAACTGCATTTTGAACTCAGGACCACTAAATCCCATTTCTTTTTCCTTGTGTCCTCTTTACTATCTAGAACTGTATTTTGATTTGCTAATCATCTCTGTGGATCTTAGCATGTATATATATGCAGCTGTGTAATTTTCTCCAGCAAGAGAAGTCCAGTGGATTCTGATATTTACATTGTGCTTTTAGATGCTATGACTGAGGAAATATGGTATTAAATACAATAAAATTTGACAAATTTAATATTATAAGGTCGATAGGGTAATTTTCCTGACTAAATTTCATTAGGAAATCCTATGTTTGTTTCCCTTACTTCTACTTAGGTTTTGGGTTTTTTTTTTTCCCAGCTGGTGAATTTACATGTAACTTGAGATCTGAGTGCATGTGCCTATTTATTCTTGTAGCTTGCTTGGCACATAAATAATATTTGTATTTATTGGTACTTGGATACCAGAGTGATGATCAACTTAGATTGAACAGGACATTTAAAATGAGAAAGACGCAGATCCTGAAACCACATGTGCTCTGGAGAACTGAACTTTGCCAAAGCAAACTGGTAATTTAAAATTCAGGTCCGGTTCATCTACATCATCGCAATTTGAAACAGTGCAAGTTTGAGTGTAATTTGTACTCATGCTCCTTCAAACGGGTCAGCAGCACTGTCTTCATTAGACATCTCTCACAGAGCCTCTGGCAAGTTTTGAAGCAGTGGCTTCTGACAAATATCAGAAGTTGGCATTATGTTATGACAGAGAAGGTTAAACCAGTTGCTATTTAAAATATTATTTCTAAATACGTATGATTCCTCCATTAACTTCTGCAGGCTTAACTGAGAAGAGGCCGGTCCGTGCTGTTACTGCAGTGGTAACAGAGAGGTCACTCACTGTAGTCAGCCACAGGTTTCCACAGGCATGGAATTGGCCTGTCATGGCATTACATGTCAAACTTCAGCTCTTCCAGGCATATCAGTCACCTAAGTCAGCTGTCAAACACACCTGATGTGAAGGATTAAGATGCCTTATTCCACATTTTACCAGTGGGGAAACTGGGGTGGTGAATGGAATGCCACGTGGTCCTGGCATTCAGGTCCAAAATCACAGCCGTCTCCTCCAGCCTCTAGAACCAATTACTAAAAGCAGAGTAGGAAATGCTTTGAGGAACTTGATTCCTTCAAAATATTCACCTCAGCTGAGGAATCTGTCTGATGATTGATGTGTCTGTGTATAATCCCGAGAATGCCAAAAGGATTACCCAAAGTTTTTAGATGTCAGTTATTTGTTGCTCCAGAATGGTTTTGTCTGCAGATGGATGTGTGCAAGTTGGTGGTGTACTCTACTCTGATAAATTTACTCAGGATTCCTATCAATTTTTGACACTCAGACTTCATTACTAAAATTGAATATAACCTAAAGAGTTTTAGCTGATTTTTTCTATGATAGTCTTGTGTCTGAGCTGCACAAGTTGTTGAGAAAGATTCCCCTCTGGTGCATTTTCACTCATTAGTCTTCACTGGTTTTGGAGGGTCTCCTGTAAAAGGGTAGTGCTGCCTGCTTAGTTACACAGCCTGGATGCTTAGCACAAGGAGGTAACAATGAAGTGGCACATTTGAAAGGCTGCAAGAAAAAATGGGAATGGTGATAGACTGAACTGATGCATTCTTAATGAGAAGAAGCTCTTCTATTGCTTTGAAGGGGTGCAGGGAAAGAAGTACGGCATGCTCAGAAGCAGTAAAGCTCTGAAAGCTGTTTTTAATGCTGTTGCAGAAAGAAGGAAGTCACTGTGGTAGAATTCATATAAAATTCATCTTGTAAAATGCAAATACTGCATTAGCACGATCTTTTGATTGAGATTTACATTCAAAGGTGAGAGATCTAGCTGCTCTGACCCCTACACAATTAAAAGGTTTTGGGACTGGATAAATGTTGGACACATAGCACAAGTCTTGCAATCAATATACAGTCCACTGACAACTGAATATTTCAAACATCTTGAATTAAATTTTGGATAATAGAAAAATGCAAGAAGCCACCATTTAAATGTAGCACAGGTAATTCAGAAGAGTGTTACCAATTGCTTGTGTGCCCTCAGTAGCACAAGATTTCTTAAAGACAGTTCCCAAACATTTTGAGAAAGTGGCCTTGGCCACCCTCTGAGAAGGAGGAGGGATACAATTCTAAAGGAGGAATGAGTCCTGGTTCCACATTCAGCAGCAGTTTTCACGCATGTATGAGGCATTGTCAAGGAATGTCAGACTTTTAGGAACATCAGTGTGTATCATCCAACAGTCTGTCTCCAGCTCTGATCAAATTCCAGTGCTTCATCAAAAAGAAATTAACAATGAGACAAGAAACCAGTTGCTACTTTGTACTCAGAGTGAGAAAAAAATCCTCTTCAGCCTCCATAGCCTTCATCCACTGGGATCCCAAAAGTGTGTATTTAATGCAGTGTAGACAAAGTGCCGGACAGACACATTTTTCAAACCTCATTGATGTTACTTACAGCTCAGTATGTGTTCAAGAACTCAATAAACAATCTTAACTTTCTATATCTAAGGACTCTTTGCTCATGTTTATGATCTGTTGGATCAGCATTTAAGCTCTGTCTTAAAATAATGCTTCCTTTTTGGAGGTATTTGAAAGATCCCTTCTTAACTTCACTTTTTGGATTGTTGGAAATCTTATAAATTTGAGACCATGTTTACTCCTGGCCCAGTTTTCAGACCTGTGATCATGCGCTGACACTACCATTTTCTTCATTCTCTATTATTTGCATTGTCTATGAAAAAGAATTGTCATATTCCTCAGCCACTCTCTTGCTAAGAAAAATAAGTGAAACGCAAATTTTATCTTTGTATGACAGATCCTTATTGCTTTAAAAATCCAAGTAGGTTGTCTCAGCATCAACTCTGATTTAAGATCATCTTTTTCACCACAAGTGACTGTGTTTATTCTGTGCACAGAATTCCAGAGGAGGTTCTCTCCAACGGTACTAACACTTCTGTAGATCTACTGAAAATACTTTGTCACATCCATTGTAGAACTGCATAAGCTCTTTTCACAAAGCTGCCTCCTTGGCTTTTATACTTGTATTTTCCAGTCATCAGCATTTCCAATTAATCAGTTTCATGTTTCACCCAGAATTATGCATTGTTTTAAAGGGGCAGCAGGGAGGATTGCAAAATTTTATCCAATTCATATTATCTACGCCAACAAAATTGTCTTACTCTTCTCAAGTGATGAGTGAGTCCTTCTTGATCATGTTAAAACCTCCTAACTTTTGGTTGCCCATTAATTTTATGAGGGCACACCTAGTTCTTGCTCTTATGACACTAATAAATATATTGACTGCTCCTAAAACTAATCCCTGAGAAACACAACGAGGAACTTACCTCCTCTCGAGTAACACCACCCGTAATATACCTTATTATTGCCTCTGCTTTTCCAGCTTCTTAGCCAACTGAAGAATTTTAATATTAATTTGTGTTATTTCCACTCAAAGTATGAGTTTCCTATGAGGACCCACAATAAGCGTTTTATATGATACCTAAATATACTAAATCTGACATATTATCCTTGTCTAAGAAACAAAGTAAGGATTTCAACCACCGGTAATCCCACTGTAATTTCTCCTGGTTTTAATTTTCATGTGTTTTAATCACTTGCTTCAAATCTGATTTAAATGTTCATGGTGCTGAAGTCAAGCTAACAGTCATGGTATCAGCTGACATAACTTCCCTCCCTCTTCTTGGGCATATTTGCCCAATCCGTCACTGCATATTTCTGTCATCTAGTACTATCTCCAAATGATATATATTTAAAATCTTTTCTACTTGTGCTTCCATCTGCCAGTGCCTTTCAGTAGTCTAGAAAAAAGATAATATGGACCCAATGCTTCTGCCACACTGAGCTACATATATTTGACTTCCCTTTCAAATGATGTCATTCCCATTGATTTGCTATCATTCTCCTTAGCTATCCTTTCAATATCTTCATGTACATCAACTTCCTTGAAACTGGGGAAGAGCATTTTATTCAGCAACAGATAATCTATACATCAGGAATAATATAGACATACCCAACTTGCCCTTCAGAGCAGTGTCAGGGCCTCTCTTTATTACTTTATTTCTTTATTGTTCCAGTAGCTAAAAAATATGTCTTTGTTCTACTTTCCCATGCAAAGTACAGTTCAACAAAGCCTTTATCCATCATTCCTTCGCTTGTATGTGTTACAATGCCTGAAAAGAAGTTCTGCTTGATGATCTGGGCCTCCTCTCACTCTTTGAGGGTTTTGTACCTATTCTTAGTATATTGCTTTCATTGTTTGTTCATTTAGAGATTCTAACCCTTTCCTACAATTTCTCCCTCCTGCCCAGTGCACAGATTATATCCATTCTCAATGTAAATCCATCCTTTCCTGCATTCAAATCATTAAGTTCCTTAGGCCAGTCATCTTTCACTGACTTTTCTAAAAGTTTGCCTTATACCTAGCCTTAGTTACAGATTTATTTCTGTGAGTCTTGCAATTAAAGAAGCACTGAATTCATTCATAAGCACTTCCTCCTCATGAACATCAGGTTTTTTTCAGCTGTTTTACAAGGTTCTCCTCACACACATGAAAAACCCTCTAAGCTTAAAATAACCCAAACTTTGCTGTTTTATGAATTTTTGTACCAAAAAACCAGTAATCTGAAATGTCTAAGAATATCTGAACCTTGCTATTATTGATGGTATTTATGTCTCTGGCTGGAAAATATAAGTTTCCCTTATTATTTATTTCTTTATCTATTTATAGAGATGATTACACCCTTCCAAATCTCAGCCTGTCAGACCATATTATCCCTTTCTTCCCAAATACTGTCCAAGCTGGGTCTCTTTTACCATCTTCCTTGCAACGACTTTCATCCTAACAGATTATGCTTTATTCATGCCATCACATTTTAAGATCAATAAACACAATTTGGCTGTTTTACTTTACTACAACATAAAATTTCCTGACTTTTATGTATTTTAAGTTGCATCCGCATAAACCTGTATATATCATTTCCTTATTTTCTTTTTAGATTGAAAAAACCCCAAGGAAAAACAGCGTGAGCTTCCCCACCCTCTCACAAAATTATTATAAATGTACCTATTCACATTAGATTAACTTAATAGTATTTGGTTTGGTTTGTTTTTTATTTAGCAATATATACTAGTTATGAATAATTCTTTTCTATATCAGTAATGCTTTCTCCTAGTCACTACTCATCCATCTGGATGAGGTAGAGGTGACACTGAAATACTGATTCTAATCAATGTGTATCATTCAGAACGAACAGAAAATGTGGAGGGTTCAAATAAACAAAAAAGACCAGAAATTTGAATATTAGGAAACACTCAGGAGTGTAGAAATTTATCACTCATCCAACACTGGTAACATGTAAGCATGCTGTCAGGTGCAGCTTTAACCCAAATTCTAGAGCTCTGTGAGTGGAAAACTGCCCAAAAAACTTCAGCCACCATCTCCCATGGCATTTGATCTTAAGAGTCTGCCCACAGATCACGGGGAAGGAATGAATTACAGCATAGTCCCTCAGCAAATGTGCCAAGCTCAACTCATCCTAAACATCACCACAGCCTAAGCTGCAGTTCAGCACAGAGCTTGCAGCTTGCTGTTCCCAGTGGTAATAAGTTCTTGCCATGCACTTGGATAGAAGCACCACGACTAAAATGCCTAGACGTACTGTGAAGTGTTAAAATTAAGTTCTCCTGTGACTAAGCATAGGAATTAAAACTAAAAGCCTGCTTATCAACTTATTTTATTTCCTATCTGAAGAGGATAGGGAATTTAACCTTAGGTGTAAAAAAAAATTTATGGCTAAGCTAGTAGTTTAATACATTTTTTCCAGTCAGTGTTGCTGGGATTTAGATGAGAAGCAGCAAGGAAGATTTGAGCTGTCACACTTGACTTTCAGCTGCAACAGAGGCATTGGAGGTTACAGGCTAAGGTTTAATTTATATTCCTCCTTTTGTTACAGGCAGAGATGGTATGTGCTGCTTTCCAGGCGCAGAGATCTTTCTTGGTGTTAGCATCTCAGTGTCAAGAGCCTCAAGAGGTAAGGAAAGTGACCTGGAGTTTCAAGAGGCAGTGTATGAAAAGTTCCCATATGTTATCGATGCTGCATTTGCTTTTGTTTGTTCCTTTATTTATACAGTGCACTTAGAGGCCTGCTTTCACTTTTATAAGCATAGTGCTGTAATAATCAGAAAGCCATGGTCCAGGGTTAAGAACCTTTTCTGTACTAATACATATAAGATCACTAAAGAAAGCAAAGGAGGTTTCCACTTTACAGCTGTAAGTGGGATCAGTCTTTCTCTGGAAGCTGGGAATGCCATGGAATAGAATGGCTATTTGCCAGCCCCCCAGGGATGCTGCATGGTAGACATTGAAGTTAGGGTATAAGCTAGTGAGAGAAAAACCAGTATTGGTGCATACACTCAGCATTCCCCAAACTGAGGTCCAGGTTAGGCCAGTTCTGGAAGGAAGGCAAAACATTTTGTCAAGAAAATGAAAAATCAAGTTGATTTAATCAGGTTTATTTATGTACTTGTTTTAGCGGCAACTATTTAAATCCTCCCCTCACTAGAAAGCTCAGGAAAGCTATGGAGTTGTTATGAATCTCATGTGTAGTTTATAGAAGGCTCAGGGCCAATAGCACTACTGTAGCAATCATGTAGCTCTTCTGTGGGACCACCCTTGAACATTCCTCCTTGGAGTATGCCCAGAATGAAGTCTTCCCTTGCACAGTCTCATCATGACTTTCAGCTCTGCCTTTTTCCACTAGTTCTGTGCTCCGAAGTGCATTCATTAAACTCCATTTTTTTGCAAATCAGAACTCTCTGCACATGGTATGATTTATTGAAGTTTTGCTGTCACAATTGTTCTTAAAGACACAAATTAGAAGTTTTTCTAATCAGCATGTTTTAATGGCAAGGGTACTCAAGAAAAAGACAAAAAAAAGCATAGATATTCCAGGCAAGACTTTGGAGTTCCAGGCAAGAAGGGATCGGTTGTTTTTCCAGCTGTCCCTGATCTCAGTGAGTAAAAGTGGGTCATGGCTCACAGAGAAACAGGCAAAATTCCCATTGGTACAGGCCTCAAGCAGTCATTTATATTGGCTGTGAATACAATTGCACCCAGTGGCCCACAAAATTCTATGTTCATAGGTAAAATATTCCCCAGTGAACAGTTTCTGATGGCCCGTAATGTAATGCAATGTTCTGAAATGTTGGGATTGTCCCAGCTCTGGTACCAGAATAAGCTGTGGGTCCTGGTTTGGCCTCCTCTGCTCATGTGCTATCAGTAGGATTTTCTCTGCTTTTCCAGTGAGAATGGCAGTGGCTTCTCCCTACTCATACCCTTACAACTTTCTGACCTCAAGTTAGAGGTCAAGTTTGAGACTTTTTCAACTGCAAGGTTTAAAAATTTTCATATTAAAATGTCAATGAAGCACACTAAAACAAAACAAAACAAAAAGAATAGAGGTAAAAAGAGATTCTCCAGCAATCCAGAATGATGGTTACAGAAGCATTAAGAAAAACAACAAATAATAAAAACTCTGTCTAAAATATCACCAGAGCTGGCCATCCATATCCGTATGTCTAGGTTGCACATCATCAGGCTTGCATAGATTTCTGCAGCTTGTTGAAGGCAAGAAAGTACACTTTTTATCATTTAACTGTCTTTTAGCATGGAGGAAGTGCCACATGAGATGTGTGTACACATCATTCCAAAGTTAAAATACCAGGAATATTACAGATGAAAGTTTCTTTATCAGTGAGAACAAACCCAGTCCAATTATTTACGTTTTTTTAAAGACTGTTAGCTACGCATTTCTATAGACATCAAAACACATACTGTTGTTCATTCTTTTTCTGTTTTTTGCATCTGTTTTTTGCACAGATACACTCAATCATAATATGGACAAATGTGAAAATAATTGAAGGCTGCCTATTCTGTACAAATTGAATATTTTTTCCCCACTGCAGGGAGTCATGGTTCCAGGCATTAGGTTTTTTATATCTCCATTTCAATGAGGAAAAAAATTTCTATTGTAAAGTCACGTTGGTTAACCGTTTTGCAAAAGCTGCAGCTCCAGCTAACCCAGGAGAAGGAAAGAAATAGGGGTCCTGCCCCTTGCTCCCTCAGGACCTTATTGATGTGATGTCATCTCGGCTCTGGTTGTATTTATAGCCTAGAGCCATGGAGTCAGTGTGGAATCCAAACAGGAAAGCTGATCATTAGTGTATCAGAATGCACAGAGTAGAGAAAAGCAAATGAAGATGACAGCATATCTATAAATGCAAGAGAAAAGAGAGTAATTCTGTCATTCAGCTGTCTAGACTGTTTGCTTTATAATGTAAAGCTGTGAATGAGCCAGTGAGTTGCGATTATGGCATAGTAGCTTTGTAGACATTCAGAGACAACGGTGTGGAGACTGAGGGGATTTACTGAGTTCCTGTCATACTGGGATGTCATACATGGTGCCTTTAAAAAAAAAAGGAGGGAGGGGAAAATGTGCTGGAAAAATAAATTAGCTCAGCTCTTGCAGCTTACAAACTAATGAATAAGGAATTCAAACAAAAAGAAAGCTCCTATATCTACAATAATCCTGGATATTTTTGTGCTCGGCAAAGAGAGAAACATATATTGTACAAAAAGTGGTATTTTTTTCTCTCTGTGAAAATGGTGAAGTCCTAGAATTAATTTAGCTCTTTAACTTGTGCTATGAGTCACTAGCAAACATTTTCAAACAGTCAGGAGTGCTAGAAGTTGCTTTTGTGGAGCTTTGCTTCTTGTTAATAATGTTCTTTCTTTCATTTGGAATCTGTTGCAGTGCACAGCCTTTGTTATCTGTATATGTGAAAATAGTAGGAGCCAGGAAGGTAATTCCAGCTGGCATACCAATCTAGCATCAACTGCAATAAATTACTTTGCAGAGAGCATGTTCTGTTACTTTTTATGGTCATGTTCTATATTTGTATGTGCAGTGGAAGAGATCACATGACAAAACCACCAGTTGATATTCCCGTTTGTGTATGTCCCAGCTAATGGCTGCTAGATACAGGCTCATTCAGCAAGATGGGATTTTTCAGTTCATCCACTTGTTAGAAATTATTGTCTGATGCCAAACTTCAAACATTAAAATGAAAAAATGTCCGTTATAAATTGTTTACTACTGTAAATAGTGTAAGAGAATATGTAAGAGTGTATAAAAGAGTACAAAGAAGATGGAGAAGAGAAAATAAATTAGAATATCGCTGTAGCCTGTGAGAAGTTGTTTAAAAAGGTATTTTGAAACCATATGTTTGCATGTTGCTTGGGCAATTCAGAAGACAGGTTTTAACATAAGCCTTCACAAAACATTCTGAAATAGTTTGGATCTGAATTTTCTATTTCCCACAGTCTAAGCCAAATACAATTCTGACTGAAACTTGGTTTTTATTTCATTATATAATGATTTTTAAAGTTATTAGTGTTACTGAGCAAATTTATCTGTTTAACAACTTTTTAAAATTTGTGATCATGAGCACTAATCGCTGCTCAAAGTTGCTGCACTAAATTCTTGTGAATGGTGACTTATATACTGTCTTCTCTTTATGAGATGTTATATTTCTCTTTAAGAGTTCAAACAGTTTTAAGAGTTGCTTTGAGGGCATGAGCGATCCTTTGTTCCTATACTGAGAACAAGTTCATGAGATTATTATTTTTGTGATTCAATATAAACATATGCAGGATGAGCGTGTTCATGGTAAGAAGTACTACAAACAGATTTAAATGACAGATGCAGTTCAGACTATAAATGATTACGTAATTTCTCATTAGAAAAGAATGCTGAGTTCATATGACTGCCAAAGCTCATGGATTTAATTACCAACATTGTACAGACAAACATTCCAATTAAATACCTAGCTTAAGTATCCAGATCCTGCACACAGGTGGGAGGAGAGGGGTGGAAAAAAGTGAGAGGTAAAGGAGAGCTTTCTGTGTTTTTCCTAGAAAAGGGACACCCCACCCCACCTCACAGAAACCCCAGAAACTGTATTTGAATTTGGACTTAGAGGCATGAGAACAAATCCTTCAGTTTTTATTTTTTATGGCCAGCCAAAAAAAAAAAAAAAAGG